>CAUYUJ010006448.1:37968-53525 GCA_963575745.1 Prorocentrum cordatum
TCGGCACCGACTCCGCCAGCCCCGGCGGCGGCGCCCATTCCGCCAGCAGGGCGGCACGGAGCGCGTCAGGTCCCGCACAGCGGACCAGCAGGTGGCGCAGCCCGGCCTGCTCGCGCCCGCACAGGGCGCAGGTGGTCGGGAGGCGGGCCGCCCCCACGCCCCAGATGGCAGTTGGCAGCTCGGACGTGACGCGCGCCACGCACCAAGCACGGTGGAACCTCTACTGGGTCTGGCCCCAGGAGGCCCAGGGGAGCTCCTCCTGCCAAGCTCGCCGCAGGGGGAGAACGGTCGCGACCGGCAGCAGCCCCGCGTCGTGGAGCTTTGCCAGCTGCTCGCAGAACCAAGCCCGCTCCGCTTCTCGCACCTGCGGGACAATGCAAGACCGCGCCCAACGCCGCACCTCCCTGCGGCAGGCCGCGGGCCCCTCCGCCGCCGCGGTTTCCAGCTCATCGGGTGGCGGCCACACCCCGAAGTTCCAGGCCACCGCGGCCGCGTCCTGGAGCCAAGTGCCCCTGCCGCGGGCCAGCGCCGCCTAGATTGCGGGCGCCACGGGCGAGCATTCTGGGAGCGCCAGCAACCGAGCCCATGCCAGAATGATGCGCTGGGCGACTTTGGCGGCCACGCGCGTCAGTAACCGCGTCTCCAGAAAGACGCGGAGGTAGCCCCCATCGCCAGAGGACGTACCCGGCGGGGGCTCCAGGAGCGCCTTCGCCGCGTCGTAGTATGCGCGATTTAGCTGGGCCGCGACCGCAGCCCAGCCGCGCGCGTGGCTCGCAAGCAGCTCCGCGCCATACAGCGCGGCAGACTCAACGCGGCCCGGGACCTGACCAACGACCATGGGGAGGCCGAGCCCCCTGCACGGGAGGGCGGCCGCAGGCGTCGCGCGCCGTCCTGGAGGATGGCGCCGGTGCGATTCAGGAGCGGGTCCAAGGAGAGCTCCGCGTCCACTGGGATGCCCAGGATCTCCAGCTGGCTGACGGCGCGGACCCCGACGCCCCCGATGGAGCCGGACCTGCTGGGGCCCACGGCCAGCAGGCCCACCGCCATTGCAGCGGGGCCCTTGCTGCCGCCCTGGTAGCGATGGCGATGGGCGGAGAAGAACGCGCCCAAGCCGGCGCTGGCCCGCATCGAGCTGGTCTCGTCTGGCTGCAAAACGAGTGCGTCGTCGACGGACTGCAGCAGCGGCACGGAGGGGTGAGGGGCGCTCGCCGAGGTGCTCTCCGCGAGCGGGAGCGGCTGGGCGGCGGCCTTGCAGGCGTCAGTGAGAACGCGGACCAGCGCGCTGAACACGTGGACGCCAGCGCGCCGGCCTTGCCCCTCCCCGAAGTCAAGGAGCGTGGCGATCTGACCCACGAGGGGGCCCACGCGCACCCGCGCGCGCTCCCCGCTGGGAAAGGCCGCCGCCGCCAGCAATCATCGCCCGCGCAGTCCGGCCCGGCGAAGCTGCAGCAGCACGCCGTCGCGCCAGGCCACGTCGAACTCATGCAACAAGTCCGCTGTCTGAACCACCGCGCGGAGCCCCAGCCCGCGCCCCGCCGCCGCGCCTGGAATCCGCTCACGCAGCGCTCCGCTTCGCCGCGGGAGATCGCCGCGAGCTCCAGGAATCTGCCCAGAGCTCGAGCCCGGTGCTCGGCCCGCGCGCCCGCGAGCTCATCCCCCAAGGCCAGGTGGTCCGCGTCGGGGGCGGCGAGCCCTGCAGGTTGCGGCGCATCCTCTGCCAGCGCCGCCGTGCCCTCCCCCGCTCTCCCACCTGGGCAGGCCGCTCGCACGTGGGGCGGGCATCCTGCTACGAGCACGAGGCCGCCAGAATGGCTTGCCAAGGTGTGCACCACCGAGCGGCACCACGCATCGCGGTCCAAGAGGCCCTGTCGCACACCTCGTTTTCCCCCTCGGGCCGTGCATTCCCGGAGCTCCGCGCTCCGCATGCATCGCGGCACCAGCCCAGCCCCCAATGAAGCTCAGCGCAAGGGCCGGCCTCCAGTGGCAGCTCACACCAAATGGCTCGGGGCCCGCCCACTCCCGGCACTGGCAAGAGCTTTGCCGCCACCGGGGTGGCAACTAAGAGGCCGACGCTGTCGGACCCGGCGCTCCTCTCGCCGTGGAAGATGTACCCCGTCCACCTCCGGCCAGGGCAGGCCCAGCGCCAGCTTGGGCTCAGAGACGACCGCCGCGATCACCCCAGCCGCCTGGAACCCCGCGCAGATGGTCACCGTGCGGCCCTCGTCCGTCTCGACGCCGCCGCCTATGCAGAAGGCACCTGCAACGCTCAGCGCGGCAACTCGGCCCTGCAATCGCGCCGAGGGCCCACTCGGCTCAAGGCTCTCCGTCGTTGGCAGCCCTCCCTCCCAGGCCCCAAAGATGGAGTTCAGGGCGAGGCCCTCTGCGAGCTTGCCTATGCGTGCCTCCAGCTGGCGCAGTGCCCCGTGCAGTCTGGCGTCGAACTCCCGAAACCCCTCGAGCCTGGACGGGGCCTCGCTGAGGCCATGGGGAGGCCGCTGGGCCGGCAATGCGCGCACATCCCGGCGCAAGCACACAAGGCCCCCCACCTGCGCACTGGTCCGGGAGCACCCAACAGCTCGCCCTCCACCAGGGCGACGAATTCTCGAACAGCCGCCGTTGCTGCGGCGCGGGACCCCCACGTCAGCAAGGTGTCAGTCGGCGGGCTCTCCATTCAGGCCGCCGCCCCGGACGGCGTGACCGTTCGCGCGAATGCTGCATCGCGAGAAGTTCGGGGCCCAAACGGCTACCCACAGGGGGGGAAGGAAGGGCCAGGTGAAGGCAGCCACGTCGCGCGATTGCATTCACGCCCCTGACGGGAAGGGCAGAGGAGAACGAGCCGAACCCCAGCAGCGCGCACCAGCGGCGGGGTGGAAACGCAACTATCGGCGCACATCGGCACCAGAAGGATGGGCCCACACGGCGAGGCCAAACGTCGCACCTCGAATCGAAGCACTCCGCCCGCCCTGCCAGCGCCGGCGAAGCTGGAACTGTACTGCGGCGATGCTCGGCGGGCGATCCACGCGCCACGAAGAGGGCAGCAACCTCGGACGCGGAAGATGCGGGAAACAGGGATCTCGTACTACTGGCCATGGCTCGGACGTCCATTCCCTGTGTTTTGTTCGGCTTCGTGCGTGGCTTTTTCGCAGGATGATCCAGGATGTTCCTTAATGATCCCCGCCGAGAAAACATGCACACGTCCGAGCGATACCGAGATAAACAAGATGCAGACGGCGAGGCCGCAACCCAGGGGGCGATCACAGCACCCCGACAAGCTCGCAGCAAGGCCCAGCAAGGGGTCCCAACTCCGCGCTTCGCGCTGCGCGAAGAGACGAAGTGCAAATAACTTCGCGCTCTCGCCCCGCCTCCCAGGGGAGAAGAGGAGGATGAGGAATCGGAACCGAACCGCGAAGCGCGAATAACTTCGCGCCCTCGAGGGCGCCCTTGACGAGGGGCGACCATGGCACCCCAGGGGCGTGCGGTAGCAGGGATGCACCGCCGGAACTCCTCGTGCGACGCGTGGCGCCGGGGGCAGGGCCCTGGAGTCGGCCTGCGCGAGTGGGGCCGGGGCCCGCAGGTGATGTTGTCACAGCAAGTGCCCCCTCTCACCTGTACCAAACTGAGTGCACCCCACGCGCGTGCCAGCCTCCACTCGCAGCCAGGGAGGGAGGGAGGAGGGAGGGAGGGGGGAGGAGGGAGGGAGGAGGGAGACAGAGGGAGGAAGGGAAGAAGGGAAGGAGCGGGAGGAGGCAGCAGGATAGTGGATGGGAGAGGGCAGGACAGGGAGAAGCAGCAGGAGGAGGACGACGACGAACACGACGTCGACGAGGAGCGATAGGGAGAGGCAGCAGGAGGGAAAAATATAATGGGAGGATATATTGCCACTGCTCTCCTGCTCGCCACTGCTCGCCCTCCAGTCGTGGACCGCGGGGGTCGAGGGTCGAGCGTCGAAGGTCGACGCTTTACCTATGTGTTCGCTTGGATGTTCATAGGCTTCCTTCTGCCTCTGGGAGGCCCCTTCTCTATGGGCTTTATCTATGGGCTTGATCTGAGATGTCCATCTATGGGCTTTATCTAGGGGCCTCCTTCTGCCTCTGGGAGGCCCCCAGGGACTTGCAGAGATGTCCATGGACCGCCGCCGCCGCCGATGGCGGAGGGCGATGCACCTGAGGCAGGAGGGGGAGAGAGAAGGAGAGAGAGTCCCCCTTGGCGTTCCAATCAATCAAACCAATAAGACCCGACGATTTTCCACCCCGGCCACAGGTTCTCGATCGCGAACGAGAAGGCACCAGACGGTACTGCTATGAGCGTGCCCTGGGCAGTCCGCCTTCCTGAACGGCCTAGGCCAAAACACGGCAGCGACTCTGAAGTGCACAGCAAGCAAAGGGACAATATGAGGACAAGATGAGGAACGTGCTCTCGGGTGGGAGAAAGAGAGAGAGAGAGAGAGAGAGAGAGAGAGAGAGAGAGAGAAAAAAAAAAAAAAATGATAGAGAGAGAGAGAAAGGCCCATCGCGCGCCTCGTGGCACCTGCAGGGCTGGTCATTCAGCGGCATCAGCTCTCTGGGGGGGGGGGAGGGAGGGGGGGGAAACCTAAGTGTAGGTCCCTGTCGTCGGGCAGGTGGGGGGGGTGCTCCACGCTCATACTCGAACAGTATGGCACCCGCTGGAGCACCAAGTAGAGGCTGATGCAACACTCTCCACAGGCAGTCGGGAACTTCAAAACGGGCACTCTTCGGGATCCGAGTTCGTCTCTGAGGCACAGCTTACGAGACCTACAATCAAGACCCCCGAGGAACAGAGAGGGGGGACCTGTGGCTGGGAGGGGGGGGGGGGGGGGGGGGGAAAGCAGAAGGGACCAGGCGCTGGGTGTAGGTCACAGCTGAGGGAACAGCTCACGGCGTTATCACACGACCTCGGGGAACCTGATTCTCGGGAGGTAGGGGGAGAGGGCAGGGGGCATGATCAATAAGGAGGGGGCAGGGTACATCAGTGTCCAAGGTGTCAAATCCCAAGAGAGAACGGCTCCGAGGTCAAGTCGCAAACCTGCTTCCCTTTACGGGGTTGGGCCCCTTGGCGCTGAGGAGAGGGAGCTACAATCCTAGGGAGGAGAGTCAGAGCACTGCCAAGTGGGAGTTGACCTGCCATCACTGGGATTGAGGCCCCTACCAGGCCTGTAATCATGTGACGAACGATTGCCTGCTCTTGATCACTCGCTATCGTGAACGGGAGTGCGAACATGTTGGATAATTCTTGTAGCATTCCAGCCTCGCGAGTATGCTTCCAATTCAGAGTGAGGTACGCACGGATACCCTGGATCGCCCTCCACTCTTTCACTGGAATCAAGATATTCACAACGAGAGCAACACAGAAGCCAACCATGAAACCCAAAATGGTCCAATCACGAGGTGGGCGACCCGACGTCGCGTAGTGCTTTTCTTGGTAGGTGTCTCCGTCATCGGAGTCGGTGTCAGCAGCAACGGTCTTGGCACTCACATCTCAGAGGGCGCTGCCGTTAAGAATCCCAAGGACAAGCTGCACGCGCTTCGCCTTGCTCGTAGGTGGCGTACGCTTCGGAAAGTGGGCCACGATGCACTTGTTGATCTGCGCCACCACCGTCTTGTCCACCATGCGCGCCTCCAAGACCTGAGCGGCCTCAGCCCAGGACATGCGTGTGCCCAGCTGCTTCTCGCCGCCAATGAGGGACTGGGGCCAGCCGATCTCCGCCCTCTTGAGAAGAGCCGTGCTGGCGGGGGCTTCCGCCACCGGTGTCGGGCTCACCTCGCGCTCCCCCATGGTGGACTTCTTCGGCTTGCCACCGCTGTCCGACGCCTCGAGGAGCTTGGTGAGCTGGTCCCCGAAGCTTGACTTCATGGCCATCGCCACATACTCGCCCTGCTTGCGGAGCTGCATCTCCTCCATCCTGTCATCCTTGTCCTTGAGCGCGGCCTTGAACTCAGGGTCCGCAGCCGCCAGCTCTTCCCGAAGGCGCTGGACGCCCACCTTCCTGCCCGAGGCGGAGCGGGAGCGAGGGCGGCCAGAACCCTGGCCACGGTCACGATCACCTCGATCTGAGCCACGGCCGCGAGCGTCACGGTCAGAGCGGCGGTCGCATGGTGCATCACGGTGGTCGCGATGGTCGCGGCACTCGCGGTACCCCCGAACGTCACGTATATCACGGGTGCCACGATAGTAGTCACGCTGGTCCCTGGAGTCACGGAGGTCGCGGCAGTCACGATCAGCATCCCGAGGTCCACGACGGTCGGGGCTAAACCTGCGCTCAGGATCCCAACTGCCGTCGCGACGCCGAAATTCATGCCCGCGGTCCTGGTAGCTGTAGCCGCTGGAACGCCCATCGCCTTCACGGCTACCACCTTAGCGGACCCAGGGTTGGCGAGGTCCACGAGAACCCATCTCTGTAGGTTGGAGAAAAAACCGTCGCCAGCACCTCACCGTCGCTCGAGCCGTCTGCATGGCGACAGACCAGGGGCAGGCCTGCCAGGATGCGACGATGAGCTTCGATGGGTAGCCCATAACAAACAACTCTAAGACGAGCTCCAAGACCCAAGACGTCGCAAATCTCACAGGCAAGCCCAAATATTGGGCTCTAGCTAGGCGTCCTGTGAAGAGAGAAACCACCATATTGTACCCTCTGGGAGGTAGTCCAGGCCAGGGAAGAATATCTGTTTTTTGGCGGGTGTCTGCACAACCTTGGAGAAGCCAGACGCGGTTCTCATTCTTCGGGTGAATGGAAATCTTATACTCGGAGGGCCACAACTCCAGGTCCAACCATACGCACGGGGCCTGAGGGCCCAAGAGGTCCGAGGCTGGGGGGAGCTTGACCTGGTAGACCTGGGACAGGTAGAGGTAGACACACTGCCTGCAGTAGACCTTGCTAACACCTAGGATGTCGTCAACGCACCGACGCTGCCGAATCCCCACCTTCTCCGAGGACGACGAAATCTGGAAATCATGGTCCCGAAACTGCTGAGGGCGACGGGGCGCTCGAAGTTCAAACCACGCAAGTAATATCGATAAAGCCACACCTGAGAGCACACCACCAATCGGTAAACCCCTAAGTTCATAAACGACCCCACCAATCGTCACTAAAGACAACCAACAATATGCTAACATCGTCGACGTGATACTTGCTATCGCTACTTTGAAATATGTTGGCGGGGTCCCTCATCGAAATGTGTTGGTTTTGTTTTCTTTTCCACGCTTGACTAGTACTGCATCTGTTCCTGGACGATGGGATATTTCGACCGACGCCTCCTTCCACGCCTGACCAATGAGTGTAGACTTGCACTGATCATACGCTTGATCCGCATCAGCAACAACAATCGAGATGGACGGAAGATGGCAAGAACAGCGAAGGCAGACGTCAGTGCTGGGTGGGTCAAGGTCTTGGACGATGCGGTTAATATCACGAGCAGCGTCTTTCATATCAAAAACCTCGCACGACACCTCGCTCTCACGCAGAAGGTGTCTCGTGGCCCTGCCAATCACGCGATGCCCTGCTGTCCCTGGAGCATCTGCCGAGTTGACGATGCGACGCATGCAACTGTGACCTGGCTTCGCACAGCAACGCACACCACCAGGTAAGAAACACTTGCTTTTGACGGTTGGGAACACGTAGGGCGGGTTCGTCTTCTTTGTGGAGCGGGGTGGCATATTCCTAGCACGCAGCCAGGAGGGGGGGCCATGGAAAGCCCGAGACCATAACCATAAAGCAGCATCATACTTAGAGATATCCAAACGTACTTTCCAGCCCTTGTCTAGCTCAGCTGTTTGATGGAGCCATCGTACTACACCACCCCCGTCTGCCACCCATATTTTGTCACGCTGCCCGTCATCTGCGATATGGATGTCACTGCTTGTTTGCTCAAGTGATGCCTGCATTTCTTTCTCTAAGATGTGCCAGCGAGGTGGGGGTCGAGGTAGGGCAGCACGTAGCTCTGGAGGTAGAGGAGACGAAAACCGCTTCTGCAGATAATCCAACCCTCGTCGGATAACTGGCTGGGGAAGTCGCGCCGCCTGTGCCCGCTCCAAGACGCACGCCTTCGCACTCCTGAGGGCCACGAGAGGAACGCGCCAGACAGGTAGCCGCCACGAGCCCCGCAGCTGCTTCAAATGCAATGGTCCTGACACAAAGTTGGGCGAGACGACGGACTCTGGCAGGCAGGAAGACTGATAAGATGCACAAAACGGCGCGCCGACACCCGATCCTTCCAGATTCTACGCGCACGAAAAGAAACACGAGGTGGTTGAGCATGCCATTCCCGTGCTGGAGCAGAACGCATCTGGTTAACCATCGACTGCGTGGCTCCCTTGACTACATACTGGAGGTGCCTCGCCTGGTACTCAAAGGGAAGCTTCAGGAGGGGCCTCCGAGCTGCCGGTAACCCAAGGCACTTCAGGTGACGGTCAACGTGGAACTTAGCTACTCTGACACGGTTGAAGTTCTGCAAGGATTCCCCAGCCAAACCTGCGGCTTTGAACAGGATCGCACCTACCTCCAAGCGTGATAAAAACGTACACACAGGCAACGGTCGCCATCGCGCTGCTAAATAAGCTAGAAGAAGTCCCAGATGCTCGCGACTAAGAAGCCAGAGGGGTCCTTCGATACTGGTGAGGAGGAACCTTTCTGTGATCTGGAGGGTGTAGAGCACGCTGTAGGGAGCGGGTTCCGACAGGGCCCCTGGGCACTGGCTGAGAGGGCCTTGGGCGAGTCTCGGGGTGACCTCCAAGTGGGCAGGGGCTGCCGTCAGCCAGGCGGGGGGGGGGCGTGCGTCGAGGAGGGGGTCGTCGCCAGGAGGGGGGTCGTCGTCGGGGTCGGGTCTTCGTCTTGGGAGGTAAGTAGAGGGTCCCCAGGCCACGTCGTAAGCTTATCAGTTCAGATTCCCGAGCGTCAGCTGCATTCGCTGATGGTGAAATCCTTCGAATCGCTAAAGCTTCGAAATGAAAACTTGCCGCTTCTGATGGTACCCATATCACCGGTAGGAAAAATAGTGGGCCCCCAGAGCGCCGAAGTTCACGATGCCGAGGCCGATTCCCTGGTCGAACCCGAGGATGCAGAAGAGCCCGAACGTGCTCCTGGAGACGCCCCGGTAGTCATGCTTGCCCTATGTACTGGGACGCGTAGCTGCCCAAGATGTACACTACCGCTCGATGAGGCTCACAGCTCACACCAAGAACACTAGAGAGTGCCATGGACACCATCGGCTCATCCCAGTTGTGCACCCCACGTCGCCATTCTGCAGGAAGCATCTGCCAGACACGCCGAGCCCACCTCGGCATTCGTGGCATCACGAAGGCATGGCGCAATCGACAAAGAGCAGACATGATGAGGACGACTCCGATGGTACTCCATAGGGCGACTCCTCGAAACGGTCGGAGGTCTGTCGGTCTGTTACCAACGTAGTCACACAGTATGGCTAAATAGGTCGTGAGGTAGGCCCTGATGCGCCGATGGTCACGACGCTCCCATAACCACATCCGAAGTTGAGCCCCCATGCCACCCATCGTGTAGTCGGAGCCCTTCTTGAGAATCCCACAAACAAGCCTGTCTGCTGTGTGCGCGGCAGCACGTTGCTGGATTGGGTACGGCATCAGGAATCGAAGCTGCTCCAGCTCCTGGTGCGGGGGGGCCTCATCGTCATCCATATCCTCCGAGAACGAGGCGTGTCGTCCCACATCAGCATCTCCCCAGAGCTCGAGGTCTCGTCCTCCAACTCCAGCGCGTCCAACTTCAGCAAACATTCCTCGTGACGTACCCCATCCTCGTGGTGGCGTCTGCGCCACTGCTCCTCGATATTCCAAAGGCTCGGCACGAGGATCTGATAGTACCTCTGGGGGCTCTGGGTAAACATCGCTAGCCATACTTCACGACGGTGTGATACAAACGCCTGGATTAAGATGAACAAGGTCGGTTGGTCGTGCAGTGTGGAAAACTTCGGTGGCCTTGGTGGACAGGGCGATGATGGGTAAAAAGAAGAAAAGGTCGGTAGTGCACACAGAATGATAAATGCACGCCCGCTTGCAAGCAAGTGACGGGAACCGCAACTCCCCGTAGCCCTCGGTGAAGGCCGGCTTGAAGTGCGATAGGAGAGAGTCCCCCTTGGCGTTCCAATCAATCAAACCAATAAGACCTGACGATTTTCCACCTCGGCCACAGGTTATCGATCACGATCGAGAAGGCACCAGACGGTACTGCTATGAGCGTGCCCTGGGCAGTCCGCCTTCCTGAACGGCCTAAGCCAAAACACGGCAGCGACTCTGAAGTGCACAGCAAGCAAGAGGACAAGATGAGGACAAGATGAGGAACATGCTCTCGGGTGGGAGAAAGAGAGAGAGAGAGAGAGGGAAAGAGAGAGAGAGAGAGCGAAGGACGGAGACGGGAGAATGATGCAATCAGGAGCCGTCGCACAATCACCTGGGCACTAACTGCTTCGGGTCTGGCTCCGGGGCGAGTTGTTTTGTCTGCGTGTGCTTTTCGCAGAGGGACAGGAGTTGTCTGGCTCAGCCGGCGCCAGCAGTAGCCAGCTAGGTTTGGGTTGGGCATGTCCTCCTACAGGCGGATTTTGGAGGAAAAAAGGCCAACAACAAAAAAATCAAAAGAGGACGAAGCATCGTCCCCAGACTATGTCTTTACTGTTCCTGAAGATTCCTCCTGTAGATGGACATGCCCGACTTGAAGCTAGGTAGTGATACCGCTGGGTTGGGGAAGGGCGGCGGCCAGAGAGAGGGCCGCGCGACGCCTCGCTGGAACGCTACAGCCAAGACGCTCCAATTCGCCCAACGCAGAAAGAGAAGGCCCTCCCTCCTTCGGGGGCGCGCAAACATGGATTGGCGATCCATGGATCTGGCGCGCGGTCGCCAGATCCGTGGATCGAGGGAGGCGCCCTCCCCAGAGTGCGGCCGGTGCCGCCTCGCTCGGCGGCGGGAGTCCGCGATTCCCCATGGAAACGGGACCCGTCGCTACAGTCAACCCGTGTAGTAAGGATGCGCGATAAGGATGCAAGGGCCTTGGAAGGCCACGTCGAAGCTTTTCGAGCGGGGCGCGGCCAGCGAAAGTGTCCAAGGATGAGCCGAGGAGGCAAGGATGCAAGAGTACCCTTGGGAAGGTTGTCCATCCTTGCTATGCGGGTTGACTGTAGCGATCCATGGATTTGGCGCGCGGTCGCCAAATCCATGGATCGAGGGGGGCGCCCTCCCCAAAGTGAGGGCCGGTGCCGCCTCGCTCGGCGGCGGGAGTCCGCGATTCCCCATGGAAACGGGGCCCGTCGCTACAGTCAACCCGTATAATCAGGATGCGCGGTAAGGATGCAAGGGCCTTGGAGTGCTACGTTAACGTTCTTCGAACGAGGCTGGCCAGCCAGAGCGGCCAAGGATGGACAGAGGAGGCAAGGACGCAAGGGTACCCCTGGGAAGGCTGCCCATCCTTACTATATGCGGGTTGACTGTAATCCACGGCCCCCCTCCCCTCCCTGACCCTCCCCAAGCTGCGCCCTCGAACGCTGCCGTTCTGCCCTCCCTCCCGCACGGTGCGCGCCGGCACCTTCGAGCAGTCTCCCCGGTCGTCCTCCCTCTCGGGTCCCTCCCTCCCGGAGGAGGAGGAGAAGGAGGAGGAGGAGGAGGTGGAGGAGGAGGAGGAAGAGGAGGAGGAAGAGGAGGAGGAGGAGGACGAGGAGGAGGGGGGGGGGAGGAGGAGGAGGAGGAGCGGGGGGGAGGAGGAGGAGGGAGGGGGAGGACCCATGTTTGCCATCGCCTGACATTCCCCGCCGCCCGCCCTCCCCCAGTCTCCGCGTCGACCCCCGGGTCTCTCCCGGTGCGCGCCCCTGGCCGGGAGGACGAGGAAGGCGGACCCCGCCGTGGGCGGCCAGGGCGCCCCGGAGGCCCAGGGGACGCCCCAGATCACCCCCAAACCTCCATCCTCGATCGACGTCGACGTCGACGACGACGACGACGTCGACGACGTCGACGACGACGACGACGACGACGACGACGACGACGACGACGACGACGACGACGACGACGACGACGACGACGACGACGACGACGACGGCGGCGGCGGCGGCGGCGGCGGCGGCGGCGGCGGCGGTGGCGGCAGCGACGACGGCGACTCGGTGGCGGGCGCCGTCCTTCATCTCGCCCTTGCCCTTGCCCTTCGGCAGAGGGGGCGCCTTGCCCTTGCCTTTCGGCCTGGCCTGGGGGGCGGGGCGGGGATGGGGGATGAGGGAGGGAGGAGGGGAGAGGAGGAGAAACACGAGGAGGAGGGGGGGGTAGGAGAGGAGTAGGAGGAGAAGGAGGAGGAGGAGGAGGAGGAGGAGGAGGAGGAGGAGGAGGATCAAGGGGAGGGGGAGGAGAGGAGGAGGAGGAGGAGAGGAGGAGGAGGAGAGGAGAGAGGAGGAGGAGGAGGAGGAGGAGGAGGAGGAGGAGGAGGGGAGGAGGAGGAGAAGGAGGAGGAGGAGGAGGAGGAGGAGGAGGAGAGGGGGGAGGGGGAGGGGGGGAGGGGGGAGGCGGGAGGGGTAGGGGAGGGGGAGGGGGAGGGGGACAGTTTTAGGTGCGCTCGCGTCAACATCTGACATCATACCCCTCCCTCCCATCCCTTACCATGGCGCTGATTGTCTCTATCCGCGGACGCGTGTCGTAGCGGACCTGTGGCTCCGCGCGCGTGTGCGTGTGTGCGTAGTGGTTGGTGGTGCGCGTGCGTGCGTGCGTGTGTGCGTGGTTGTGGTTGTTGTGGTGGTGGTGGTGTGTAAATGTGTGTGTGCGTGTGTGCGCGTGTGCTGTGGTGTGACGTGGTGTGGCGTCTTGGTGGTTTGGTGGTGGGCCAGGTGCGTACGTGCGTGATGGCGGTGGTGGTGGTTGTGGTGGTGGCTGGTGGTTGGTGTGTGTGTGGTGTGTCTGGTGTGTGCGTGTGTGTGTGGGTGTGGGTTGTGTGTTGTGTGCGTGCGTTGCGGCGGCGTGCGTCGTGGTGCGGGCGTGGCGTAGCGTGCGTGCAAGTTGCAGTGCGTGCGTGCGTGCGTGTGTGTCTTTGTGTGCGCGGTGTGGATGTGGTGTGACGCGGTGTAGCGTGGTGGTGGTGGTGGGTGGGGTAGTGCGGTGGTGGTGGCGGTGCGCGGTGGTGGTGCGCGTGCGTGCGTGCGTGCGTTGGTGGGTGGAAGTGGCGGTGGGTGTGCGCGCGGCGGGGCGGGGCGTGGTGCGGCGCGGTGGTGGCGGGCGGATGGGCGCGCGAGAAAGAGGCCCGCGCTGGGGCGAGAACGCCATCCTGAACGACGGAGGCAAAACACCGATCCGAAAATGAGGTCCACGCTGCAGCGGGAGCACGAATCGGAACGATTCGGGAGCAGAAATGAGGCCGGCGCCTCAGCGAGAGCAGCATTTCGAAAAAAAACGCAGGCGAAAACCCAACTCCGGGGAATCGTGTGTAAAAAAACAATACGCGGGGGGGGGGGGGGGGGAGAGCGAATACGCCAGTGTGGACCGACAATAAGAGGGAGAGTAGTACATATTGAGTAATTGTGGAGGAGGAGGAAGAGGAGGAGGAGGAGGAGGAGGAGGAGGAGGAGGAGGAGGAGGAGGAGGATGAGGAGCAGGAGGAGCAGGCTGAAGGGGGGAGGAAAAGGAATCGCTCTTGACGCAGAACCACTCTTGGCGCAAAATGGTAACTGTGCATCCTGGCCTCGCCTGGCAGTGTTGGTGAAAGAAGTCACGCGGTGGGTCTTGCATCCCTTCAGGGAACCATGAGTGGTCGCCCTGGGCGTGAACATATTCATGGATAACGCCGTCGATGCGTATCCACAGTTACATATACAGACGTATGTACACATGCATACACATCTACACATACACATACAAGTACGTACATACAAACAAGCATACATACATACCCGCGTGCGTGCACACATACGTACGTACAGCCATATGCACATATACATATATACATATACACATATACACAGTGTATGCATACATGCATGTATACGTTCATACATCCATCAATCCATCCATCCATCCATCCATACATACATACATACATCCATACACATATACATACATACGTACATACATTCATACATACATACGTGCATACATGCATGTATGCATACATACCTACCTACATACCTACATACCTACATGCCTGCATCTGTACATACATGCATACATACCTACACACATCTATATATGTATATATGTATATGTGTGAAAAGGTTCCAGGCGCAAAGGGGGCCTGGTGGTTTTTGTGCGTATTGTTTTTAATAAGAAAACCTATGCGAGTCTCTCTCTACGACTCCTTCTCTCTCTCTCTCATTATTTTTCTCGATGTGTTTCCGTTTCTCTCTCTCTCTCTCTCTCCCTGTCTCTCTACATGTTTCCATTGTCCTGCGTCAAACCTGCGCCGATCCTTCTCCCAACTAGCCGAGAGCATTTGAAACCTTCACAACAGAAACCCTTTGGAAAGCACCACAAAGGGATTCCATGTGAAAGCCTCTCAACAGGAACCCTTTGAAAGGCACCACAAAGGAGTTCCATTGGAAAGCCTCTCAACAGGTCTTCATTTGGGAAGCGGTACAAAAGGATTCCATTTGAAAGCATCTCAACAGGATTCCTTTGGAAAGCACGACAGAGGGATTCTATTGGAACGCCTCACAATCGGAATCTGTTGGAAAGCGCCACAGAAGGATTCTATTGGAAAGCCTCTCAGCAGGATTCGTTTGGAAAGCCCCACAATGGTACCATTGGAAAGCCTCTCAACAGGATTCCTTTGGCAAGCCCCACAGAGGTACTCTATGGGAAAGCCTCACAATCGGATTACATTGTAAAGCTTCACAATCTGATTCCTTTGGGAAGCACCCCGAAGGGAGTCTGTTGGAAGGCCTCACAACAGGAACCCTTTGGAAAGCACCCCAAAGGGATTCTAGTGGAAAGCCTGACAGCAAGAACCCCTCGGAAAATGCTACAAAGGGTTTCAATTGGAAAGCGTCACAAAGGAAATCCCTTGGAAAACTACACAAAAGGGATTCCATGGGAAAGCCTCACAATTGGAATCTTTTGAAAAGCGCAACAAAGGGATTCCATTTGAAAGCCCCACATCAGGAACCCTTTGAAAAGCACCACAAAGGAGTTCCATTGGACAGCCTCTCAACAGGATTCCTTTGGAAAGCACAACAGAGGGATTCTATGGGAACGCCTCACATTCGGAATCCTACAGAAATCGCAACACAGCGATTCTACTGGAACGCCTCACAATCGGAATCCTTTGGAAAGCACAACAAAGGAGTTCCATTGGAAAGCCTCCCAACATGGTTTCTTTGGAAAGCGCAACAGAGGGATTCTATTGGAAAGCCGCAATCCAAACTGCTACCGTTGGGAGGATGGCGCTGGAACACAAATCCTCACAACAGGAACCCTTTGGAAACCATCACAACAGGAACCCTTTGGAAATCCTCACAACAGGAACCCTTTGGAAATCACCACAAAGGGATTCCATTGGAAAGCCTCCCAACAGGATTCCATAGGAAAGCACAACAGAGGGATCCAATTGGAAAGCCTCA
>CAUYUJ010006449.1:0-53523 GCA_963575745.1 Prorocentrum cordatum
GTGTGCGTGTGTGCGCGTGCGTATGTGTGTGCGCGTGTGTGCGTGTGCGTGCGTGCGTATGCGTGTGTGCGTGCGTGCGCGTGTGTGCGTATACGTGTGTGCGCGTGCGCGTGTGCGTGCGCGTGTGCGTGCGTGCGTGTGTGCGTGCGTGTGTGCGTGCCTGTGTGCGTGCGCGTGTGTGCGTGTGCGTGTGTGCGCGTGCGCGTGTGCGCGTGCGTGTGCGTGTGCGTGTGTGCGTGTGCGTGTGTGCGTGCGTGCGTGTGTGCGTGCGTGCGTGTGTGCGTGCGTGGTGCGTGCGTGCGTGTGTGCGTGCGTGTGTGTGCGTGCGTGTGCGTGCGCGTGTGCGTGCGTGTGCGTGCGTGCGTGCGCGTGCGTGCGTGTTCGTGCGTGCGTGTGCGTGCGTGTGTGTGCGTGCGTGTGCGTGCGTGCGTGTGCGTGCGTGTGTGTGCGTGCGTGTGTGTGTGTGTGTGTTGTGTGCGTGCGCGGGGCGTGCGTGCGTGGGCGTGCGTGCGTGGTGCGTGCGTGGGCGTGGCGCGGCGTGCGTGCGTGCGTGCGTGGGTGGTGCGTGCGTGGGCGTGCGTGCGTGGGCGTGCGTGCGTGGGCGCGCGTGCGTGGGCGTGCGTACGTGCGTGTGCGTACGTGCGTGTGCGTGCGTGCGTGTGCGTGCGTGCGTGCGCGTGCGCGCGTGCGTGCGCGTGCGTGTGTGCGTGCATGCGTGCGCGCGTGCGTGCGAGAGGGTGTGCGTGTGCGTGCGTGTGCGTGCGTGCGTGTGCGTGCGTGTGCGTGCGTGTGCGCGCTTGTGCATGCGTGTGCGTGCGTGTGCGAGCGTGTGCGTGTGTGTGCGTGTGCGTGCGTGTGCGTGCGTGTGCGTGCGCGCGTGTGCGCGTGCGCGCGTGTGAGCGCGTGCGCGTGTGCGCGTGTGCGCGTGTGCGCGTGCGCGCGTGTCCGCGTGCGCACGTGTGCGCGTGTGTGCGTGTGCGCGTGTGTGCGTGTGTGCGTGTGTGCGTGTGTGCGCGTGTGCGTGTGTGCGTTTTTTTGATCGTGCAGGCGTGCACAGCCAAGCTGTACATATGACAGCCACCAGGGCCGCCCCAACCGAGCCCCTCGGCCCGATCAACCATGCAAGGCTGCGGCAGGACCCCGCAGTCCACGCCGCAGCAAAGGCGCGGCGGAGCTCAACCCTTCGGGCGAGCGTCGCGCGAAGCGCTCAAACACAGCCCCAAGTTGAGACCACGCGAAGCGTGTGCTATGGCACGAGAAGAATGACCATCACTCAACTTAGGAGGACCATCGCCGACGTGCAACACACGGTCGTGACACGCGAAGCGCGCACATGCAAATAATGGCGCAGGCCCAGCGCGACAACTCGCACAGGTGGCCGCCACGCGAGAGGCCCACACCCAAAAGAGAAGAAACACTCTCCCTCCAGTTCACGCGAAGCGTGCTGTATCCGCAAGCAAAGACAGCCAGCGCAAGGGCTTCTGCCGCGGGATCCTTGCAGCGAGCCTTCAGAGGCCCCCCAGGGCACCACCAAAACAAACAACGCGGCGAGCACAAACAAAGCACGCTGCAACTTTCACTCACTCAGGCAGACGCTGCCTCGTCCTAGGGCCCAAGCCCTGAATAATCAAATCTCGACGCTGCCGTCGTGCACATCCGGCGTTGTCGCCTTTCGTGGGATGTCCTGTGCAATCCTTCCCAAGCCGGCGAAGCAGCCCGTCACGTTCACGAACAAAATAGCAACATTTCGTGCACACTCGGAAACCACAAACAATGCGAATATCATGGCCCAGAGCACCCGTGGGCAAGGAAGACGTCGCTGCCGACGCACCCGCACTTGCACACGAAGAGGGTGGCTCAGGCTGGTGCTGATCTCCATCCCCGTCCTCTCGGCCATCTGCGCTGCACTCAGACGCTGCCATGGCAGCAACCGTTGCTGCTGCCACGAGCCCTGCAGCTGCTGCAGGACGCTTGGCCCCTGAGCAAGGGCCTCCCACGGCCAGTTGGTGGGGACCTGGCCTCGGGATGCAGGGCAGGTAGGTGAGCTTGCGCTGAGACTCCTTCGTTCTCGCGTAGCGCCCACACGTAGAGCGCCGCCAGCAGCCAGCCTCCTCCACGAACTCGTGCGCGGCGAGGGTCAGCTGAATCTTCGGCGGCTGCTTGATAACCACCTCCGCATCAATGTCGTCACGGGCTGCTGCGGCAGGAGCGCCAGCGCAGGATACCCACGCAACCACCCCGTCAACCATCAGGTCGGTGCGCCAAAGCTTGTCCCTGTCAGCTGTCCCCGATGCGAAAGGGCGAGCGACCTGCTGGCCCAACCGTCTGCCTCGAGGTTGCCACGGCGCTCCCAGCGTGTCAGCCTGCCCGCTTCGACGTCTCCGATGGCCCCGTGCCCCTTGACTTTGATCACAGTCAGCCCCTCTGGGCACAGTCCACCAAAGTCATGGCATCCCAGACCAATCTCCAAAGGAACGCCCAACTGTGTGACGAACCACATGTGCCTTCTCGACCACGAATCAGGAGCCCATCGACAACGTAGCTGGCGTCCACTCTCACGGTGATCGGCGCCAGACTGTGACGCACCAGAATCAGAATGGCCAGCAGATCCGCGCCATCAATGGACTGGTGCAACCCCATCAGCGGGGACCCCAGCGCCCTCAGCGCACACTTCGGGCTTGGATCAAACCAACCAGGCCCGAGGGGAAACTGCACCACTGCACAGCCTGCCATGCCGAAGTCGGCGTCGAGGTCGAATGCCGAGCCGTCCGTGAAGTGCTCGACGCTATGAAAGGGCACTTCTCCATTGCCGAGAAGCCATCGCACAGCTGACATCAATTCATTTTGAGGCGCTTGCCATGGCACCTTGGGCCTGACCACCAGCAACCTCTCGACGAGCGTGATGATGTTGGGGTGGTCGGCCTGCCGCTTTAGCACCTCGGTGGCTGCTGGCAGCTGTGGTTGTGGCCAGTGGCGAGCGCACTCGATATGCCGATGCCACAAGCTGCCGACCTCAAGACAAAGTGCACAGTCTTCAGAGTGAGCATACCGTGGATTGTTATGATATCGTCGGTGATTGACCCACTGGCCGTTCACCGCAAGCGACCTGGCGCACCGTCGCTCCTCAGCACCGAGCGTAAGCCATTCGCGCCCTTGGGGCGCCGTCGGTCGCTGACGGCGAATCCATCTGCGAAGCTGTGCTATGTTGAACACATGGTCTAAGTGCGGCATCTCGTCCGCGACCTTCTGGAACTGCCGCCGCAACGCAGCTTTCCTCACCACCTGCTTGGTATACCATGGCGAGAAATCCACTGGCTTGTAAACTGCCCCATTCGCCGAGTTCGTCCACGTCGCGATGCTGGCCGTGGCCCGCCCGACGCGCAAGCGGGACAGGAAGGCGGCGCTGATGGGCTCTCGAACTTGAGCCCAGGTCGTGACGTGCGCCGAGGTCCAGCGCATCACCGAGGTCAGGATGGACACCGGCAGCCACGAGTCCCATACAGCACGGTGCATCATACAAACGGGATCGATTGTGGCTCGAAAGATGGGGTCAAGCTCGCGCACAGGCGACAGCATGAGGCTGAGCGCACGACTCCCCCCGTCAACTCGAGCCTCGGTGGCCCGAAAGGCCAAAGAGCGAGCAGTCTGAAGATCGCTGTCGCTGAGCCCCGTGCAGTTCACGCTGCGCGCGCATCCTGCCTGGAGGCGCTGCTTGGCAAGACGGGCAGCAATTCCTCGCCGACCTCCAGAGCCCAGAAGCCGTCGCACACGCGGAACCCGTCGCCCAGCAGCTCGGGGCCTCGCTCGACGAACTGCTCGCCCCAGGACTCGGCCTTGAGCAAAGTCCGTGCCGAGATTCCTGGCGTGAACCGCTGCCTGAGCTCCAGTGGCCCTGTGGAGCTTGACCTTCAGCTCCTTCTCCAGTGCTGGAGTAGAGGCCAACGCCTGAGACTTCTTGACAGAGATGCTGATGCTGTCCCTGGCCGATCCGTTGACGAGCACCTGCGCGGCGAGGGTGATGTCTCTGCCAACTCTCTTCTCGCCTCCATGTCTCTGCAAGACCAGATCTCCCACAACAATAGCAGGAGCAACCGTGGGGCACATCAGCTGCATGCGATCGACCGATTTCATGAGCTGCAGCTTCATAGATGTCGCGGCGAACGAGTCGCCAGCCAGGACCGTCTGGTGCGCCCAAAACAAATCTGAGACTGCACCATCGAGAACCAAGGCACGCGCTTTGGAATCTATGCCCAACTGCAGCTTGAGCAGCCAGAGTGGGAACGAGAACTTCTGAGCCAGGCGAAGAAGTTTGTCGTCGTGGGGAATCTGCTCAAAGGCCTTCCACAAGTCCAGAAGTAGCGCAGCTGTAGCCCAATCTGCGCTGGGGTCCTCGTCGCTCTTCATGGCGACCCATTCGCTCTATGCGAGTTGTTGCCAGACTGCACTGTCGCAGCCCTTGCCCGCTGAAGCCCACCAATAAGCTCGATCATGCTGCGCCCCCCCCACCCCCCCACCCACCCCACCCCCCCCCGCGCCGAGGCGAGAGGCCTTCGCAAACGACCGTGCACTCGCGCAAGAGCAGCTAGCGAGGCAATCGGCCGAAGTCCTCCTTCACGCTTAGGTATGAACGCAAGTTTGTTCGCAAAGTCTGGCCAGGCCGCGCGCCCCCCGATCAGTGCAATCAGACCCGCCAGCGCTTCCACTCCAGCGTCATCCAGCACGCCGAAGTCCCGAGGGATGAAGTTGTCGAAACTCTCCCCCCCCCCCGCCAACCTTGAACGTAGAAGATGCCCGACGTCGCTGGTCGGCCGTCGGCCGCCCAGGCCGCTCGCCAAGGTCTCGAGGCCATCGGGGGACAGGAGGTGGAGCCGGCGTTCGCCAATACGCCGCCCACTCAGCCACTAGCGCTTTGACGGCGCCCATCCTTCCAAGCGGAACCTCGACCTCTCGGATCGCTGAGGCATTGACGGCAGGCTCCTTCGTGAATGCACGTAGCGCTGCACCTCCGACGGCTGCCTGGGCATCGATCCAGTCACCAAATCTCGCCTTGGACTCCTTCACGTCTCGCGCGGCGGCGTCGTCGGCAAGCTGCTCGGTGACCGCTGCCAGGCGCAGATCTCCAACAGGGCACATGTAGCCGCGCGCTCGGCACAGCAGCGCCACGACCTTGCACCACAAATCACCAGGGGAAGCTCGCTGGCGTCGGCCCAACGCTCGATGCCCACGAGCCTGTCTGATAGGATCGCCACTCACAGCGTCGGCGGCCGCAAGGGCCATCCCCTTCAGCCACGTCGAAGTCGCACTTGCCTTCGGGATGCGGGGGGCTGGCGGTGGGCACGCCTTGGCCCAGCTGGGCTCTGGCCCCATCCGCGCGTCTACCGTGCTTGCCGATGTCGAGCCCTTCCAGGTCGCACAGGTCGCGCTCGGTGACGCCGATGAACTGCCTCCAAGCCTCGCTGACGTCGTCAGCTGGGCCCTGAAGTGCTCGCCACTCACCCGCGAAGCCCCGCGTGCTGCAACCTGCAGGGAAAGGGCTGGGAAAGGCCTTGGCCGCGCGCATGATCGCGCCGGCAACGACGAGCTCGACAGGCCCATGCGGCCCGAACTCCCAATCCAACAACACCTCGGCATGCGCAGCGCGAAACTGCCTGGAAATTACGAAGTAGTCAATCACGCTCTCAGACGGCCTGCACGCGCCTGCGGTGGGCGCAACCACGCGACCCCCACAACGTCCCAGGAAGGACGACCGCACCGGCACCTCGGGCTCCATGTTGAAGTCCCCGCAGATGATGAACGGGCGGCCGACAGCCTGGAGGAGCGCGCCCACCTTGCATAAGATAGACTCATTGGCGCAGGGCAGGCCCCCCCCCGCGCGCAGGTGCAGGTTGACCCGCGTCGCGCCACCAGGGCAGAAACCTAAGTGATGCACAGACGTCGCGCGCCCGACGCCCACCACAGCGCTGCCAACGCCCTCGAAGAGCCCCATGCCGTGGACACGAGGCGCTAGTAGCAGCAGTCCTCCGTGGCCTGGAAGCCCTGGTCCCGCACCCTCAGCGGGGGCTGCATGGGCGTGCCACCCAAACCTGGGTAGTGTCGCTGTCACCTCACTGCTGCGCTCAACAGAAAGATGCGTCTCTTGAGCTGCGACAAAATCTGGCCGCCGCACGGCGTCGCGATCAAGAAGGGTCTCGAACGTAGAGTAAGCATTAGTGTTCATAGTCAGGCCACGCCATGAACGCTGCTGTCGGGTGGGGCTAGGAGCTGGTACTCCGCCGCTTGGACTCCGCGCGCAACGACTCCAGGGCGTCCAACAATCGTTTGCGCTCATCAGCTGCGGCGGCGCCTGCCAGCAGGCCACCTGGATCCTCTCCAGCAAGACGGGCGTCGAAATCACCCCCGTCCATGGGCGCATCCTGGTTGGCGCCGCCCGCTGAGGGATCGCGCGCTCCACCGCCGCTGCCTCCTGCACCTGTGTCCGCTGGGGCTGCAGCTGGAGGCTGTTCGACCTGGGCCTGCTTGGCCACGAAATCTGCGACTGCCTTGGTGACCAGCGCAAAGACAGACTCCACTGACGCGCCCTGGCAGGCCCCTGCTTACATATCCTTGAGCTGCTCGAGCAAGGGCCCCAGGTCGATCTTGGGCGGAGCCGTGGATGCCCCCAAGGCCTTGGCGGCTTCCTCCTTCGCCATGGCCAGCTCGCGCTCCAAGGTGTTGACGGCCCCCTGCTGCTCCTGCAGGGCGACCATCGCCTTGGCAGCCGCGTCCTTCGCCTTCTGCAGTCGCTGCTGCCCAGAGAGCAGAGCCTTTGCAGCCTTCTCGACATTAGTGGATCGGGCAATGCCTGGAGACCATCCTGCAGCCGCCGCCGCCCTCGCGTACTGAACACGGTCACGGCTAGACAGAGACAGATTAGACTTGACCAGATCCCATGCATCCTGCTTAAGCCCCACATACGGCATGATGCCGGCATCGTCCAAGGAAGCACCAACAGCACCGCGCCGACGAGGAGTCTTGGGCCGAAGCTGCGGAGCGCCCTGAGCCCACTTCCCTCCTGCCTGGTGCCACAGGCGAGGCGCGGGTCCAGGGCCTGGCCGAACTCCACTGCACCCCGCCTGGGAACACTCGAACTAGCCGATCGGGTTGAAATGCGGGCAGCATGGACATTTCCAGTGCGTACCGACATTCGCCATCACTGTGCCCACACGGGCAAGAGAGACAACCGCAGCACGAGCCACCTTGACTCGGCAGAGCAATTAAGCGTGTGTGCGTGTGTGCGTGTGTGCGTGTGTGCGTGCGTGCGTGTGTGCGTGTGTGCGTGTGTGCGTGTGTGCTTGCGTGTGTGCGTGTGTGCGTGTGTGCGTGTGTGCGTGTGTGCGTGTGCGCGTGTGCGCGTGTGCGCGTGTGCAGGTGCGCGCGTGTGTGCGTGTGCGCGTGTGCGCGTGTGCGCGTGTGCGCGTGTGCGCGTGTGCGCGTGTGCGCGTGTGCGCGTGTGCGCGTGTGCGCGTGTGAGCGTGTGCGCGTGTGCGTGTGCGTGTGCGTGTGCGTGTGCGTCTGGGTGTGGGCGTGTGTGTGTGTGTGTGTGTGTGTGCGTGTGCGTGTGTGCGTGTGTGCGTGTGTGTGTGTGTTGTGTGTTGTGTGTGTTGTGTGTGTTGTGTGTGTTGTGTGTGTTGTGTGTGTTGTGTGTGTGTGTTGTGTGCGTGTGTGTTGTGTGTTGTGTGTTGTGTGTGGTGTGTGTGTGTTGTGTGTTGTGTGGGTTGTGTGTTGTGTGTGTTGTGTCTATGTTGTGTGTGTTGTGTGTGTTGTGTGTTGTGTGTGTTCTGTGTACTGTGTGTGTTGTGTGTGTTAGTGTGTGTGTGTGTTGTGTGTGTTGCGTGTGTTGTGTGTATGTTATGTGTGCTGTATGTGTTGTGTGTGTTGTGTGTGTGTTGTGTGTTGTGTGCGTTGTGTGTGTTGTGTGTGTTGTGTGTGTGTTGTGCGTTGTGTGTTGTGTGTATTGTGTGTGTTGTGTGTGTTGTGTGTTGTGTGTTGTGTGTGTTGTGTGTATGCTGTGTACTGTGTGTTTCTTGTGTGTGCTGTCTGTGTGTGTTGTGTGTGTTGTGTGTGTTGTGTGTGGTGTGTGTTGTGTGTGTTGTGTGTTGTGTGTGTTGTGTGTTGTGTGTGTTGTGTGTGTTGTGTGTGTGTGTTGTGTGTTGTGTGTGGTGTGTGTGTGTGTTGTGTGTTGTGTGTGTTATGTGTTGTGTGTGTTGTGTGTGTTGTGTGTGATGTGCGTGTTCTGTGTGTTCTGTGTATTGTGTGTGTGTTGTGTGTGTGTTCTGTGTGTTGTGTGTGTGGTGTGTGTTGTGTGTGTTGTGTGTGTTGTGTGCGTGGTGTGTGTTGTGTGTGATGGGTGTGTTCTGTGTGCTGTGTGTGTTGTGTGCGTGTTGTGTGTTGTGTGCTGTGTGTGTGTTGTGTGTGTGTGTTGTGTGTTGTGTGTTGTTTGTGTGTTGTGTGTGTTGTGTGTTGTGTGTGTGTTGTGTGTGTTGTGTGTGTTGTGTGGTGTGTGTGGTGTGTGTGGTGAGTGTGTTGTGTGTGCTCTGTGTGTTCTGTGTGTTGTGTGTGCTGTGTGTGTGTTTTGTGTGCTGTGTGTGGTGTGTTGTGTGTGTTGTGTGTGATGTGTGTGTGTTGTGTGTGTTGTGTGTGGTGTGTGTGTGTGCTGTGTGTGCTGTGTGTGTCGTGTGTGTTCTGTGTGTTGTGTGTGTGTTGTGTGTGTGGTGTGTTGTGTATGTTGTGTGTTGTGTGTGTTGGGTGTATTGTGTGTGTTGTGTGTTATGTGTGTTGTGTGTGTGTTGTGTGTGTTGTGTGTGTTGTGTGTTGCGTGTGTTGTGTGTGTTGTGTGTTGTGCGTGTTGCGTGTGTTGCGTGTGTTGCGTGTGTTGCGTGTGTTGCGTGTGTTGTGTGTGTGTTGTGTGTGTTGTGTGTGTTGTGTGTGTTGAGTGTGTTGTGTGTGTGGTGTGTGCTGTGTGTAGTGTGTGGTGTGTGTGTGGTGTGTGTGATCTGTGTGTTGTGTGTGTTGTGTGTGTTGTGTGTGTGTTGTGTGTGTGTTGTGTGTGTTGTGTGTGTTTTGTGTTGTGTGTTGTGTGTGCTGTGTGTTGTGTGTTGTGTGTGTTGTGTGTGTTGTATGTGTGTGTGTGTTGTGCGTTGTGTGTTGTGTGTGTTGTGTGTTGTGTGTTGTGTGTTGTGTGTGTTGTGTGTGCTGTGTGTGTTGTGTGTGTTGTGTGTGTTGTGTGTTGTGTGTGTTGTGTGTGTTGTGGGTGGTGTGTGTTGTGTGTTGTGTGTGTTGTGTGTTGTGTGTGTTGTGTGTTTGTGTGCTGCGTGTGTTGTGTGTGTTGCGTGTGTTGCGTGCGTGTTGTATGTGTTGTGTGTTGCGTGTGTTGTGTGTGTTGTGTGTTTTGTGTGTGTGTGTGTTGTTGTGTGTTGTGTGTGTTGTGTGTGTTGTGTGTGTTGTGTGCTGTGTGTGTTGTATGTGTGGTGTCTGTTGTGTGTTGCGTGTGTTGGGTGTGGTGTGTGTTGTGTGTTGTGTGTGTTGTGTGTTGTGTGTGTTGTTTGTGTGTTGTGTGTGGTGTGTGTGTTGTGTGTGTTGTGTGTGTTGTGTGCGTTGTGTGTGTTGTGTGTTGTGTGTGTTGTGTGTGCTGTGTGTGTTGTGTGTGTTGTGTGTGTTGTGTGTTGTGTGTTGTGTGTGTTGTGTGTGCTGTGTGTTGTGTGTGTGTTGTGTGTGTTGTGTGTGTTGTGTGTTCTGTGTGTTGTGTGTTTTGTGTGTTGTGTGTTGTATGTGTTGTGTGTTGTGCGTGTTGTGTGTGTTGTGTGTGTTGTGTGTTGTGTGTGCTGTGTGTATGTGATGTGTGTTGTGTGTGTTGTAAGTTGTGTGTGTTGTGGGTTGTGTGTGTTGTGTGTGTTGCCTGTGTGTTGTGTGTGTTGTGTGTGTTGTGTGTGCTGTGTGTGTTGTGTGATGTGTGTGTGAATTGTGTTTTGTGTGTGTGTTGTGTGTGTTGTGTGTGTGTTGTGTGTTGTGTGTTGTGTGTGTTGTGTGTTGTGTGTTGTGTGTTGTGTGTGTTGTGTGTGTTGTGTGTCTTGTGTGTTGTGTGTGTTGTGTGTGTTGTGTGTGTGTTGTGTGCTGTGTGTGTTGTGTGTGTTGTGTGTTGTGTGTGTGTGTGTGTGTGTGTGATTTGTGTGTTGTGTGTGTGTTGTGTGTGTTGTGTGCGTGGTGTGTGTTGTGTGTGTTGTGTGTTGTGTGTGTTGTGTGTGTTGTGTGTTCTGTGTTGTGTGTGTTGTGTGTTGTGTGTGGTTTGTGCGTGTTGTGTGTGTGTTGTGTGTGTTGTGTGTTGTGTGTCCTGTGTGTTGTGTGTGTTGTGTGTTGTGTGTTGTGTGTAGTGTGTGTGTCTTGTATGTGTTGTGTGTTGTGTGTGTTGTGTGTTGTGTGTTGTGTGTTGTGTGTATGTGATGTGTGTTGTGTCTGTGTTGTGTGTTGTGTGTGTTGTGTGTGTGTTGTGTGTGTTGTGTGTGTTGTGTGTGTTGTGTGTGTGTTGTGTGTGTTGTGTGTGTTGTGTGTGCTGTGTGTTGTGTGTGCTGTGTGTGAGTTGTGTGTGTTGTGTGTTGTGTGTGTGTGTTGTGTGTGTTGTGTCTGTTGTGTGTGTGTTGTGTGTGTGGGTTGTGTGTGTTGTGTGCTGTGTGTGTTGTGTGTGTGTGTTGTGTATGTTGTGTGTGTGTTGTGTGTTGTGTGTTGTGTGTTGTGTGTTGTGTGTGTGTTGTGTGTTGTGTGTGTTGTGTGTATGTTGTGTGTGTGCGTGCGTGCGTGCGTGCGTGCGTGCGTTGGTGTGTGTGTGTGTGTGTGTGTGTGTGTGTTATGTTTGTCTAGCGTGTGATGTGTTGGGTGTGATTTGTGCCTCTGTGTCTGCATGTAATTCTGAAGCCCCAGGAAGCCCCGGAAGGCCCCAGGCGGCCTCAGGAGGCCCCAGGAGACGCCAGGAGGCTCCAGGAGGCCCCAAGAGGCTCCGGGAGACCGCAGGAGGGGAGGCCCCAGGAGGCCCCAGGAGGTTCCAGGAGACCCCCAGGAGGATCCGAGGCCGGGTCTGGGGTACCAGAAGGTACACAAAGCCCCAGGATGCCCCAGGAGGTTCCAGGAGGCCCCCACGAGGCTCCGATGCGAGGTCTGGGGTACCAGAAAGTACGCCGGGGCTCGATTTTGGGAGGATGTTTCCGGCGAGACCGCCATTTTCTGAGAATCGAGGTCGGAATCGTTGAAATTAGCATGCGTTTTTGAATCCTGCATGTTAGAATGTTGAAATGCCCATGTGTTTTTGGACCCCGACGTCACGATCTGTGTAAGGGGTGCCACCGAATTTCAGAATTCCGAGGATGTCCCTAGGGAAACGGCTAGAAAAATAGCGAACGCGGCGCGTACGCACTAATCGCCTCTGAGCTCTACTCCCTCGGAAAGGCGCGTATGATAATATGATTGAAATCAAATGCGCACCCTGACTGACCTCCAGCCTGTCACATTGATCACATCTCTCTTTCTCTCTCTCTCTCTCTCTCTCTCTCTCTCTCTCTCTCTCTCTCTCTCTCTCTCTCTATTTATCTCGGTACATTTCTTGCTCTCTCTCTCTCTGTCTCTCTCTCTCTCTCTCTCTTTCTCTCTCTACCGCCCTCTCTCTTCCTCCCTCTCTAATTAGCAGAATCTCCCTCCACCACAATGATGATCGCGATGACGACGAGATGATGATCGCGACATCGATAGATCACGGAGAATGCGCACCGCGGGAGACGCCATGGCAGGCGGACGGAGGGACGCCGTGGGGCGGCTTCCGAAAGGATTGGAAGAGATGGATTGGATAAGATAAAAGGGATTGGATTGGCCCGCCGCAGGCGCAGAAATACATGAATTCATGGATTGGGTTGGATGGATTGGATTGGGTGGGATAAGATAAGATGGGACAATATGGGTTGGATAAGATAAGATGGATTGGATTGGACAAGGTAGACATGATAAGATAAGCTGGATTGGATAAGAAAGCCCGCCGCAGGCGCCGGGACGCCCAGGACACCCGGGACACCGCCCAGCCCAACTGGGACACCTCCCGGCCACTGGCGGACGGGAAACGGACTTTCGCTCCTACTGACACCCGGGACACCCGGGACACCGCCCAGCCCAACCGGCCACCGGCGGACGGGCGCACGGACTTTCGCTCCTACTTCGGCCTAGCTACAGGAGGATCACGCGCAGCTTCGCCTCGCCCGCACGCGCGACACAAACACAAAACCGAAACCGACTTCCCGGTGGGGGGTCTCCGTTTCACTGCGATCTTACCCCACAACCTCCGATATATATATATATATATATATATATATACACACACATGTGTCTATATATATAGATATATCGTCGATATGACGGCGGTAAGCCCCCGATTGCGCATCCGCAAGATCCTGGGCGGGGCGGGCTATCAGGCCCCCATCGGCGATGAGTGGGCCAAAAGGGGTCGACGCCTTCCCCCCTGAGCATATCCCCCCCTAGCGTTCCCCCATGGATTTGGGGTCATCACTCGGCTCTACAGCGGCCGTTCGGAACGATCCAGGCATCCCTGGAACGCTCTCGACGATGCGCGGCTGATCGACCCCCCCAGCCCCGAAAGCCTCCGGGAACATCCGAAACATCAGAAAATATTGCCCCCTCACGTTGCCCCTGATGTACGGAATCCAAAAGGTACCGAGCCCGCTACTGCCCGGACCTCTCCTGACGTGCGTTCTTTCCCAAAGGTCGGAGCGAATCCACAGGTGAGGACGAGGGCCTCCCACAGCACCCCTCTCGAGACCCAGAAGGCCCCTGGCGGCTCCAGAATGGACCCACAAGTCGACACTTTTCGCAACCCTCGGTTGATAACGGTGGACAGGGCGACCCCAATCCTTGACATTGGGGGGTTTCCGACTGGACCAAAAATTTGAAGCCCAGCCCTGGGATATACAATCGGGGGGCGCCCATCCTCGATAGGGGTGCGTCCGAACAGCCCCTTGGAAATGTATCCCATAATTCGCCACCTTTCTGAATGGCCGAAGCTTTTCGGGCGGAGCTCGGGCATCGGGGGGAAAAAATCGCCTGCGAGTTGAGGGCCTTGCCGGCGTCCGTCTGGAGGAGCCCCAGCGCGGGCGGGCGGCGTTCGGCGTGGCCCAGGGGGCAGGGCGGCGGGCACTGGGCCGAGCCGACCTGGTGGAGCAGCGACTGGAAGTCCTCGGGAGGTCGGCGCTGCGGGTGCCCTCGAGGTTCGATCCTCGAGGCTCGGTCCTCGATCTTCGATCCTCCTCCTCCTCAGCCTCCTCCTCTTCCTCCTCCTCCTCCTCCTCCTCCTCCTCCTCCCCCTTCTCCTCCTCATCCTCCTTTCCCCCTCCTCCTCCTCCTCCTCCTCCTCCTCCTCCTCCTCCTCCTCCTCCTTCACATCCTCCTCCTCCTCCTCCTCCTCCTCCTCCTAATCCTCTTCCTCGTCCTCCTCCTCCTCCTCCTCATCATCACCATCAGCATCATCAGCATCAGCATCAGCATCAGCATCAGCATCAGCATCAGTATCAGCATCAGCATCACCATCTAGCATCAGCATCAACACCATCATCATCGTCATCACCATCACCACCATCATCGGCACCATGATCAGCAACATCAGCAGCACCATCATCATCAGCAACATCGTCATCATCAACGTCATCATCATAATCATCATCATCATCATCATCATCAGCATCAGCATCAGCATCATCATCATCATCATCATCATCATCATCATCATCGTCATCACCCTCATCCTCATCCTCATCCTCATCCTCATCCTCATCCTCATCCTCATCCTCATCCTCATCCTCATCCTCATCCTCATCCTCATCCTCATCCTCATCCTCATCATCATCATCATCATCATCATCATCATCGTGACGCTTGCCCTGGCCACGAGATTATTTTGTGTCTCGGGCCAGGCGGGTCCGACGACAAGGATGGTTCCCGGTCGGCGCTCGGCAGAACGAGAGAAACATACGAGGGACGAGCGACACTGACACACATACACAGCACAACGCACACACGCGAACGAGGAGAAGAGGGAGAATACTTCTAAACGCCCCGAACGGGCTATTGGTACTCGCCGCCTTTATTATCAAGAAATGATATGTCTAAGTCGGCACAGTCGGTTTGCATCGATACTACGTTTCAGAGCACGGGCAAAGCACGAACAAAACCGAGGGGGATAATGCTCAGCAGCGCGAGTCCAAGCTTCACCCGAACTCTGATCCACTCCCATCAGGACCATGTGGGGCTTCATGGAATGACTGCAGACTCCCCCCCGCCCGTGACAAAGAGTGGGAGACTGTGCGGAGAAGCTGGGAGCCAAAACTTGCACCCTGGTCCTTTTGCGCCAACGTGCCCCGAAACCGCAATAATCCACCACGCAGGCCTGGCTAGACGAGTGACAAACCAGGCGCTCGAGAGGGGGGACCATCCACAACTGGCTGGACCCTGGGATCTCGAGGGCCGGCGGGGTGCCGACTCGGAGGCAACCCCGGATCACCCGCAAACAGACATGTAACTTATCGTTGCCGCGATTGCAGGCCGCGGAGGACCTCGGGTCCAGGTTCGGGAAGCCCCAAACGTGCTCCGAGCTGCGCAGGCGGCGCCAACCGGAGCCAGGGGGGGGTGGCGGGTTTGAGATCAGGTGCAACACGGGGCCCCCATCCATACAGCACAAACGACGTTACTGGAAATCCACCCTAAAATCGCGCTCAGGATAACATGGCGGTTCAGATCGAACCAAGACTGTTTCAACATGTCGGCTGAAATCGCGGCAAACCCTCGGGCCCTCATGGCCCTTGACATCCCGGCCTCGCGTGCGCAAAGCTCCAGGACAACCTGTTTCTGGCAGGCTCCTGCTGCGCTGAGGGCACGCCGCAAAATGCGGCGAAGGCAAAGACTAACCTCGCGGTCGCTCAGGAGCGGCGAGGCGCCAGGAGCGGCGCCGGTGGCAGCGGCGCGTCGGCCTCGAAGAAGCTGGCGAGCTGCCGCTGCACCAGGCTGCCGAAGTTGATCGCGACCTGCGGGGCGTTGCGCAGCGCTGCCAGCGCCCGCGCCTCCTTGCCGCGGCGCTTCAGCATGGCGTCGCTCCGCCATCTGCCGCGCGCCTTCGCCTGCAGCGGGCTCCGCCTCTTGGCCGGCAGGTCGTTGGGTGCGCCGCCGTGCCTGAGACCGTGGGCGGCGATGCATGGCTGACGCGCCTGGCGCCTCGGCCGTTTTCTGGATCCCGAGCGCGACGTCGCCCAGCGGGAGGGTCCAGATCCGCTGGTCGGGCGCGCGGCAAGCAGGCAGCCGAAGTCGTCGAGCACGACGCTCTCGTCCCAGGCGCCGACCTTGGCGGGCCTCTCGAGCTCCGCAGGGCCGAGGAGCAGGCCCCCGCACCCCGACTGGGTGGGGGCCCGCCGCCGCCACTGGCTGCACCAGCTGGGGCGCCGCGGGCGAGTCGCGCTCGCCGGGCCGAAGGAGCCCGTGGAACGACAGCAGGACAGCCGCCGCCTGCTCGACCAGGCCTCGAGACAGCAGGTGCCCCACTATGGCCAGCGTCAGCGCGCAGGGCACTGGCAGGCGGGCCTTGCGCGGCACCGCGTTCGCCCATCCAGCAAGCGCTCGCACCGAGCGGGGGAGGCCCTGGACTCCGTGGCGCCCGACCTCGGGGTAGTGAAACTTCACCGCCGCTAGGGTCTTGCCGGCTACGTCCTCCGCCATGCCCACGAAGAACAACGTGTCCGGGTGCAGGGCCAGCGCGTCGTCGAGGCCACTAGCGTTCGTCCAGTTGAGGTCTTACTCCAGGGCCCACTGCAAAAACGCTTTCAGATTCTTGAAGCATTCCTTCCGCGTGGCCACCGCCACCGAGCGGCTCTCGAGGAAGGTCATGCGGCGCGAGTCCAGGAGGAACCCCGAAGTCTGCAATGATCCTCGGGCGCGCCGCGCCGCCGCCGCCGCCGCAGCGGAAGGCGCCGCCAGCCCGACCAGCCAGCCCCCCTGGGTCGCCACCGAGGTTCGCATCTCGCAAGGGGCCGCGCCGAGGGCTGGGGACGTCGGGGCGGTTGGAAGAAGTTGAAGAGGACCAGGAGCAGCGTGGGCAGCGCCGCCCTCCGCGACGACGTCGGGCTCCGCCTGCCGCTTGGCGTAGCGCATGCCTCTGGGCGGTTTCCCGCTGAATCCCTTTCGGGCGGGGCCCAGCGAACGCTCACTTGAAGACAGCGACCCAAGGCCAGGGCGGCGATCTCGAGAAGGACGCCCCGAAGTTGGAAGACCGAGGAGCGGCCCTTGCCCGCTGCCAACGCCAGCCCCGCGTCGTCGACGAGGGCGAGAACTCGATGGCCGAAAGCTCGCTGACCCCGAAGAGCGCACGAAAACGCGATCCCCTCAAGACAGATAATTGTCGCTGGGCCCCGCGATGGAAATCGCTCCACGATATGCCGCGCCTCTGGATCGGTGAAGCCCGCGTCGATCATGCCGTAGGACTTCTTGAACTCGTCGGCCTGCCGCAGGCTGTCTGGCAGGTCGTCGGCCGCGACGACGTTAGCGACCTCCGCGCTGAAAGCGCGGCCCCTGGCCGCCGCGGCTCCCTGCTTGTAGCGCCGATTCTCAGCGGTGCGGCCCCGGGGCCTGACCAGCTCAGGGTCGGCTCTGCGGACGCAGACCCCGCGGCCCCAAGGAGAGACGTCGCTGGCAATCGCACTGGGCAGCCACATGGCGCCCGCGTGGGCGACGAACAGCGGGGGCAGGTCACGGGCCAACTCCAGCTCCAGCATCGCCGAGCCCCAGAGAAGGGCGACCTGCTGCTCGTGGGCCTTCGCGAAGGCGCACACCGAGCTGAAGATGGGGAGGGTCAAACGCCGCAGCAACATGAGCCACGCGGCGCGCCCCGAGGCCACCTCCAGCACGCCCCCGGAACAGCGCCCGCGCTTCAAGAGCTCCTCGATGGCCGGGCGAAGCCGCCACATTCGGCGCGTCGACACTCGCGCCGCGCGAGCTCGATCGTCGAAGGAGAGGCCCGCGAAGTCGGCGCCCTCGGCGGCCCCAGCGGTGTCCTCGTGCGCCGAGAAGCCCTGGACCTCCAGACTGGCGGCGGCGAGCTGGCCAGCGGCGACCGCGCGATCCCGCGGGGCGCCCTGGGCCATGAAGTCGTCGACGCAGCCTGCCGCCCCCAGAGGTTGGGGGGGCCCGAGCGACTGGGGGGCTGCGCGGCCCCTTGCCTGGGCGTCGGCGCTGAGCCCGCCGCGCGAGAGGCCGCCCTCGGTGGCCAGCTGGCAGAGGTGCAAGGCCCAGCTCCGGCCCATCGGCAACACCGTCAAGATGGGCGTCAGGGGGGCCGCAGCCGCGGGCCGCGCGTCGCCCGCCATCGGTCGCCCCACGAACCCCGCGCGAACGGGCGGCGCGCGGCAGCAGGCTCCGAGCTCGGGTGGGGCCGAGATGGCGTATAATGCGTTTTGCACGTCGCCCGCCGAATACCACGCCACGTCGCACTCGCTGGCCCCCATCCTCGAGATGGCCGAGGCGGACGGCGCGCGCGTCGACGGCGGCGGCTCGGAATCGCAATGAGCGAAACGTACGTCGAAGATGGCCCGCTGCTGACCTGGCTGCTTCTCGACAAAGAAGAGCCCGACTGTGGCCTCGGCCCGGGCGGGTGCGAGGCGAACCATTCCGCGGCCCAGCGTCGCCCGATCGAAGCATACTTAGACGCGCTGGCGGCGGAAGGCGGGGCCCGCGCAAGGCTGGTGGATGCCGAGCTTCGACCGAAGAGCCGCCGCTGCAGCCGGAAGTCGTCGCATCTTGGCCGTCTGGCCCCTCGACCAGGAGAGCGCTCGACCGAGAGAGCGCTGACCAGATCGACCGGGGCGGCCCCCGCGGCCGGCCAGGACGCGAGGTCCTTGCTGTAGGGCGCGACGGCGGTGGGAGTCTCGCCGCGCGTGACGGCGGGGCAGCGGAGCTCGCGAAGGCCCCCGCGGGGGCGGAGGTCGGCGGGGCAGGCTCCGACCGCCAAGCAGCTGCGCTCCAAATGGCCCAGGCTCAGCTGCCGCGCGACGGAGGGCGGCGCCGCTGTCGCATCACCGCGACCAGAGAAGTCGTCGAGGGACGAGGCGCCGTCGTTGGCCCACTCCAGAGCACGGCGACGGCGGGGCCCGCGGCGAGCGACAGCGCGACAGTAGCCGTCTCCGTGAGCAAGAAGGGAAAGGGCAGGGAGCGGGAAGACGTCGCGCTGGCGACACATCCCGCCATTGCCGAACAGAGCGACGCCGGCCAGCCTGGGGCCGAGGGGCAGCAGGCAGCCGAAACCGTGGGGGAGCGGCAGAAGGCTACTCGCTCTCCTTGCCGCCCTTGGCCCCTTTCCTGGACGGGCCAGCGCGCGCCCCTCCCTCGCCTTCCCCCCCTCCTTGGCGATGGCGCTATCGTGGGAAATCTGCTCGCTGATCTAAGTGCTGAGCTCGGGCGTCGCCGTGGGCCCCCGCGCGGTCGCCATGCCGGTGAAGTTGTAGCGCTCGTCGCGATGGCTCTCGTCGCCGACCACGGCGCGCAGGGTCTTGTCGCGGCAGCGCCCCTCGCGCAGCTGCAGCTGACAGGCCGCCAGCTCCAGCGCCCCATGGTGGCTGATGTCCAGCCGGTCGCAGCAAGGTGCCGTCTTGAAGATCTTGATGAACTCCAAGTGCGCGGAGACCGTGATGTCATCCAGCGAGCGCCTGATATTCGACCTCCACTGCGCGCGACGGCCCAGAGCACTGCCACCGTTCTCCAGCATGACTCCACGAAGCCGCAGCCCTCGGTCCAGGAACTGGCCAGTCAGCCCACTGCGACGGGCTGAGGAGCGCAACCGCGTTCGCGAACGACTTGCGGCTCTGCCCGTTCGCGCCGTAGAGGACCGCCAGCGCCCTGCAGTCGGCGCCGACGTACGGCCCCGGTCCCCAGCGAAGGCCTGGGCGGGACTGCGCCGCCGCCTGCGCCTGCGAAGTCCGCGGCTAGCCCGGCGCGACCTGCCGCCGCCGCGGGGGGGCCCGCGCCTGCCGCCGCTCCGCCGGCGCCTGCAGCCGCTGCAGGCGGGCCGCCTCTGGCATCCGAGGCCGCGCGCCGCCTGCCGCGGCTGGGCCTGCGCCCCCACCTGGGGCGGGGGCCGCGCTGGCCCTCGCGGCCGCCCCAGCGCCGCCAGTCACCGCCGCGCCGCCACCGCCGAGGAGAGCGGCGAGGCCGCCGCCAGGGCCACTGCCGCCTCCGGCTTCGCCGGCGGGCGGGCCCGCCGCCGCGGCGGGCGCGGCTTCCAGCGCGCCTCCTCCGGCCGGCAAGGCCGCAGCTCCAGCTCCGCCTGCCGCGAGCTGCAAGTCGCGCGCCGCGACGAGACGGTCGGCCTCTGCGAGAAAGCCGAAGAACTCCTGAGCCGCGAGCGCAGGCTGGAAGTCGTAGATCGGCAAGCCAGAGGCCGCAGCAGGGGCGGCCCCGCCTGGGCCGCAGCGACGCCACGCCGCGATGTCCCCATTGTCGGGCGCGGAATGCTTGATGAACAAGTCGCGGTCGGGCGAGACCGCCGCCGCGCGGGCCAGCCGCGCGGCGCTGGCCCGGGCCACCGCGCGGCGGTGAAATAGCGCAGGCCCGGGAACAGCATGCGCCACCAGCGCCCGGTCGCCGATGTTCATCGGGGGCCAAAGCGCGGCCACGTCCACGAGGCACGCGCCGATCAAGGGCGTCCTCCAGCGCCGGCGGCGCTGCCTCCGTCCGAGGCGGCGCCCCCAATATATGTAACTATTCCAATTGCCACTACTATATCTATGCGTGTATATATATATATATATATGTGCGTGTATATCAGAGGTTGGAGGGTGAGATCGCAATGAAACGGAGACCCACCACAGGGAAATCGGTTTCCGTTTCGCGTTCGCGCCGCGCGCGCGGGCGAGGCGAAGCTGCGCGTGATCCTCCTGCAGCTAGGCCGAAGTAGAATCAAAGTTCGTTTCCCGTCCACCGGTGGCCGGGAGGTGCCCCAGTTGGGCCGGGCGGTGTCCCGGGTGTCCCGTGTGTCAGTAAGAGCGAAAGTCCGTTTCCCGTCCGCTGGTGGCCGGGAGGTGCCCCAGTTGGGCGGGGCGGTGCCCCGGGTGTCCCGTCGCTAACGCACGTCGCTAATTTCATAATTCATGTTGTTCGGCGCCTTCGGCAGGCTTTCCTCTCCAATCCAGCTTATCTGATCCAATCAATCTTGTCCAATCCAATCCATCTTACCTGATCCAACCCATCTTATATCATATTGCATTATCTCCTCGCATAGAGAGAGGGGAGAGAGAGAGAGAGAGAGAGAGAGAGAGACAGAGAAATGATATATATATATATATATGAATATATATGTATATGGAGAGAGAGAGAGATTTTGAAAGAAAGAGAGAGAGAGATAGAGAGAGAGAGAGAGAACAACAACACATATTATACATATATATACACACCTATATATAACACGCAAACATCAAAACAAAGAACGATAGACATATACATATAGAAAAAGAGAGAGAGGGAGAGAGAGAGAGAGAGAGAGAGGGGGGGAGAGAGAGAGAGAGAGAGAGAGAGAGAGAGAGAGAGAGAGAGAGAGAGAGGGAGAGGGAGAGAGAGAGAGAGAGAGAGAGAGAGAGAGAGAGAGAGAGAGAGAGAGAGAGAGAGAGAGAGAGAGAGAGAGAGAGAGAGAGAGAGAGAGAGAGAGAGAGAGAGAGAGAGAGAAAGAGAGAGAGAGAGAGAGATCGGACAAGTAGGCGGACCAGGGTCCGTCCGCGAGGCGCACTGCGGTGCGACAACTCGCATGCACTATTTGCGGCGGTGCAGCCTTTAGATACGAGGGCGGGCAACAAAAACCCCCTCCCCCGGCGCAGTGCGACAGACGCTACAGACGGCGGACAGACGATGATGATCTCACCTGTCAGACCGCGTGAAGGAAAGAGGCCCCAACAAGAAAGGCGACGTGCTGACACGTGGCTAGGCGGCTTGGCAGACCGCCAGTTGGGCGCTTGGCCGCTAAGCGGCGCGCAGTGACGGGGCACCCCCCGCCCCCACGCCCTGACACCGTGGACGCGGAGCCACGCGTACACACGGGCAGGCAGAAAGGAGGAGATTAGCGCGGGGCACCAGGTGGAGCGCCGCGGAACGATGACAGCATAGCTTGGATGGTGAGTGACGGCACGGCACCATCGGGCGAGGCCGTGAGCAGCTCGGCAAAGGCTCGCCCAGCGCTGTGAAGGCGCTGGAGTAGAGGGCCTTGGCGAGCTTGGGCGGCGGCGAGGTCCGCGGCGAGAGCAACGCACCTCTGCTGGAGAGCAGCCATAGCCTGGGACAGCTCGGTTTCGCGGTCGGTGAGGGGTGGCTGCTCAGTGCCAGCGGCCGAGAGCCTCGAGACAGAGGCGAGGTCCTCGGTACGCCTGTCCAAATGGTGGACTAGCGTAGTGCGGCACCCTGTACGCTGTCGTCCGTCACCCTTGAAGGGTGACTGGAGGGGCACACGCGACCCCAGGGCTGGAGCCGCTAGGGCCACGCCCCGAGAGGTCGGGAGAGCCGCTTCCTCTCGCTCAGCAACGATGGAAGCGTGGACGGGGCACGAGGGCCTGTCTGGTTTAGTGCCCTGCGGGGGGGCTGAAGCCGCCCCCGCGGGCTGCCGCCGGTGGGGGGGCGGAGTGGTTTGCGCGGTGGGACCAATCATGATGCCGTGCAAGGGCTCTGAGGTCGGTCGCGTAGAAGGTTGGCGTCTCGGTAGGGCGGCATGGTCGGCAGCGTGGGGTATCGGCGGTGCGTCCTCTATGCCACTCAGTCCGCGGGGGTCACCCAGGTCGTGGTCGGCGTCTTGGCGGTGGCCGATATCATCGTATGTGGGCGATGTCCCTCTCGGGGACGGAGTCGCAGTAGGGATCGAGAGGTTGCCCGACGGGGCAGGGTTTTCGCTGGCTGGTCCGTCGTCCAAAGCGTCCAATCCCCCACCGAAGCTGAACAGGTCAACCTCCTGTTCGTCAGCGTCTTGAAAGTGAGCGGCGTTGTCATGTGGGTGCGCTGCCGCTCTCAATGGCGGAGTCGAGGGCGCCGTGCGGGTGCCCGACGGGGCAGGGTTGGCGCTGGCTGGCCCGTCGCCCAGGAAGTCAAGGCCCCCACCAAAGCCGAACGGGTCGTCCTCCTGTTCGTCGAATATCGCCCGTTGGGCCTCGGCCCAGAGCTCGTCCGGGTTCTGTGGGATGTCTGGTCCAGCCGCGGGTGGTGCCTGGTCAGACAGCAGGGGATTTGGTTCCATTTTGTTGAGTTCCGCAGCTGTGAACCCAGCCCTGCGGTGTGGGAGGGGGAGTGTACGGTGTCTACGCTCGTAGATGGCGACAGCGACTCCATGAAGCACGGTCGCTTGGCGATGTCGTGTTTTGGCAGCTTCGACAATGTCGTCTGGAAGGTTATGAGTACGTGCCGCCGTTGTGGCGAGGGCGTCAGCCTGACGATTGAACTCCTCCGCGATGGGCCCGATGAGCCCGAGGTCGATGCCCATGTCGCCCAGGTGGCTTGCGATTTTCTCGACGCGGAACATGTTGGGCTTGGCCATGACGCATCGGTGGATCTTTTCCCAGAGCTCCACGTGCGTGCCCTGCGGTGGTGAGTGTCCGTCGATGATACTTTGGAACCCATCGACCACCGCCTGGTTGTCCACGAAAACGTGTACGGGCCGTTCAGCACATGCCGTGAGGTGGACAATGGCGAGGGTCTCCGCAAGCTGTGCGTTCTGCGTAATGCCGTGAACGCGTGCACTGTAGTTCATGCGGTGGTCGATGCCGTAGTAGACGCCGTAGCCCGCTCGTGCTAGCAATGGGATGGCTTGGTTGGTGCATGCACCGTCCGTGGCAGCGTAGACCCATGTCCAACCAGTGTCGTGGTCAAGGTAGGTGGTGTAGGAGTCCTGGGCTGAAGCCGCAGGATCTCCCTCAGGTGGGGGCCGCGGTATGGGCTGAGGTAGCGGGTCCCTCGCGAGGTCGGCCTGCAGGTCGAGGAGGGCTGGGTCTTCATCGAAGAGCCCGCAGTGTCTTGTGTGCGGCGGAAGACGGGCCCACTGCTCGTCACTGATGAGGGTGGTGAGAGGGAGTCTTTCTCGGGCCCAGCACTTGCAGTCGCGGACAGTGTGCTCCTGAGTTTCCTCTTCCTCGTCGCAGTATCGGCAGATGGGGCTGGGGTCAGCAGACGTGTTTGATCGGGATCGTCGCTGTTGGGTGTGGTCCCCGCCCGACAGGTAGTTCAGGAGGAGCGCCAGCTGCCAGGCATTGCATTTGGCTGCTCCTTTCGTTCGGGCGAGCCACGTGCTGGCGAAGAGGTCGAGGCCCTGTCTGACAGAGGCCAGGTGTCCAAGGTCATGACGCCGTGGCTTGATCTTTCTCAGAAAGGCTCTGCGTTGTGAGGCTCGCAGCATGTGAAGGAAGGCGTTTTGGGGTAAGTTCAGCCAACTGATCTGACAGCCCCAGTCGTCGTACATGATGCCAAATGTGGGCCAGGTCCAACGGAGCTGCTGAAGCGTCTGGACAAGTCGTCCGACAGGTCCTCCCCCAAATAGGGTCTGAACGTGGTGTTGGAGATCCCTGACGAGACCGCAGAGAGTAGCGTCGCGGTTAACCTGTCGCCGCAGACACAGGAAAACTTCACGCTGCGTAATGGCGTCAATCTCCAGGGCGTGTCCTGGGACGCACACGGCCATGAGAGTCCAAAACTCGACCCACCTGTTTCCCTTGGGGCGGATAGCCGCCTTAAGGGCATGGTTGTAGGCAGTTTTGACGGGGCCTGATGGGGCTTGAATGTCGGTGCCCGTGGCACAGACGCTGGCAGCAAGGGAACGGGCGTGCCGCGCCTTAATAAGCATCGGTGATGGGAGCTTGCCAATGCGCGGCAGGCGACTAGTCGCCCTGCGAACACGGGCGTCAGCGGTGGCCGTGAGGTTAAGCGCGGCTGGAGCCGGCGCTGCCTCGGCGTTGATGTAACTCCCGACGAGCTTGAAGGAGTCGACCACGCGTAAGGGCCGTTCCGCCAGAGTGAGCTGGGTAACGGCGGTGTGAAGCTCGTCGGTGAGCGCCCACCCCGCCACTTTGCCAGGGTGAATGCGTTGACCTGAAAATCGATCAAACTTGGCGGTTTCATCAAGAGATTTCTGCAACTCAGGCGCGGTGTGAGTAGTGGAGTTGCTGTCGTCAACAAAGGTAGTGCTGAGTGATCGCGGAACGTATCGATGCTGTCTCTTGGTCCACACACACATGAGCAGCTTAATGTCGTCCAGGGACCAAGAGCTTCCCTGGAGGTGACCGTTTGTCCTGGCCAGTTCCTTAGAGTACGCACCGTTCATGCGGATGTAGCGTTTGTGGCGACTGTAGAAGTTTCTGCGGACAGTAACGATGTCTTGGGGGCACCCCGCGTGAAGCGCAAGGTTAAGGCAGATGTCCGTGATGAGGTAGTCGAAACACTTCTGTCGGTCCAGGGCAGCCCCAGCTAAGGGAAGGAGTAAGGCCCTGGCGTGTTCGATGCGCAGGGCAAGAGAGGTGCTGACGTCCCCAATGGTAGCTTTGGGGACAGCGCCAAAACTCGTGGCGTGGGTCCATCCTTTCCGCCAGTCCGTGAGGCTGCGGTAAGCTGGCGCTTCCCACGCATACATCCAAACGGAAAGCACCGAGAGAAGTCGTTGGTCCGTTGGGAGTTCGCCTCGGCCTTTTCGGAGGCACGGGTTTGGCACATGAAGGAGGGGTTCTGGGATGGTGCCAGTGCGTTGCATAGCGCGTAAGACGCTGGCGAAGAGGCGAAGAATGTCGTCGGGTAACTCCTTAGCCTCCTTAGTAGTCCAGCCGTCCAGTCCCCCCGCACGGCGCGGTGAACGGGTGCGAATAAAGTGGATGAGTTGGTCGTCGGTGAGGTGGAAAGGGGTAGCTGGTGATGGCGTAGGCAGCTCTTGTCGGTACTCGTCGTAGAAGTCAGCCACGTCGGCATGGCTTCGGCGTCATGTCCTGCACGGGCACGGTACCTGCCCAAGATGGGCTCCCAGGTGTCGACCATGAGCTTAAGCATGTCTTTGGTGTTAGCAACAATGGCGTTGGCAGGGAGAATGTCGGGGACTTGCGCAGGTGGTGGTTCACGAGTGTGGTCTTCGTCGTTGTCCGTGTCGGGCGAACTACCGTCGCTGGGGCTGAAGCCGCCAGCTTCGGTGTCAGCGTCGCTGTCGTCCGTGCTAGCTTTGTCAGGTTTAAAGGCGTTGGTGTCGCAGTGGAGTTGCGTATCGTCAGGTGTGGTAGGCGTGCGGAGATACGCCGTGGGCGAGCTGTCAGCAGCCCGTGCGTATATGGCCGCCTTTCGCCCGCTTGGCTCGCGGACGCCCTCAGCCCATATCTTGATGCGTTCAGCTTTGGCACGGTTCGCACGTCGCGCCAGCTCTAAGTCGAGGTGTTGGATCAAAACGTCAAGGTGCTCTCCGTGAGGTGCTGGCTCATCGGGGGTCCAGGCCTCGGGGAAGTCAAGGAGAACCGCGGAGCGCAGCTTGTGACATAGGAGGCGGGCCGCGGTCCACGTGCAGTCGATGCGCTGCGCAAGGTACGGCGGGATGGCACGGCAATCTAAATGATGGTGCTGTCCGATGAAGCGAAGCTCACAGAGTTGCCGATGGAGCTTGCGCAGTCGGTTCATGTGTATCGTGGAAGCTCCGTAGGTGGGGAAGGCGCGGGGGACAACTGGTCGCTCTTCGAACATGGGCGTGAGCCCGTGCATGGTGGGGGGCTTCTTTTTTGGGTGGTCGGGCGGTGGAGGTGGCAGGTCGCGCAGACGGGTGAGATGGTACTCATGACTGGCCTCGTTAGCCAGGGCGAACATGCGTTCCACGTCGTCGCGTGTGTCGGCCTGTTCCATGCGGTCCTGATATCGCCCAGCGATGAGGGTCCCTAGTGCCTGCAGTTCGTGACCCTCATGAGCTCCATCGTTGGGAGGGTAGGGCGTGGGGGCAAGAAGACGTCGGGCCGTATGGTCGAGGCGACTGAGGTCAAGCGTGACCTGCAGGCCAACATGAGACTTCGCTGGCAAGTCGCGTAGATAGCAGAAGTCGGTGACAAGGGATCGCGCCGCTTGGTTGGCAATGATATAATCGATGCGCGAAGTGCGGGGGCACTTGGTGACGCGGTCCCAGTCAGGGATATTGCCGTATGTGTGCATGGTGTGGTCTGGTGTGCCCTCAGCGACGTTGAACCATCCGTGCTGCAACATGTGCAGAAGGTGTGGATTGTCATCGATGTTCGTATTGGCGTCCATGCAGATGAAATAGGGGCTGAGCCGACCCTAGCGGCGGCGCAGTCAGCGAGCCGAAAAAGATCTGTGCTGTCTCCTCCAGCAATCCCGTAGAGGCTCGCTATGTAGATCCCCGCGGGCCCGTGGTTGTTTCGTCGCCGCCTGCGGCGGTGCTGAGTGCAGAGCGGGAGAAAGGCCTCGTGCCATCTTTTCTTGGCCTTGAGGGCGACGATACAGGGCGCAGTGTCGTCGACAGTGGAGTCGACAATGGCATCCTTAGAGAGGATGGCGACCCCTCCCGAGGCGCCAGTGTTGCCCACGACGGTGTGGTCTGTGCCGCCGTGGGCAGCTCTGCGCTGGGCTCGCGCCAGATCCAGGTCAGGTCCAAGACTGGCGTGGTATCCCCCGTGGTGTGGATTGGCGGCGCTGGTAGCGATGGCTTGTCTGGTCGGCTTGGCATGTCGGGTCTCCTGCAGTGCTATGACTGCGGCGTTGTGGTCGACACCAAGAGCGGTGATGGTTGGCCAATTCGCTGAGAGACTGGTGATGTTTAGGCTGACGAGGTGTATGGAGCGACCTGGCCCGTCTCCATCGGTGGAGCTGGGGTTTGCACGCCCCGCACGGTGTAGGTCAGCCTGACCCTCGCCCAGGTAGAAGGCTTGGCCACAGTAGGAGCTCATGGCGTTCCTATGGATTAGCTTGACCGGGGCTGAAGCCGCCGTCAGGCCAGAAGTATAGGCGGGACATGGTCGGCACTGCGCCAGGGGGGGTTCATAAACGTCAGTAAAACTGTCTCGAAAAATCCTCCTCACTCCTGTACCATAGGGGACGAGGGGAGGAGAGGTGAGACGGCAGCAGAGGGAGAGGGAGGCGACTCCTCGATCCGTCCTGCCGAACACAAAAGCAAAAGCGAACCAGCGGCGGCGGCTAGGCGCGGCAGCGGCACAACTCACGCGCATATACTGCGCACGCGACACCGCTGGTCCGTCCTGCGGTGGCGCGCCCGCCCCGTCAGTATCTTGATGAGCAGCATCTGGTGGAACAGCTCGAGCAGCACGGTCGGAGGCCTGGCGCTGGGCCTCGTCCATGCCCGCTGCCGTGAGGCCCACGTTGCGGACAGGGCTGATTCCCCGCGGGGCCGCCGCTGCCGCGGCAGCGGCTGAGGTGGCGGGGGCTCCGCCCCGACTCTGAGGTGAGAGCGGTGAGCCACCGCCGAAACCCGCCGCAAGGTTCTTGACACGGTACTTGTTCTTGAACGGGTCGAAGGTTGGCGCCTCGTCGATGGGGACGATCACGCGGGTGGGCAGCGGCGGCTCGTGGTCCGTGGACGGCGTCGGCTCGAGGTCGACCTGGCCAGGTTCGATGACGCTGGCACCGAAGCGTGGCACCACTTCGGGGGCTCGGCCATCAGCCTGAGTCTCGCGAGGCGGCGAGCTCGTGGAGCTCCCTGGGGCCTTGCGTGAGCTGTGGCGGCTGCAGGACCTGCTGCGCGGGACGCGCCCGCCCGTGTGGCGGTCGCGTGGCGAGGTCGCCTGGGCATTAGCGCGCTCGGAATCCGCCCTGCTCGGGGATCGGATCGGCGCCGCGCAGGGTGATGGGCTGGGCTGGCGAGAGGCGCTTGTGCCGCCCTCCGCCGTGGCTGTGGCCTGGTCAGGGTCGACAGCGTCGGGGCGGGGGCTGACGTGGTGGGCGCTTCCCTCGCTGTGCCGCGGGGAGGCGCTGTGATGCGCCTGGATGTACGTGAGGACGAGCGGGACAAGCGGCTGCCTCTCCCGCTCAGGTGGGGCAGGTTTTGCCTGGGCAGGGCGCAGCGCTGCAGCCACGTTTGGCGGGGGCGTGTGCTGGCGCGGTTGCCAAGCACGCACGTTCGCATCACGCCATCCTTCGGGGCGCCCAGTCCTGCCACGGTTTGTTGCAGCCCCCTGGGCTGAAGCCGCAGGGGTTATCACTGCGGGCTGGTTGCTGGAGGTGCCATCATGTCGGCCTGAGTAATGGCCCCAGGCGCGCGTGGACCCTGGCACGGGCGAGGTGGCCCTTGGGAGGGCCTGCGCGGGTGCACGCGGGTAGCCGATGACCGCTGGGTGTACCCTGGCGTGGGGGGCGTGGCCGTAGCTGGAGGCGGCTGCTCCAGCAGCCGCGGGCCTGGCACCTATGGGGCCACGGTAGTAGGCGGCAACCCCGCCGTAGGCCGTGTTGCCGCCTGTCGGGACTCGCGCGGGAGAGCGGTAGCGTGGCGTGCCCGGCTGTCCTGCGTCGCGTTGGTCGCGCTGCTGAATGCGCTGCTGGTGCTGTTGATGTCGCTGCCAGTCGGCTCTCGAGAGGGGGCGGGTGTCGGGGAGGATGGTGGGCACGTCGGGCCGCTGCCAGCCCCGATAGACGTGCTCGAAGGCGTGGTCAGGGTAGGTCCCCCCTACGGGTGAGTATCGCCGCACATGCTCCATGTAGTCGATGTTCTGCGGCTCGGAGATCGCCGTGATGTTGACAGCTCGCTGGTGCGCTGGTCCATAGAGGCAGAAACTACCACGGTTGCTGCGGTCGTGGTTTAGCTCGGCTTCGGTCGTGGCACGGCTCACCATGGCGTCGCAGAGTCGCATGTCGTAGTCGAGGGCTTGAGGCCCAGGACCACCCTCGGCGTCCCAGTACAGTACCACATCTCGCCAGCGGGTGCGGGTAGTGTGGATGCGCTCGGCGATCGACTCGCAGACGGTCCTGACCGTGACACGGTCCCTGTACATGTTGGTGATGGCTAGGGAGTAGGGTCGGCGGACCGTCTTGTTGAAGGTGAATTCCTCCTTGAGGGCCTGGTGGGGGCCGAAGAGCACGTAGCCTTCCCTCCAAAGAGGTTGGTCGGGGAAAGGTTCTTCGGGCATCCCCGTTCCTGTGAACCCAGGTGGCCGCCTTGTGCCGTCAGGCAGTCCCTGCCTGGGGACGCGCCGCGGCTTCGGTGGGAAGTACCATTGACCCTGGTAACCTGCTTGCCCTGGTTGTGGAGGTTCCCCCCCGGGGCCTGAAGGCGCTCGGGGGGGTTCCTTAAGGTCGTGGAGGGCTGGCGCGTTGCCGAATTGGCGGGCAAGGATGTGCGGCGGCATCCCTGTGGCACGGACGTCGAGCAGGCTGTGTGGACTGGGGGGATGGGGGCACCTGCTGGACAGGCAGCATGTGTCGGAGTCCCTGTTGTTGGTGCTGTATGCACACGTCCAACTGTTGCAAGAGTAGTCCGTGGACCAGTCCATAAGTGTACGCAGTCCGCTGCGGGCGCAGTCTGGGCACGTTGGTTGGCCCGAGGTGCCGAGCTGCGTGTTGCGGCGAGCCGCACAGTACTGACAGCATTGGAATCGACACTGTAGGCAAGACCAGCGTCCTGGTAGAGGCGGGAGCGCATGCTCGTTTGTGCCTGGGTCGTCTGGGTGGGGTCGCGGGCGATCCCACAAGGGCCAGACGTCAGCAAACCAGGATTGGCCTGTAGTGCGGACAACCTCGGCGGGGAGGCGAGCGTCCTCGGCATGGCACCTGATCCACTGGGGCCCCATGTCCGCTGGTACCATGACGGTGCGCCAGGTGTCGTCCGCTTTGACGTGGACTTGGGTCGGTGCCCAGAGCTTAGTAGTGGTGTCGCCGTGGTCGTGGTGGAGGATGACCCAGCCGTCCCGCCCCGCCACCGCAGGGTCTATAACGCGGTGGCCCATGACTGTCGTCCCCCACGGTAAGTAGGCGCCGTCGTGGTGATCACCAGGGTCAAGCCAGACCTCGATGCCAGGGGCATTGACACGGGTCCGCACATCACGGACGTGGTAGGCGAGGACGTGGTAGGCAGTCGGCTCCTCTTCCGTCTCAATGTGCTCCCACGTCTCGATGCCACTGTTGTCTGAGGTGGAATTTCCGCCACTCTGTCGTGACGAGCGAGAGGCAGATCGCCGTGGGCGGGCACGGCCTCGGGCGAGGGCGGCGGCCGCGCTGATGAGGGAAGGCGTACGGCGTTCGTCGGCTCCTGATGACGTCGATGAGCGGTCTGGACTGTGCGCCAGGGCTGTGCCTGACTTGTAAGTGCGTGGTGGGCCAGACGCGGCCCCAGGGCTGGAGCCGCTGGGGCGCGACCCGCGTGCGTCAGGATGCCCCCGCACGGGGACAGCTTGCAAGCCAGTGTACACCAGGTCGATGAGTGGTTTCGGGTCCAGCTGGAGCATGTGAAGCGAGACGCGTGGGCGGGGCTGGTTAGGGTCATCCCTGGTGGCTGCTTCAGTGTCGTAGTGCTGTTTGGCCCATACTCGCGCTGCCTCTGGCGAGTATAGTGCCTGCGGCGGTGGCCACGCTGCCGCGATGGCTGGTCTGCGCCTGGTGCTAGCTTCCTGGTCGTGAGCTTCAGCCGCCTCACGGAGATCTGGATGATCGTAGCCAGCGATGTGAAGGGCGTGCGCGCAGTCGCCCATGCCATAGGCGTGTGGTAGGGCACGGCACCTGGAAGCAGCTTCTGTGGGGGCGCACCAGTCCATGCGGATGAGGAGGCTCAGGACCCGAGGGTAAATGAGGCGCGCTCCGTGGGCCTCCCCTTTCACGTAGTTGTGCCTGTTTTCCCCGCGCGGTGGTTGGGTGGCCTCGCACATCCAGAGTGCGATGGGTCCCCACGCGAGGGTGTCGTCTTCGAGACTGTAGGGCGGGTGGGGCGGCATTGCGTACCACGCGGCCAGCGAAGGGTGCACGCTCACGTACGTGCGGCCAACGTTGGTGCCAGTTCGGCCCTTCGCTTCACGGCGGGGACCTGGCAAGAGGTGCCCTCCGCTGGCAGCAAGACGGGCCGCAAGGTCGCCGCGGGTCCCATGCCAGAAGACAGTGGGCGCGTCGGTGGTGGGTTGGCGGAGGTCCCACGTGAGGTATGGGAAGATTGTCTCGCCTGAGTTCCCGCCCGAGTCTTCCAGCACCCAAGCGAGGCGGTTCGGGGGCCTCTGCATGATGTCCGTCCACGGCCCCAGCGCTTGGAGTGTTGGATCATGGGTAAATCGAGGATGGTCGTGGAGTCGCAGAGCGTCTTTGATGTCCTCTGTAGACACGCCACTGTTACCAAGCGCAAAGCCGTTTTGATACAGGGCGTTAAGTATGCTCTTCGGCGGCACGGGGACCGCTGGGTCGCGCTGGATAGTGTTGCGTAAGTTGCGTGTCGGTGGCTTGAGGGCTGTGTAAGGCATACCAGGGCCTGAAGGCGCCTGGGGCCTGTCGGGTGATGCATAGCGTGCTCGCCGTCGTGGTGGTTGGGTGTCCGCGTCGGGAGAGGAACCACGAGCATCAGCATGTCGGAAGATGGACCACGGGCTATCGTGGGTGCACTCACGTGTTTCCCTTGCCTCGGTGTCGCTGCCGTGTGCTGTGGCATCCTCGTTAGTCGGTAGGTTACCGTATGCCGCGCCGCTTTTGGAGCCGTCTCGCGGAGACGGGCTGGTCGATCTTGGTGTGACAGACGAGGCTCGCGATACGGCGGCAGTGACTTCGACGATGGCGGCGGTGGTGGCGGTAGTGACATCGGCGACTGCGGCGGCAACTGCTGCGGCGTAGTGTTCCTGCAGCAGCGGATGTCGGAGTGCGTGCACGTGCTGGTCGTCGTGTTCGTCGGCGAGCGTGCACGGCATTGTGTATGTGGCCTCATCACGCGGCCTCCTGCTCGGTTGGCAACAGCGGAGGCACCACTGGGCTGTGGATGAGTCCAGGGCCCGCGCACAGATGCGGGCTCCTACGTGTCCGACGGCTCCTTGAGCAAGAAGTTTGGCACTGACGAGTAGAAGACCACACACGACTCCACCCGTGGCAATAGCCCCGAGCTTGCCGCTGGCCCATTTCAGGACACCCCCGAGGCCGACCCCGACTGCGCTGGCTCCGCCCGAGACGCTATCTCTGAGTTTGACGCTGGTCCATTTGAGAGTGGCCCACAATGCGGACGTGACGTTGTATGTCGTTGTGCGTCGGGATGTGGTGGGCACAGATGGGCCTGGTGCCGTCGCTTTGCGTCGTCGTCGTTGTCGGTAGCTGGGGTCTCGGCTCGGTGTCGGCAAGTACCCATCGATCTGGTCCTTGTACGGCATTGCTATCACGATGGCGTACGTGGCCACAAAGAGGCAGATGAGGCAGCCACAATGTCGTGATGCCGCTGCGCTGTGCTGGGGCTCGTGGGAACCGCTGGCCTCTGGGTACTCATCATCGATGGGGTCGTTGTCGATGTCGGCCTGCCAGTGGTCAATGACACTGGGGTTGGAGTCAGTCACGTTGACACGGTATACAGAGGTGTAGGGCGTGGTGCTGCCACCTGCGGTCTGGGGATGTCCAGGTCCAGCCAGTGCTGCAGCGGGGCTGAAGCCGCCACTGCACGGACTGGCATGAGCTGGCGATGCAGTGGTATGGCTTGTCGCGTCGGCGGCAGTGACGCCTTCAGCGTCGTTGAGCTGTGCGCAGGGGTCGGCCTGAGCCGAGTTGTTGGGCGGACTGCTGTGCGACGAGGTGTGCCCTAAGTGGGGTTCACTGTCGCGGTCACGCTGGGCCGTGTCGCCTGGTGGTGTTGTGCCGTCGCGATCCTGGGTTTCCATGTCGTCCTGGCTATCGTCCACGTGGACCGAGCCCAGGGATATGTTGCTGATATCGTCCGACGCGTGGAATGAGTCCAGGGGTGTGTCGCTGATGTCGCTGGCCGCGATGTGCTGAGGCAGCCATGGTACGGGGTCGTCTGCGGCCTGATCACCCGTGGCGTGCTGGGCGAGGCCAGCTGGCGGTGGTGGGTTAAGCGGTTCCATCGGTGCCGCGGCGAGCTCTGCCTCCACAAGCGGCTGCATGTCTGTCGGGTGGTGCAGGATCGCATCGGCGAGGTACGCCAGGGCGTCTTGGTCGGGTGGGGGAAGGCCTCTTGGTAGTAAGGCGTGGGCCCGTGAGAGGTATGGCGGCAAAGGTGCCGTGAAAGCTTCAGGGCCGACAAGCTGGGCACGAGCACCCTGGTATTCCAGAAGGAGGCCAAAGTAACGGGTGGAATACTCGCGGCTGCCTTGGATAAGAGTGAGGTTGCGGTTTGTGCGCTGTCTGTCGAGGCCCGCTCTATACCAGATGTCCTCGCACATGTCGAGCGCGGTGAGCTGGCGCAGGGCGTCGGTTGTGTCCTCAGAGTCCTCCTGGAAGAGGTGATCGTACTGTGGCAGATGAAGCGTCGCCAGGATGTACGGGACGCAGTCCTCGAGCCATGCCCAGAACACGTCCTGGTGGTCCTCACCTGGTGCCCACGCCGCAGCACACGGTATGAGCCGGGCGCGGATCATCATCAGGTGCCAGAAAGCAGGGTCCTCCTCGGGTTCGCCCCTAGCGCACAGGGGGGTGGTGAGACCCGTGGGGCAATAGCGGGGCACGACAGCGGGGCTGAAGCCGCCACTGCGTGCCTGGCCTATATCAACGTCCCCGTCAAGGATCTGCTGCACCGCAGTCGAGGCCACGCTGGGGGTGGGTTTCGATGCATGTGTCGTAGTTGACAAGGGCGTGCATGCGCTCACGATGGCGCCCAGCTGTCCGTTGCCGCACGGACCCGCGGCTACGGTGCTGTTCACGATCGGGTCCAAAATGGTGCAGTGATCGTACTTGTAGATGCTGTCATCGTAAAGGTAGAAAAGAGTCTCACGTTCAGCGTGTCGCAGGAAAACCTCACCTCCATGCTGGGGCGCACCGCCTGAAGACGGGTGTGCTCCAGCGAGCGAGGGGGGGGCCAGGCTGCAGGCAAGGCGCCGCATGATGGCGAGGCCTGGCGGGCGGCGCGAGCGATGAGCCAAAAGCTGCATGTCAGCACGCATCCTCAGATACCCCTGCATGCTCATGTACATTGCAACAATCACGCCCCCTGCAAGATGACGGGTGTCCCTACACCAGATAGCTTGCACGTGCTGCTGCCAAAACTGACATGATATGACAAGAAAGAGATACGACGCGAAGAGAGAAGAGATGCCTCTGAAGGCGCTTCCTCGGAGGGCTGAGGCAGGCTCTCTGAGGCACCTTCAATAGGGTTCCTGAGTGACCCGACCCTTGTCTTTGCCTTTGTCAGCCCCTGGGGGCCCCGTCCCTGGGGTGACCTGGCCTGGCTGGTCGATCCACCCGCAGACAGCCACGGGATCGGCAACTGATGCAGCTTCCTCCTTTTTTGTTTCGAGAGTGGCCACCTGTGGCAGGTGGATGGTGCCCCCCGTGAGGTGCCCGAGGAGGGCCTGGATGTCGCCACGCAGTGCAGCAGCTTCGGTGGTTGCCGTCTGTTGCTGGGTGACGACGGTGGCAAGCCCTCGTTCCAAACCTGAAACGTGCTCCGTGAGTGTGGCCTGGGATGAGAGAACGCCCGCAAGCTGAACCTGCATGTTATCCACCGTGTTGGCAAGCAGCTCGTGCTGTTGTTCCATGTGTTGGATGCGGGTCGTGGCGGCATCTGGCAGTTTAGGGGCCGTTGCGAAGCGTTCGCCGAAGGTGTTGAGTTCGTGAGATGCCACGCTGTATTCATCACCTGATGAGAGGATCTCGACGTCGTCAGCGTCGCCTGGTACCTCGGCGGCTGTGGCAGCGTCCCCTTCCGTGTGGCCCCCACCTTCAGCCGCCACCGTGCCAAGCTGCGGGTCATGACCACCTGATCCTTGGGCGGCCGTCTGCTCGGCAGCTCCATCCGTGCCGTGCGGGGGTGCAGAGGAGCTGCGGCCTGGGGCGCCGTGTGATCTTGCGTGCGGCGTGGCGTCGCGTTTCCCGCTGGAGGATCGGTGGCGCTTGGCTAAGGCTCCTCCTTGGGGATCAGGAGCGGTGCGACGCCCTTGCCTTTGGGCGTGGCAGTCATGAGGTCGTGGAGGTAAGGGCTCTGGGCCGCTTTGGTGAGGAGTGTGCCAGTGGCGGGGCTGAAGCCGCCACCACGGGCTGGCGGCGTCACAGGCTCTGTGATAGTGGTAGGGGTGACAATGGTAACGTTGTCCCTCTTCGGCACCACCTCAGCCAACGGGGCCTCGGTGATGCTCCACGGGATGGGGCAACCTGCGACCTGTACCGTATATGTGGGTGGGGGACGATGGGCGCGCACTAAGGCAAACTGAGCCGAAGTGGCTGGGTCCCAGGCGGCGTGGTAGACCTCACAGTCCCATTTGACGGACGGGCCCGTGAGAGTCTTAGCAAGCTGGGTCAGCGTGGCGCGGCGTGCCGCAATGCCAGTGATGCGGTAGCGCGTCTTGGCGAGGGTGGCTTCGCAGCCGCGGATGCTGACGGCAGCAGCCTTGGCGGCGTCTGACCCTCGTGAAACACGGATCCCCAATAAGCCTGACTTGCCGTGCCTGACGACTCCCAGGGCCTTGAAATCCACAGACTTCTGGAACGCATCTGCCATCGTGATGGGCTGGTCCTCAGGGAACCACACGGTCTGGTACTTGTCTGCAGTGGGCTCGTCAGCACCTACGTTGCTGAGGTCGTAGGTGGCGCCGAGTTGCCCTGAACCCGCCAAGACCTTGTCAACCGCTTGAAGACGGACGCCGAAGGTGGCAGCCAGGGACCTCTTTCCGACGCCCGATCCGTACCTGCCTAGACTTTTGCAGGGTTCGAGGATGGTGACGGCTTTAAAGTTGCCGTGGAAGAGGGCCTTGAAGGTGTCCTGGAGCTGACTATCGAGCTCCTGGCGGCGAGCGTCTTTCTTGGACTCCCTGTGCGTTTGGTTTTGGCGCGCCTTGTCCTGTGGAGCGGAGTCCCTTCGGAAAGGACCCTTGGCGCGTGGACCACCGTTCACGGGGGCACCTCCCGAGAACTGGTCCTCGAAGGCCTGATGCGTGGAGGGGACTGCGGCGATGGCCTCGGTTTCATGTATGGTCGCCCGAATCCAGCATACGTGGTCGGCAGGGTCGATGGTGGCGATGGCTACTTTTTCCGTGCAGGCGACTTCCTTGGTGCCCAGCTGGTACACGGTCACGGGGACGTGCGTGTGGACCACTTTGGGCGCCTTGGGGTGACGCTTCAGCACGGGGACGGCGAGCTCGGTACCGACGTAGTTATCGTTTTTTTGGCCCATGACAGCAATCGCAAGCTGACCCGTGGTACGCTTACCCTGCTCGAGGTGGTGTTGCAGCAGCCGTTCACCGCTCTCGTAGTCGTGGAGGCTGATACCGGGCTTGTACGTCTTGCCGTCGTCAAGCGATGTGGGTTCGGCGAGGACTGGGACCTTCCAAAAGGCCGGGTCCAAGGCAATGAATTGGGTGTCCGCAGCCTGAAGACGTGCGGACGCAGCTGGTGGGTGTGATGTGTCACCACCAATGCGCTTAGGCTTGCTGCGCTGGTGGTGATCCAGCGTGTAGCTGATCTGGTTGGCAGCACACATGCGGATCAAGGCACTGCCGAGCTTCTTTGTGTTGGTCTTGTGCATGTCGTACGTGGCCTGAAGCTCGTCCGCGTTCAGCTCGGCAAGCCCGTTGTATGCGGCCGTGGGGCGGTCAGACCCCGCTTGCTTGAAAGCTGCGATGCAGTCCTGCTTGCGTCGGAGGAGAGACCCTTCAGCAGCAGGACGTGAGCTCGGAGGCTGCTTGGAAGAGCGACGGCGCTCCGGCTTACTGGGGGCCATTGCTGCGGGCGCTCTGGTGGGGAGAGCGAGGGAGAGCGAGAGAGAGCGAGAGAGAGCGAGTGAGAGCGAGAGAGAGAGAGAGAGAGAGAGAGAGAGCGACAGAGAGCGAGAGAGAGCAAGAGAGAGCGAGAGAGCGAAAGAGAGAGAGAGAGAGAGAAGAGAGAGAGAGAGAAAGAGAGAGAGAGAGAGATAGAGAGAGAGAGAGAGAAGAGAAGACAAGAGAAGAGAGAGAGCGAGAGAGAGAGAGAGGGAGAGTGAGAGAGAGAGGAGAGAGCAGAGAGAGAATAGAGAGAAGAGAGAGAGGAAAGAGAGAGAGAGAGAGAGGCAGAGAGAGATCGGACAAGTAGGCGGACCAGGGTCCGTCCGCGAGGCGCACTGCGGTGCGACAACTCGCAAGCACTATTTGCGGCGGTGCAGCCTTAAGATACGAGGGCGGGCTACAAAACCCCTCCCCCGGCGCAGTGCGACTGACGCTGCAGACGGCGGACAGACGATGAAGATCTCACCTGACAGACCGCGTGAGGTAAAAGGCCCCAACAAGAAAGGCGACGTGCTGGCACGTGGCTAGGCGGCTTGGCGGACCGCCAGATGGGCGCATGGCCGCTAAGCGGCGCGCAGTGACGGGGCACCCCCCGCCCCCACGCCCTGACACCGTGGACGCGGAGCCACGCGTACACACGGGCAGGCAGAAAGGAGGAGATTAGCGCGGGGCACCAGGTGGCGCGCCGCGGAACGATGACAACGTAGCTTGGATGTTGAGTGACGGCACGACACCATCGGGCGAGGTCGTGAGCAGCTCGGCGAAGGCTCGCCCAGCGCTGTGGAGGCGCTGGAGTAGAGGACCTTGACGAGCTTGGGCAGCGGCGAGGTCCGCGGCGAGAGCTAAGCACCTCTGCTGAAGGGCAGCCATAGCCTGTGACCGCTCGGTTTCACGGTCGGTGAGAGGTGGCTGCTCAGTGACATCCGCCGAGGATCTCGAGACAGAGGCGAGGTCCTCGGTACGCCTGTCCAGGTGGGCTAGCGGCGTACGGGACCCTGAACGCTGACGTCCGTCACCGTTAAAAGGTGACTGGAGGGGCCGGCGCGACCCCAGGGCTGGAGCCGCTAGGGCCGCGCCCCGAGAGGTCAGGGGAGCCGCTTCCTCTCGCGCAGCAACGGAGGAAGCGTGGGTGGGGCACGAGGGCCTGTCTGGTTTAGTACCCTGCGGGGGGGCTGAAGCCGCCCCCGCGGGTCGCTGACGATGGGGAGGCGGAGTGGTATGCGCGGTGGGACCAGTCGTGATGCCGTGCAAGGCCGCTGAGGTCGGTTGCGTAGAGGGTTGGTGACTCGGTGGGGCGGCATGGTCGGCAGCGTGTGGTGTCGGCGGTGCGTCCTCAATGCCACCCAATCCTCGGGGGGCACTCGGGTCGTGGTCGGCGTCTTGGCGGTGACCGATATCGTCGTATGTGGGCGTTAACGCTCTTGGGGACGGCGTCGCAGTAGGGTTTGCGAGGTTTCCCGACGGGGCGGGGTCTTCGTTGGCTGGTCCGTCGTCCAAAGCGTCCGATCCCCCACCGAGGCTGAAAAGGTCATCGTCCTGCTCATCAGCGTCTTGGAAAGGAACGGCGTTGTCATGTGGGTGGGCTGGCGCACTCAATGGCGGAGTCAGGGGCGCCGTGCGGGTGCCCACCGGGGCAGGGTTGGCGCTGGCTGACTCGTCGCCCAGGAAGTCCAAACCTCCACCAAAGCCGAACGGGTCGTCCTCCTGTTCTTCGAATAACACCCGTTGGGCCTCGGCCCAGAGCTCGTCGGGGTTTTGTGGGATGTCTGGTCCAGCCGCGGGTGGAGCCTGGTCAGACAGCAGGGGATTTGGTTCCATTTTGTTTAGTTCTGCAGCAGTGAACCCAGCCCTGCGGTGTGGGAGAGGAAGTGTACGATGTCTCCGCTCGTAGATGGCAACGGCGACTCCCTGGAGCACGGTCGCTTGGCGGTGTCGTGCTTTGGCAGCTTCAACGATGTCGTCTGGAAGGTTATGAGTACGTGCCGCCGCTGTGGCGAGGGCGTCAGCCTGACGATTGAACTCCACCGCGATGGGCCCGATGAGCCCGAGGTCGATGCCCGTGTCGCCCTGGTGGCTAGCGACTTTCTCTACGCGGAACATGTTTGGCTTGGCCATGACACATCGGTGGACCTTTTCCCAGAACTCCACGTGCGTGCCCTGCGGAGGTGAGTGTCCGTCAATGATCCTTTGGAAGCCGTCGACCACCGCCTGGTTGTCCACGAAGACGTGTACGGGCCGTTCAGCACATGCCGTGAGGTGGACAATGGCGAGGGTCTCCGCAAGCTGTGCGTTCTGCGTGATGCCGTGAACGCGCGCACTGTAGTTCATGCGGTGGTCGATGCCGTAGTAGACGCCATAGCCCGCTCTTGCAAGCAAAGGGATGGCTTGGTTGGTGCATGCACCGTCCGTGGCAGCGTAGACCCATGTCCAACCAGTGTCGCGGTCAAGGTAAGTGGTGTAGGAGTCCTGGGCTGAAGCCGCAGGATCTCCCTCAGGCGGGGGCCGCGGTATGGGTTGAGGTAGCGGGTCCCTCGCGAGGTCGGCTTGCAGATCGAGGAGGGCTGGGTCCTCATCGAAGAGCCCGCAATGTCTTGTGTGCGGAGGAAGATGGGCCCACTGCTCGTCACTGATGAGGGTGGTGAGAGGGACTCTTTCACGGGCCCAGCACTTGCAGTCACGCACAGTGTGCTCCTGAGTTTCCTCTTCCTCATCACAGTAACGGCAAATAGGGCTGGGATCAGCGGACGTATTTGATCGAGAACGTCGCTGTTGGGTGTGGTCCACGCCCGACAGGTAGTTTAAGAGGAGCGCCAGCTGCCATGCGTTGCATTTGGCAGCTCCTTTGGTGCGGGCGAGCCACGTGCTGGCGAAAAGGTCGAGGCCCTGTCTGACCGAAGCTAGGTGTCCAAGGTCATGACGCCGTGGCTTGATTTTTCTCAGAAAGGCTCTGCGTTGCGAGGCGCGCAGCATGTGAAGGAAGGCGTTTTGGGGAAGGTTCAGCCAACTGATCTGACAGCCCCAGTCGTCGTACATGGTGCCAAATGTGGCCAAGTCCAACGGAGCTGCTGAAGCGTCTGAACAAGTCGTCCAACAGGTCCTCCGCCAAAAAGGGTCTGGACATGGTGTTGGAGATCCCTGACGAGGCCGCAAAGAGTGGCGTCGCGGTTGACCTGTCGCCGCAGGCACAGGAAGACTTCACGCTGCATACTGGCGTCAATCTCCAGGGCGTGCCCTGGGACGCACACGGCCATGAGAGTCCAAAACTCGACCCACCTGTTTCCCTTGGGGCGGATAGCCGCCTTAAGGGCATGGTTTTAGGCAGTTTTGACGGGGCCTGATGGGGCTTGAATGTCGGTGCCCGTGGTACAGACGCTGGCAGCAAGGGAACGGGCGTGCCGCGCCTTAATAAGCATCGATGATGGGAGCTTGCCAATGCGCGGCAGGCGACTAGTCGCCCTGCGAACACGGGCGTCAGCGGTGGCCGTGAGGTTGAGCGCGGCTGGAGCCGGCGCTGCCTCGGCGTTGATGTAACTTCCGACGAGCTTGAAGGAGTCGAACACGCGTAAGGGCCGTTCCGCCAAGGTGAGCTGGGTAACGGCGGTGTGAAGCTCGTCAGTAAGCGCCCACCCCGCCACTTTTCCAGGATGAATGCGTTGACCAGAAAATCGATCAAACTTGGCGGTTTCATCAAGAGATTTCTGCAACTCAGGCGCGGTGTGGGTAGTGGAGTTGCTGTCGTCAACAAAGGTTGTGCTGAGTGATCGCGGAACGTATCGATGCTGTCTCTTGGTCCATACACACATGAGCAGCTTAATGTCGTCCAGGGACCAAGAGCTTCCCTGGAGGTGGCCGTTTGTCCTGGCCAGTTCCTTAGAGTACGCACCGTTCATGCGGATGTAACGTTTGTGGCGCCTGTAGAAGTTTCTGCGGACAGTATCGATGTCTTGGGGACACCCCGCGTGAAGCGCGAGGTTAAGGCATATGTCCGTGATGAGATAGTCGAAACACGTCTGACGGTCCAGGGCAGCTCCAGCCAAGGGAAGGAGAAGGGCTCTGGCGTGTTCGATGCGAAGGGCGAGAGAAGTGCTGACGTCCCCAATGGTAGCTTTGTGGACAGCGCCAAAACTCGTGGCGTGGGTCCATCCTTTCCGCCATTCCGTGAGGCTGCGGTAAGCTGGTGCTTCCCACGCGTACATCCAAACGGAAAGCACCGAGAGAAGTCGTTGGTCCGTTGGGAGTTCGCCTCGGCCTTTTCGGAGGCACGGGGTTGGGACGTGGAGGAGGGGTTCTGGGATGGTGCCAGTGCGTTGCATAGCTCGTAGAACGCTGGCGAAGAGGCGAAGAATGTCGTCGGGAAGCTCCTTTGCCTCCTTAGTAGTCCATCCGTCCAGACCCCCCGCGCGTCTCGGTGAACGGGTGCGAATGAAGTGGATGAGTTGGTCGTCGGTGAGGTGGAAAGGGGTAGCTGATGATGGCGTAGGCAGCTCCTGTCGGTACTCGTCGTAGAAGTCGGCCCACGTCGGCATGGCTTCGGCATCGTGTCCCGCACGTGCGCGGTACCTGCCCAAGATGGGCTCCCAGGTGTCGACCATGAGCTTCAGCATGTCCTTGATGTTAGCAATAATGGCGTTGGCGGGGAGGATGTCGGGGACTTGCGCAGGTGTGGTTCACGGGTGTGGTCTTCGTCGCTGTCCGTGTCGGGCGAACTACCGTCGCCGGGGCTGAAGCCGCCAGCTTCGGTGTCAGCGTCGCTGTCGTCCGTGCACGCTTCGTCAGGTTTGAAGGCGTTGGTGTCGCAGTGGAGTTGCGTATCGTCAGGAGTGGTAGGCGTGCGGAGATACGCCGTGGGCGAGCTATCAGCAGCTCATGCGTATATGGCCGCCTTTCGCCCGCTTGGCTCACGGACGCCCTCGGCCCATATCCTGATGCGTTCCGCCTTGGCACGGTTCGCGCGTCGCGCCAGCTCTAAGTCGAGATGTTTGATCAAAACGTCAAGGTGCTCCCCGTGCGGCACTGGCTCGTCTGGGGCCCAGGCCTCGGGGAATTCCAGGAGAACCGTGGGGCGCAGCTTGTGGCATAAGAGGCGGGCCGCGGCCCACGTGCAGTCGATGCGCTGCGCGAGGTACGGCGGGATAGCACGGCAATCTAGATGGTGGTGCTGTCCGATGAAACTGAGCTCGCAGAGTTGCCGATGGAGCTTGCGCAGTCGGTTCATGTGAATCGTGGAAGCTCCGTAGGTGGGGAACGCGCGGGGGACAACCGGTCGATCCTCGAACGTAGGCGTGAGCCCGTGAATGGTGGGGGGCTTCTTTTTTGGTTGGTGGGGCGGTGGAGGTGGCAGATCGCGTAGACGGGTGAGATGGTACTCATGACTGGCCTCGTTAGCCAGGGTGAACATGTGCTCCACGTCGTCTCGTGCGTCGGCCTGCTCCATGCGGTCCTGGTACCGCCCAGCGATGAGGGTCCCAAGTGCTTGCAGCTCGTGCCCCTCATGAACTCCGTCATCGGGCGGGTAGGGCGTAGGGGCAAGAAGACGTCGGGCCGTATGGTCGAGGCGACTGAGGTCAAGCGTGACCTGCAGGCCAACGTGAGACTTCGCAGGCAAGTCGCGAAGGTAGCAGAAGTCGGTGACAAGGTATCGCGCCGCCTGGTTGGCAATGATATAATCGATGCGCGAAGTGCGGGGGCACTTGGTGACGCGGTCCCAATCAGGGATATTGCCATAGGTGTGCATGGTGTGATCTGGTGTGCCCTCCGCGACGTTGGACCATCCGTGCTGCAACATGTGCAGAAGGTGTGGATTGTCGTCAATGTTCGTGTTGGCGTCCATGCAGATGAAGTAGGGTGCTGAGCCGACCCTAGCGGCTGCACAGTCAGCGAGCCGAAAGAGAGCTGTGCTGTCTCCTCCAGCAATCCCGTAAAGGCTCGCTATGTAGATCCCCGCGGGCCCATGGTTATTTAGTCGCCGCCTACGGCGGTGTTGAGTGCAGAGTGGGAGAAAGACCTCATGCCATCTTTTCTTGGCCTTGAGGGCGGCGATACAGGGCGCATTGTCGTCGACAGTGGAGTCGACGATGGCATCCTTAGAGAGAATGGCGACCCCTCCCGAGGCGCCAGTGTTGCCCACAACGGTGTGATCAGTGCCGCCGTGGGCAGCTCTACGCTGGGCTCGCGCCAGATCAAGGTCAGGCCCAAGACTGGCGTGGTATCCACCGTGGAGAGGATTGGCGGCGCTGGTAGCGATGGCTTGCCTAGTCGGCTTGGCATGTCGGGTCTCCTGCAGTGCTATGACAGCGGCGTTGTGGTCGACACCAAAGGCGGTGATGGTTGGCCAGTTCGCTGAGAGACTGGTGATGTTAAGGCTGACGAGGTGTATGGAGCGACCTGGCCCGTCTCCATCGGTGGAACTGGGGTTTGCGCGCCCCGCACGGTGAAGGTCAGCTTGGCCCTCGCCCCAGTAGGAGGCTTGGCCACAGTAGGAGCTCATGGCGTTGCTATGGGCTAGCTTGACCGGGGCTGAAGCCGCCGTCAGGCCAACCATATAGGCGGGACACGGTCGGCACTGCGCCAGGGGGGGTTCATAAATATTAGTAAAAATGTCACGAAAATTCCTCCTCACTCCTGTACTATAGGGGACGAGGGGAGGAGAAGTGAGACGGCAGCAGTGGGAGAGGGAGGCGACTCCTCGATCCATCCTGCCGAACACAACGACAAAAGCGAGACAGCGGCGGCGGCCAGGCGCGGCGGCGGCACAACGCACGCGCATGTACTGCGCACGCGCCACCGCTGGTCCCTTCTGCGGTGACACGCCCGCCCCGTCAGTGTCTTGATGAGCAGCATCTGGTGGAACGGCTCCAGCAGCACGATCGGAGGCCTGACGCTGGCCTCGTCCATGCCCGCTGCCGTGAGGCCCACGTTGCGGACAGGGCTGATTCCCCGCGGGGCCGCAGCTGCCGCGGCAGCAGCCGAGGTGGCGGGGGCACCGCCCCGACTCTGAGGTGAGAGCGGTGAGCCCCCGCCAAAACCCGCCACAATGTTCTTGACACGGTACTTGTTCTTGAACGGGTCGAAGGTTGGCGCCTCGTCGATGGGGACGATCACGCGGGTGGGCAGCTGCGGCTCGTGGTCCGTGGACGGCGTCGGCTCAAGGTCGACCTGGCTAGGGTCGATGACGCTGGCTCCGAAGCGTGGCACCACTTCGGGGGGTCGGCCATCGGCCTGAGTCTCGCGAGGCGGCGAGCTCGTGGAGCTCCCTGGGGCCTTGCGTGAAATGTGGCGGCTGCAGGTCCTGCTGCGCGGGACGCGCCCGCCCGTGTGACGGTCGCGTGGCGAAGTCGCCTGGGCATTAGCGCGCTCAGAATCCGCCCTGCTCGGGGATCGGATCGGCGCCACGCAGGGTGATGGGCTGGGCTGGCGAGAGGCGCTTGTGCCGCCTTCCGCCGTGGCTGTGGCCTGGTCGGGGTCGGCCGCGTCTGGGCGGGGGCTGACGTGGTGAGCGCTTCCCTCGCTGTGCCTCGGGGAGGCGCTGCGATGCGCCTGGATACGCGTGAGGACGAGCGGGGTGAGCGGCTGCCTCTCCCGCACAGGTGGGGCAGGTTTGGCCTGGGCAGGGCGCAGTGCTGCAGCTACGTTTGGCGGGGGCGTGTGCTGGCGCGGTTGCCAAGCGCGCACGTTCGCATCGCGCCATCCTTCGGGGCGCCCAGCCCTGCCACGGTTTGTTGCAGCCCCTGGGCTGAAGCCGCAGGGGTTATCACTGCAGGCTGGTTGCTGGAGGGGCCCTCATGTCGGCCTGAGTACAGGCCCCAGGCGCGCGTGGACCCTGGCACTGGCGAGGTGGCCCTTAGGGCATGTAGGGGTGCACGCGAGTAGCCGATGGCCGCTGGGTGAACCCTGGCGTTGGGGGCTTGGCCGTAGCTGGAGGCGGCTGCTCCAGCAGCCGCAGGCATGGCACCTATGGGACCACGGTGGTAGGCGGCAACCCCGTCGTAGGCCGTGTTAACGCCTGTCGGGACTCGCGCAGGGGAGCGGTAGCGTGGTGTGCCCTGCTGTCCTGCGTCACGTTGGTCCCGCTGCTGAATGCGCTGCTGGTGCTGTTGGTGTCGCTGCCAGTCGGCTCTCGAGAGGGGACGGGTGTCGGGGATGATGGTGGGCACGTCGGGCCGTTGCCAGCCCCGATAGACGTGCTCGAAGGCGTGGTCAGGGTAGGTCCCCCCTACGGGTGAGTATCGCCGCACATGCTCCGTGTAGTCGATGTTCTGCGGCTCTGAGATCGCCGTAATGTTGATGGCCCGCTGGTGCGCTGGTCCATAGAGGCAGAAACTACCACGGTTGCTGCGGTCGTGGTTTAGCTCAGCTTCGGTCGTGGCACGGCTCACCATGGCGTCACAGAGTCGCATATCGTCGTCGAGAGCTTGAGGCCCAGGACCACCCTCGGCGTCCCAGTACAGTACCACATCTCGCCAGCGGGTGCGGGTCATGTGGGTGCGCTCGGCGATCAACTCGCAGACGGTCCTGACCGTGACACGATCCCTGTACATGTTGGTCATGGCTAGGGAGAAGGGTCGGCGGACCGTCTTGTTGAAGGTGAGTTCCTCCTTGAGGGCCTGATGGGGGCTGAAGAGCACATAGCCTTCCCTCCAAAGCGGTTGGTCGGGGGAAGGTTCTTCGGGCATCCCCGGTCCTGTGAATCCAGGTGGCCGCGTTGTGCCGTCAGGCAATCCCTGCCTGGGGACGCGCCGCGGCTGTGGTGGGAGGTACCATTGGCCCTGGTAGCCAACTTGCCCTGGTTGTGGAGGTTCTCCCCCGGGGCCTGAAGGCGCTCGGGGGGGTTCCGTGAGGTCGTGGAGGGCTGGCGCGTTGCCGAATTGGCGGGCAAGGATGTGCGGCGGCATCCTGTGGTACGGACGTCGAGCTGGTTGTGTGGCCTGGGAGGGTGGGGACACCTGCTGGACAGGCAGCATGTGTCGGAGTCCCTCTTATTTGTGCTGTATGCACACGTCCAACTGTTGCACGAGTAGTCCGTGGACCAGTCCATAAGTGTACGCAGTCCGCTGCGGCCGCAGTTTGGGCACGTTGGTTGGCCCGAGGTGCCAAGCTGTGTGTTGCGGCGCGCCGCGCAATATTGGCAGCATTGGAATCGACACTGTAGGCAAGACCAGCGTCCTGGTAAGGGCGGTAGCGCATGCTCGTTTGTGCCTGGGTCGTCTGGGTGGGGTCTCGGGCGATCCCACAAGGGCCAGACGTCGGCAAACCAGGATTGTCCTGTAGTGCGGACTACCTCGGCGGGGAGGCGTGCGTCCTCGGCATGGCACCTGATCCACTGGGGCCCCATATCCGCTGGTACCATGACGGTGCGCCAGGAGTCGTCCCCCTTAACGTGGACTTGGGTCGGTGCCCAGAGCTGTGTAGTGGTGTCGCCGTGATCATGATGCAGGATGACCCAGCCGTCACGCCCGTCCACCGTAGGGTCAATGACGCGGTAGCCCATGACTGTCGTCCCCCACGGTAAATAGGCGCCATCGTGGTGATCACCAGGGTCGAGCCAGACCTCGATGCCAGGGGCGTTGACACGGGACCGCACATCACGCACGTGGTAGGCGAGGACGTGGTAGGCGGTCGGCTCCTCCTCCGTCACAATGTGCTCCCACGTCTCGATGCCGCTGTTGTCGGAGGTGGAGTTCCCGTCGTTCTGTCGTGACGAGCGAGAGGCAGATCGTCGCGCACGGGCGCGGCCTCGGGCGAGGGCGGCGGCCGCGCTGATGAGGGATGGCGTACGGCGTTCGTCGACTCCAGATGACGTCGAGGAGGGGTCTGGACTGTGGGCTAAGGCTGTGCCTGACTTTTGCGTGCGTGGTGGGTCCGACGCGGCCCCAGGGCTGGAGCCGCTGGGGCGCGACCCGTGTGCGTCAGGTTGCCCCCGCACGGGGACAGCTTGCAAGCCCGTGTACACCAGGTCGATGAGTGGTTTCGGGTCCAGCTGGAGTATGTGGAGCGAGACGCGTGGTCGAGGCTGATTAGGGTCGTCCCTGGTGACTGCTTCCGTGTCGTAGTGCTGTTTGGCCCATGCTCGCGCCGCTTCTGGCGAGTATAGCGCCTGCGGTGGTGGCCATGCTGCCGCGATGGTTGATCTGCGCCTAGTGCTAGCTTCCTGGTCGTGAGCTCCAGCCGCCTCACGAAGATCTGGATGATCGTAGCCAGCAATGTGGGGGGCGTGCGCGCAGTCACCCATGCCATAGGCGTGTGGAAGGGCACGGCACCTGGAAGCAGCTTCTGTGGGGGCACACCAGTCCATGCGGATGAGGAGGCGCAGGACCCGAGGGTAAATGAGGCGCGCTCCGTGAGCCTCCCCTTTCACGTAGTTGTGCCTGTTTTCCCCGCGCGGTGGTTGGGTGGCTTCGCACATCCAGAGTGCGATGGGTCCCCACGCGAGGGTGTCGTCTTCGAGACTGTAGGGCGGGTGGGGCGGTATCGCGTACCACGCGGCCAGCGAAGGGTGCACGCTCACGTACGTGCGGCCAACGTTGGTGCCAGTTCGACCCTTCGTTTCACGGCGGGGGCCTGGCAAGAGGTGTCCTCCACAGGCAGCAAGACGGGCCGCAAGGTCGCCGCGGGTCCCATGCCAAAAAACAGTGGGCGCGTCGGTGGTGGGTTGACGGAGGTCCCACGTGAGGTATGGGAAAATTGTCTCGCCCGAGTTGCCGCCCGAGTCTTCCAGCACCCAAGTGAGGCGGTTCGGTGGCCTCTTCATGATGTCCGTCCACGGCCCCAGCACTTGGAGTGTTGGGTCGTGAGTGAATCGAGGGTGGTCGTGGAGTCGTAGAGCGTCTTTGATGTCCTCAGTGGACACGCCACTGTTCCCTAGCGTGAAGCCGTTTTGGTACAGGGCGTTAAGTATGCTCTTCGGCGGCTCGGGGACCGCTGGGTCACGCTGGATGGTGTTGCGTGAGTTGCGTGTCGGTGGCTTGAGGGCAGTGTAAGGCGTACCAGGGCCTGAAGGCGCCTGGGGCCTGTCAGGTGAAGCATAGCGTGCTCGCCGTCGTGGTGGTTGGGTGTCCGCGTCGGGGGAGGAACCACGAGCGTCAGCATGTCGGAAGATGGACCACGGGCTGCCATGGGTGCGTTCTCTCGTTTCCCTTGGCTCGGTGTCGCTACCGTGTGCTGTGGCATCCTCGTTGGTCGGTAGGTTCCCGAATGTCGTGCCGTTCTTGGAGCCGTCTCGTGGCGTCGGGCTGGTCGATCTTGGTGTGACAGACGAGGCTCGCGATACGGCGGCTGTGACTTCAGCGATGGCGGCGGTGGTGGCGGTGGTGACGTCGGCGACTGCGGCGGCAACAGCTGCGGCGTAGTGTTCCTGTAGCAGCGGATGTCGAAGTGCGTGCACCTGCTGGTCGTCGTGTTCGTCGGCGAGCGTGCACGGCATTTTGTGTGTGGCCTCGTCCTTCGGCTTCCTGCTCGGTTGGCAACAGCGGAGGCACCAGTGGGCAGTGGATGAGTCCAGGGCCCGTGCACATATGCGGGCGCCTACGTGTCCGACAGCTCCCTGGGCAAGGAGTTTGGCACCGACGAGTAGAAGACCACACGCAACTCCACCCGTGGCTATGGCCCCTAGCTTGCCGCTGGCCCATTTAAGGACGCCCCCGAAGCCGCTCCCGACTGCAGTGGCTCCACCCGAGACACCATCTCTGAGTTTGTCGCTGGTCCATTTGAGAGTGGCCCTCAATGTGGACGTGACATAGTATTTCGTTTTGCGTCGGAATATAGTGGACGCCGATGGGCCTGGTGCGGTCGCTTGGCGTCGTCGTCGTTGTCGGTAGCTGGGGTCTCGGCTCGGGGTCGGCAAGTATCCATCGATCTGGTCCTTGTACGGCATTGCTATCGCGATGGCGTGCGTGGCCACCAGGAGGCAGATGAGGCAGCCACAATGTCGTGATGCCGCTGAGCTGTGCTGGGGCTCGTGGGGACCGCTGGCACCTGGGTGTTCATCATCGATGGGGTCGTTGTCGATGTCGGCCTGCCAGTGGTCGATGGCACTGGGGTTGGAGTCAGTCACGTTGTCACCTCCTGCGGTCTGGGGATGTCCAGGTCTAGCCAGTGGTGCAGCGGGGCTGAAGCCGCCACTGCACGGCCTGGCATGAGCTGGCGAGGCAGTGGAATGACTAGTCACATCAGCGGCAGTGACGCCTTCAGCGTCGTTAGGCCGTGCAGAAGGGTCGGCCTGATCTGAGGTGTGGGGCGCACTGCGTTGCCACGGGGCGAGCCCAGAGTGAGGCTCACTGTCGCGGTCGCGCTGAGCCGAGTCGCCTGATGGTATCGTGCCGTCTCGATCCTGGATATCGATGTCGTCCTGGCTATCCTCCGACGCGTGGAACGAGTCCATGGATGTATTGCCGATATCGCTGCCGCGATGTGCTGGAGCAGCCATGATACGGGATCTTCTGCGGCCTGATCGGTGCCGTCCGTCGGCGCCGCAGCGAGCTCCGCCTCGACGAGCGGCAGCATGTCTGGCGGTTGGTGCAGGATAACATCAGCGAGGTACGCAATGGCGTCATGGTCGGGTGGAGGGAGACCTCTTGGCAGCAGAGCATGGGCCCGTGAGAGGTATGGCGGCAAAGGTGCCATGAAAGCCTCAGGGCCAACGAGCGTGGCACGAGCGCCCTGGTACTCCAGAAGGAGGCCGAAATAGCGGGTGGCGAACTCGCGGCTGCTCTGGATCCGAGTGAGGTTGCGGTTGATGCGCTGCCTGTCGGGGCCCGCTCTGTGCCAGATGTCCTCGCACATGTCGACCGCGGTGCGCTGACGCAGGGCGTCGGTTGTGTCCTCAGACTCCTCCTGAAAGAGGTGATCGTACTGTGGCAGATGGAGCGTCGCCAGGATGTACGGGACGCAGTCCTCAAGCCATGCCCAGAACATGTCCTGGTTATCCTCACCTGGTGCCCACGCCGCAGCACACTGTATGAGCCGGGCGCGGATCATCATCAGGTGCCAGAAAGCAGGGTCTTCCTCGGGTTCGCCCCTATCTCGCATGGGAGTGGTGGGACCCGTAGGGCAGCGGGGCACAGCAGCGGGGCTGAAGCCGCCACTGTGTGCCTGGCCAATACTGCACGGACTCGCGGCAGCGGTGCCGTTGACGATCGGGTCCAAGATGGTGCAGTGATCGTGCTTGTAGATGCTGTCATCGTAGAGGTAGAAAAGGGCCGCACGTTCGACGTGCTGCAGAAGAAACCCACCTCCATGCTGGGGCGCACCGCCTGAAGACGGGTGTGCTCCAGCGAGCGAGGGGAGGGCCAGGCTGAAAGCAAAGCGCCACATGATGGCGAGGCCTGGCAGGCGGCGCGAGCGATGAGCCAAAGGCTGCATGTCAGCACGCATCTTTAGGTACCCCTGAATGCTCATGTACATTGCAACAAACACACCCACAGCAAGATGACAGGTGTCCCTACACCAGGTAGCTTGCTCGTGCTGCTGCCAAAGATGACATGATATAGCAAGGAGGATGTACGACGAGAAGTGAGAAGAGATGCCTCTGGAGGCGCTTCCTCGGAGGGCTGAGGCGGGCCCTCTGAGGCACCTTCAATAGGGTTCCTGTGTGGCCCGCCCTTTGTCTTTGCCTTTGTCAGCCCCTGGGGGCCCCGTCCCTGGGGTGACCTGGCCTGGCTGGTCGATCCACCCGCAGACAGCCACGGGGTCGGCAACTGGTGCAGCTTCCTCCTTTTTGGTATCGAGGGTGGCCACCTGGGGCAGGTGGATGGTACCCCCCGTGAGGTGCCCGAGGAGGGCCTGAATGTCGCCGCGCAGTGCAGCAGCTTCGGTAGTTGCCGTCTGTTGCTGAGTGACGACGGTGGCAAGCCCTCGTTCCAAGCCTGCAACGTGCTCCGTGAGTGTGGCCTGGGATGAGAGAACGCCCGCAAGCTGGACCTGCATGTTGTCCACCGTGTTTGCAAGCAGCTCGTGCTGTTGTTCCATGTGTTGGATGCGGGTCGTAGCGGCATCTGACAGTTTAGGGGCCGTAGCGAAGCGTTCGCCGAGGGTGTTCGGTTCGTGCGATGCCACGCTGAATTCATCCTCTGATGAGAAGATCTCGACGTCGCCTGGTACCTCGGCGGCTGCGTCAGCGTGCCCTTCCGTGTGGCCCCCACCTTCGGCCGCCCCCGTGCCAGGTTGCGGGTCATGCCCGTCCCCACCTGGTCCTTGGACGGCCGTCTGCTCGGCAGCTCCATCCGTGCCGTGCGGGGGTGCAGAGGAGCTGCGGCCTGGAGCGTCGTGTGATCTTGCGTGCGGCGTGGCGTCGCGTTTCCCGCTGGAGGATCGGTGGCGCTTGGCTAAAGGCTCCTCCTTAGGGATCGGGAGCGGTGCGACGCCCTTGCCTTTGGGCGTGGCAGTCATGAGGTCGTGGAGGTAGGGGCTCTGGGCCGCTTTGGTTAGGAGTGTGCCCGTGGCGGGGCTGAAGCCGCCACCACGGGCGGGCGGTGTCACAGGCTCTGTGATAGTGGTAGGGGTGACAATGGTAACGTTGTCCCTCTTCGGCACGACCTCAGCCAACGGGGCCTCGGTGATGCTCCACGGGATGGGGCGCCCTGCGACCTGTACCGTATATGTGGGTGGGGACGATGAGCGCGCACTAAGGCAAACTGCGCCGAAGTGGCTGGGTCCCAGGCGGTGTGGTAGACCTCACAGTCCCATTTGACGGACGGGCCCGTGAGAGTCTTGGCAAGCTGAGTCAGCGTGGCATGGCGTGCCGCAATGCCCGTGATGCGGTATCGCGTCTTGGCGAGAGTGGCTTCGCAGCCACGGATGCTGACGGCAGCGGCCTTGGCGGCGTCTGACCCACGTGCAACACGAATCCCCAATAAGCCTGACTTGCCGTGCCTGACGACTCCTAGGGCTTTGAAGTCCACCGACTTCTGAAACGCCTCTGCCATCGTGATGGGCTGGTCCTCGGGGAACCACACGGTCTGTACTTGTCTGCCGTGGGCTCGTCCGCACCTACGTTGCTGAGGTCGTAGGTGGCGCCGAGTTGCCCCGAACCCGCCAAGACCTTGTCAACTGCTTGAAGACTGACGCCGAAAGTGGCAGCCAGGGACCTTTTTCCGACGCCAGATCCGTACCTGCCTAGACTTTTGCAGGGTTCGAGGATAGTGACGGCTTTAAAGTTTCCGTGGAAAAGGGCCTTGAAGGTGTCCTGCAGCTGACTGTCGAGCTCCTGGCGGCGAGCGTCTTTCTTAGACTCCCTGTGCTTTTGGTTTTGGCGCGCCTTGTCCTGTGGAGCGGAGTCCCCTCGGAAAGGACCCTTGGCGCGTGGACCACCGTTCACGGGGGCGCCTCCCGAGAACTGATCCTCGAAGGCCTGATGCATGGAGGGGACTGCGGCGATGGCTTCGGTTTCATGTATGGTCACCCGAATCCAGCATACGTGGTCGGCAGGATCAATGGTGGCGACGGCTACTTTTTCCGTGCAGGCGACTTCCTTGGTGCCCAGCTGGTACACGGTCACGGGGACGTGCGTGTGAACCACTTTGGGCGCCTTGGGGTGGCGCTTCATCACGGGGACGGCGAGCTCGGTGCCGACGTAGTTGTCGTTTTTTGGGCCCATGACAGCGATCGCGAGCTGACCCGTGGTACGCTTACCCTGCTCGAGATGTGCTGCAGCAGCCGCTCGCCACTCTCGTAGTCGTGGAGGCTGATGCTGGGCTTGTACGTCTTGCCGTCGTCGAGTGATGTGGGTTCGGCCAGGACTGGGACCTTCCAGAAGGCCGGGTCCAAGGCAATAAATTTGGAGTCCGCAGCCTGAAGACGTGCGGACGCAGCTGGTGGATAGGATGTGTCACCACCATTGCGCTTAGGCTTGCTGCGCTGGTGGTGATCCAGCGTGTAGCTGATCTGGTTGGCGGCACACATGCGAATCAAGGCACTGCCGATCTTCTTGGTGTTGGTCTTGTGCATGTCGTACGTGGCCTGCAGCTCGTCCGCGTTCAGCTCGGCGAGCCCGTTGTATGCGGCTGTGGGGCGGTCAGACCCCGCTTGCTAGAAGGCTGCAATGCAGTCCTGTTTGCGTTGGAGGAGGGATCCTTCAGCTGCAGGACGTGAGCTCGGCGGCTGCTTGGAAGAGCGACGGCGCTCCGGCTTGGCGGGGGCCATTGCGGCGGGCGCTCTGGTGGGAGGGAAGAGGTGACGCGAATCAGTAGGGTCCTGCTGGGACCCCTCCGGTCTCGCGAGGCCTGGGAGACTGGCTCCGAGGCGGGGCGCTTCGCGTCGCGGCTGCGGTCTGAGTGCAGGGCACTCTCGAGCCGAGACTAGAGAGGCAGAGAGAGAGGCAGAGAGAGAGAGAGGCACAGAGAGAGAGGCAGAGAGAGAGAGAGAGAGAGGCAGAGAGACAGAGGCAGAGAGAGAGGCAGAGAGAGAGAGAGAGAGAGAGGCAGGGAAAGAGAGGCAGAGACAGAGAGAGGGCAGAGAGAGAGAGAGAGACAGAGAGAGCAGAGAGAGCAGAGAGAGCAGAGAGAGAGGCAGCTCAGTCACACTTAAATCCAGATTCGTCCTCACCGAGTCCCACCACCAAGGGGGCGCCAGCAAGGAGATGCACATATGGGGATCCCCACGC
>CAUYUJ010006450.1:0-47500 GCA_963575745.1 Prorocentrum cordatum
AGTAGTAGTAGTAGTAGTAGTAGTAGTAGTAGTAGTAATAGTAGTAGTAGTAGTAGTAGTAGTAGTCGTAGCAGTAGTAGTCGTAGTAGTCGTAAGTGTAGTAGTAGTCGTAGTAGTAGTAGTAGTAATAGTAGTAGTAGTAGTAGTAGTAGTAGTAGTAGTCGTGGTAGTAGTAGTAGTAGTACTAGTAGTAGTAGTAGGAGTAGTAGTAGTAGCAGTAGTCGTAGTAGTAGTAGTAGTAGTAGTAGTAGTAGTAGTAGTAGTAGTAGTAGATAGTAGTAGTAGATAGTAGTAGTAGATAGTAGTAGTAGATAATAGTTCTTAGTCGTCAGTTCGTAGTCGTAGTAGGAGGGAGAGCGAGGAGGAGGAGGAGGAGGAGGAGGAGGAGTGAGGAGGAGGAGCGAGGGGGAGGGGGGGAGGAGGAGGCAGGAGGAGGAGGAGGAGGAGGAGGAGGAGGAGGAGGAGAGAGGGGAGGAGGAGGAGGAAGTGGAGGAAGAAGAGGGAGGAGGAGGAGGAGGAGGAGGAAGGAGGGAGGAGGAGGAGAGGAGGGAGGGGGCGAGGAGGAGGAGTGAGGATGAGGAGGAGGGGGAGAAGAGGAAGCGTTGGGGTCATGAGGAAGAGGACGAGAAAATAGTGAGGAGGAACATGGGGAAGAGGAGAGAGTAGGAGTAGGAGTAGGAGTAGGAGAGGAGTAGGAGGAGGTGGAGGAGGAGGAGGAGGAGGAGGAGGAAGTGGAGGAGGAGGAGGAGGAGGAGGAGGAGGAGGCGGAGGGGGCGGAGGAGGAGAACGAGGAGGAGGAGGAGGAGGAGGAAGAGTCAGAGGGTGAGCAGGGGGAGCAGGAGAAGGAGGAAAACAAGGAGGAAGAGGCGGAGGAGGAGGAGGAGGAGGCGGAGGAGGAGGAGGAGGAGGAGGAGGAGGAGGAGGAGCAGTGGCTCAAGCTGCCGCGAGGGGAGCAGTGGCCTGATACCGCACCCCCAAACCAGCACATCGCAGATTGCAGAGACAATCGTGTTTTCTCTCCCCTTTCTCACCACAGCAGCGCAAGGAACCCGCGCTAACTACAGAGGTCGATGTCGTGAATGGCGAACGTGGTCCGCGGTGGGAGGTATCAGTGCAGCCGAATCGCCGACCCGCGGTTTGCTACAGATGCTGTGAGAGCTTCCAGATCGGCGAGCCTCGCCTACGGCCCTGCGGAACTCGGAAAACTCACCTGGCGCACCCTCATTGCTTCGTTACAGAAGTCGGCGGGTTGTCGGATATTGCGGGCGCGACCGACCTGCCCATCGAAGCGCATGCAGCCCTCCTCCGGACCTTCCCTACCACTATTGGTTCGTCATCGGCAACCTCGGCCTCGTCTGCCAGCGGGAACGACCAGCCACCGCCCCAGCCGACCGACCCCCCAGGTGCTGAAGTATATGGACCAGTGGGACAGCGTGGCGTGGAGCAGAGTGCGGGAGTGCTACCCCACGCTCCGTAATGTGCCAGCCCATTTCCACGTCGCGGTTGCAGAGGCGAAGCACGCCGTGAACCAGTTCCTCATGCAGTCATGGGAGCAGCAGGACTCCGCCAGCGGGGAACGGGCTTGGAAACTGTTCACGATGTTCAATGCGCTCGTGTTGGGTAAGATCCTGCGCGCCCGCGGAGGGCGCAGAGGACAGGGACATACTGCTGTGAACGCTACGCTGTCGCGCCGATTGCAAGCATTTTGGGACGGAGCATGGCCCCAACTGTTGCTCGAGCTGGATATGACTTCGCTGCCGGAGTGCCGTGCCATCCAGACAACGTCCGAGCACCAACAGCTCCAACGGGAAGCTCAGGCGGTGCACAATCTCGTGGAGGCGCGCGCTATCAGCCGGGCACTTGCGAGAGCCACGCGTCCTATTTGTTTTGCTCGAGGGCCCGGTGTACCTGGCAAACTTCGTGACTTGTTTCTGGAGGATCACCCTGACCTGCGCTGGCACACCGAAGCTCAAGCGCAGCAGCTGCAGGATCCTCTCCCCGATGATGAGCGTGCCGAGTTTGTGCAGCATGTTGTGGAGCAGCTGATGCACGTTGAGCGCATGGCAGGAGCTGGTCAGGATCCGTGTACGAGCATTTTGCATTCCAGCACGTGGTGGATGGCGGCGTCGTGCTCATGGCTCAGGTCATCAACATGCTCTTCTGGGGGGAGGCGACATACGCAGCAGTGCAAGTGCACCGTTCCGCACGGCTCCACCCCGCTGCGAAACCAGACGGAGGCGTCAGGCCGATTGCACCGGCCAGTGCGCAGTGGAGACTCGGCGGTAGAGCGCTGGTCAAAATGCACGGCGAGGACGTTCGCGAGGCAGTGGAACCACACCACTTGAGTTGCGCCCATCCTGGGGGGGCTGCCGCCATGCAGCACCGCCTCCACACCTTCCAGATGCGGAACCCCACGAAGGCCCTCACTTCCCTCGATCTCGAGAACGCTCACGGACGCCTGGATTTGCCGAGCATTGCTACCCAGACTTCCCGGAAAGCTCCGCGGCTCTGGCGATTTGCCCGCTCGTGGTTGTTCATCCCGAGGGAGCACGTGTATGTCGACAGTGGGGGAGCTCTTCACGTGGTCGATGCGGTCACGGGGCTGGACCAGGGCGACCCCATGAGCACCATGCTTGCACCTATTGGGTATTCGCCTGCGCTCGAGAAGCTGGCGACGATCGAGACTTTCGCGTGCCAGGACGACGCGTATCTCCTCTCTGAACACGCTCAGCTCCCAGATGTAGCAGCTGACGCGGAGACCGCCTTCGCGCCCACTGGGTCAAAGGCCAAGTGGAGTCTGCGACGAGGGGGGCGCCAGTCCAGACGCCAACCGTGCCAGGAAGTCCGCTCAGAGTCCTCGACTCCATGCCGTGCGTGTTGAAGCAGCCCCTCCCGCAAGTCGCGGAGACCGCAGACGGGGCCGCTTTGGTCTTCGACGACGCTCCGGTGGTCAAGGCGATAGACGCTAGAGAGGCGGCTTGCAGCGCCTTTACAAGCTGGTGGGCGCGGGTCTCAGTCGGCAGATCGGGCTTGTTCTGCTTCGATACTTCGTCGGAGGGGACGTCACGTACCTGGAGCAAGTCCAAAGAGTGACTCACGCGGGGGCGTCCAACCTAGATGCTATCACGGTGAGTGCAGTCCGGCGCATGCTCAGCATGGATGATAGCGAAGGTGTCGCCACGGCGCAGTTGTTTCTGAAGACGAGCATGGGGGGGTTTGGATTGCGCAGTTCTGCCATGAATGCTGCCGCCAGTTATGTTTCAGCACGGGGCGCACGGCTCCCCTTTATTTCCGAAACGATTGGGCTGGCTGGGCCTGGAACGCTTCTTGAACAGCTCCCTGCCCTTTCTGATTGTTTGAAACAGGAGGCGGTGCGAATCCAGCAAGCCGGGGGCGAGATTTCTGGCCTCCCGGAGGCATTGGAGCAGGCCTGCTCCTGGGGGGCCAAGCGCCGCTGGGCGATCTTAGTGCAAGCGCGCGAATTGCAAAATCTGTTGCGCGGCATGCCAGACGATCGCACGGCGAAGCGCGCTGCTGGGGGGCCTGGCGCTGGCGCATTGCTCCTGCCGCCGACCCGACCTGGCCACCGGTTCACGGACACAGAGTTCTGTACAGCCGTGCGCCTCCGATTGGGAATGCGGGTGTTTGCGCCTGCCGAGGGGCACGGCGGTTGTAGACACGCTCGCGTTTCCGCGCGCGCTGCACATTGCGGTGCCGCGCTTGACCCTCTTGGCGACCATGCCCTCCGGTGCCATATCGGCGGCGGCGCCATCAGCAGACATAACGACCTCCGGGGTGTCCTTGCCGATGTGATCCGGCGTGCAAGTGGCGCACCAGTAGCTGTCGAGCAGCTGCCAGGTGCAGGCGCTGATCACGAGCGACGGCCTGACATCAGCTTCCACGACCACCGAGGGCTTCGCCAGTGGGTGGATGTCGCCGTCGTCATTGCCCGTCGGTGCCCTGCCTGGAGCCTGGCCCGCGCGGCAGGACGGTTGCACGGCGGCCTCGATGGAGGCCGTTAAGCGTCGCAAGTAAGCTGCCCTCGCGCTACACGCAGCAGTGTTCGAACACTTGGGGAGGGCGGGGGCGGCCCTTGTCACGCTTGCGCGTGCTCTACACAAGGATGCGGATCCAACGGAGCGGGAAGTGCACGTCCAGGGTGCGTGGCAAGACTGTTCTATGCGTCCCAGCTTGGCAATGTCCGACTCCTCTCCAGCGCGGGTGCGCTGCAGGCTTGCTAATTCGTCGTCCCGTCTCTCCCTTTCCGCTCCCCTTCCCCTTCCTTGTGCCTCCTTTGGCGAGTGCGCGCGCGCCTAACAATGGGGTTTGGTGGCTCACACTCCATGGCCGCGCTCTCGTCGCAGCCGCATGCGCGTGCGTACCCTGGGCGGGTGAGTCTGACAGCGAATGTTACGAGGGTTTTCCACTGAAAGCGGGGCGGCAATCTGTTTTCAAATCCTGCCGCCCGATTTGGGGCCACAGAAGGGGCTACTGTAAACCGGCTCTTTCCGCCAGTGCTTAGGAGAACAGCCTCAGTTTGGTTCGGGGGGTGCGTCCTGTCGCCTGCGCCTGGTTGGTCTTTGGCCTTCCACCTCAGGTGCTTAGAAAATTCCCCCGGATGGACGCACCCCCCCGTAGAGTGCTGGCTCGGACTCCCGACCGACACGCTCAGCCCCAGTGGACATCAGACCTAAAGCGGGTCTGTTGCTGGGGCTGTGGATCAGCAGAAGGAGGAGGATGATGAGGACGCAGAGGATGATGAGGAGGAGGGTGTGGAGGAGGAGGAGGAGGAGGAGGAGGAGGAGGACGAGGACGAGGAGGAGGAAAAGGAGGACGAGGAAGAGGAGGAGGCGGAGGCGGAGGAGGATGATGAGGAGGAGGTGCGAAAGGGGACAGTGGGACTCTTAGCTGATTTGTCCGACAGTTTTCTAAAAGTTCAGCGTTTTCGGCATGTGTCTTAAGGAGGAGGGACAGGAGGGATGCAGAAGAGGAAGAGGAAGAGGAGCATGAGGAACAGGAGGAGGATAAGGGATCAAGAGGCGTATCCTGTCTCTTCGATAGTGGTCGCATTGGGTGTTTGTATCCCGCTTGATTTACCGAGTTAACGCTCAAGCCATGTCACTGGCATCTTTTGTCCGCTTCACCCCCGAATGCGCAAACACGTGGATCGATCGGGCAACTTCTATACTCTTGACGCTTTGAGCATCTCCACTGACATATCCAGCGACGGTGCATATACAAGTTGCCTTGGTCAGGGACGTTTAGCAACATGCCGTGACACAAAGGGGGCGGGCAGACGCTCCTTTCATTCGCTCGCTCCAATATCAAGTCTTTTAAGGTAAGTTGAAAGGCGTCATGGTTGGCTCCTTGAGTTGTTCGTGACACTAGAGACGCCAAGAAACCAGGCGTAAACCATACAGGCCTCCGCTTTTTGAGGCCGTGTTTGGGGGTGCCCTTGGGGCGCTCTTGGGGGCTCTTGGGGCCGTCTGTGACTGGGACCTCTGGTGGGAGCGTCTGGAGCTTTCTTGGGGCCTTCCTGGGGCCCTCTTGAGATCACCCTGGGCCCTCTTGGGGCATCTTTGAGGACATCGTTCACCTAAGTGGGTGTTCTTACTCAGCGTTGCCGTTCTGGAGCCCGGTAAGTCGCGTCTTGAGGCGCTCTTGGGCGCTCTTGGGGCCGTCTTGGAGTCCTCTTGGGCCCCTCTCTGGGACTCCTTGGGCCATTTTGGGTAAATTTTTCGGCTTCCAAAGCTCATCAGAAGCGAACATGCGAGAAGGCCAACCACATTGGTTTTCCTGGCTTTCTGTGCCCATGTAGGTCTCTCGGCACTTGAGGCAGTCTTGAAGCAGTCTTGGGGCCTCTTGGAGGCATCTTGGAGGCCATCTGAAGCCATCTAGGATCTCTTGAGCCATCGAGTCCCAGACAAATTTGTCGCATCGCGCCGCCGCAGCTGCGCGATTCTCGGGGGCGAGTTCCCTTTTGCCTTGGCAGTGGGGTCGCCTTGGGTCTATCTGTCTTCGCGCCTCCTCCTCCTCCTCCTCCTCCTCCTCCTCTCCTCCTCTTCCTCCCTTCTCTGTGTTTTCAGTGGTGCGAAAGTTTAGGTGGTGATTCACGGAGCTTTGACACGACTATCTGGGGCTCGAGATTTGGTCATGTTCTCAACGGGCTACAGCTTCGCGCATTGGTTCGCCTATCGTAGGTTGACCCTCGCGTGACTCCAGGCTTGCCTGTTGACTTTTGTGCATCATATGTTTGTGGTGGCACTCGTCAGTTATTCTTGGCTGTCGCCTTGGAAAACAATTCCCTCTTCGCGACCCCCCCAGGTCCAGACCCAGCTGGATGGGGTAGGGGGAGGCGTTCATCCCTTCCAGAAGGGGAAGACAGGGGTTGGGTGTGGAAACACCATAAACCACCTCCGCCCAGATGGCTGGTGGGATTCCAGCCTCCATGCCGTCGTCGTCGTCGTCGTCGTCGTCGTCGTCGTCGTCGCCACTTCTCGTTTATTCCCACCCTGCTTGAATGCGCGCGCGTGCGTGTGTGCATGCATGTCCGCAGTGACGCGCGCACGGCGTGCGCGTGTGCGCGCATGTCCACAGCGACGCATATCATCGACTACCATCGGCATGCACATCGAAGTGCGAGTCGCAATGCGGGCTCCTCAGCCCCGCAACCTTTCTTATCACCCGAAGGGCGGTCTATAAGGTGTGTGTGTGTGTGTACACATATATACATATAACGGCGCACCGGGTCCGGGGGCCCGGGGCCGGGACCTCGACCACAAATGTGCACCCCGGGGGGCCCGGAGGCTCGTCGGGGCTTGCCGGAGGCCTCCCCAGTCAGACAAGACGGCCCAAGAAGCGCCCAAGACGGCCCAAGAAACTTCCAAGAGGCCTCCAAGAGGGCTCCGAGATGCTGAAGATGGCCTCCAGACGTCCAAGGAGGCCCCCAAGAGGCCCCAAGAAGCCTCCAACATGCGTCCCAAGAGGGCCCCTAGACGCAAAAATTGGCCCATTCCCTTCGTAAAACGTACATTTTCAACAAAGTTGTCTTTTGGGCTTTCCGACGTTACAGGACGGCCCAAGAGGCGCCCAAGACCGCCCCAAGACGGCCCAAGAAGCTTCCAAGAGGGCCCCAGGACAGCCCAAGAGGGCCCCAAGACGGCCCAAGAGGCGCCCAAGATGGCCCAAGAGGGCCCCAAGACGGGCCCAAGAGGGGGCCCAGAGGGGGACCACGAACCGCAAGCTCGAGCCTTCCGCCCCAAGAGGCCGCCAGGAGGCCCCCAGGAGGCCCCTCAAGAGGCCCCAGGAGACCCCAGACGTCCAAGGACGCCCCCAAGAGGCTCCAAGAAGCCTCCAACATGCGTCCCAAGAGGGCCCCTAGACGCAAGAATTGGCCCATTCCCTTCGTAAAACGTACATTTTAACAAAGTCGCCTTTTGGGCTTTCCGACGTTACAGGACGGCCCAAGAGGCGCCCAAGACCGCCCCAAGACGGCCCAAGAAGCTTCCAGAGGGCCCCAGGACAGCCCAAGAGGGCCCCAAGACGGCCCAAGAGGCGCCCAAGATGGCCCAAGAGGGCCCCAAGACGGGCCCAAGAGGGGGCCCAGAGGGGGACCACGAACCGCAAGCTCGAGCCTTCCGCCCCAAGAGGCCGCCAGGAGGCCCCCAGGAGGCCCCTCAAGAGGCCCCAGGAGACCCCAGACGTCCAAGGACGCCCCCAAGAGGCCCCAAGAAGCCTCCAACATGCGTCCCAAGAGGGCCCCTAGACGCAAAAATTGGCCCATTCCCTTCGTAAAACGTACATTTTCAACAAAGTTGTCTTTTGGGTTTTCCGACGTTACAGGACGGCCCAAGAGGCGCCCAAGACCGCCCCAAGACGGCCCAAGAAGCTTCCAAGAGGGCCCCAGGACAGCCCAAGAGGGCCCCAAGACGGCCCAAGAGGCGCCCAAGATGGCCCAAGAGGGCCCCAAGACGGGCCCAAGAGGGGGCCCAGAGGGGGACCACGAACCGCAAGCTCGAGCCTTCCGCCCCAAGAGGCCGCCAGGAGGCCCCCAGGAGGCCCCTCAAGAGGCCCCAGGAGACCCCCAAGAGGCCCAAAGGGGCCCCTGGGGCTCTGCAGGGGCGCCGGGGACTTTTTAAGGTCGCCCGAAGATTGCCCCAGATCTCAAAAATGGCGTTTCCAGGCCGAGAAAAACGACCAACGACGGCCCGAGATTACCCAGAATTCGCCACTGATTGTCCAAGAGGCCTCCAAGACGCCCCAAAAGGCTTCCAAGATGCCTCCCAAAGAACCCCAGGTGGCAAACTTTGGTTTTTGAAAGGTGTTCGAGTTCTCGCCTTTTCAGTTTCCCGACGCTCCCAGACGGCCCAAGAGGCCCCAATGTCCGCTCCAAAGCAGCCCCAGAGGCCTCGAAGACTGCCACACGGCGGTCCAAGAAGGCCCCAAGACGGCGCCCGAGAGTGCCCCAAGACGGCCCTAAGAGGGGGCCCAGAGGGGGAACACGAACCGACAATCCGAGCCTTCCACCCCCAGAGGTTCTCGGGAAGCCCCAAGAGGCCCCCAGTAGGATCCAAGAGGCTCCCAAGAAGCTCCCAAGAGTGCCGAAGAGGTTCCAAGAGGCCTCACAAGAAGGTCCCAATAGGCACGCACAATTTGTTTGTCCGATAGCTTTTAACAGTTAAAAGTTTTCAGCCTTTTGGCATCCCGACGCCCCAAGACGGCCCAAGAGGCCTCCAAGACAGTTCCAAGATAGCCGAAGAGGCTTCCAAGAGGGCCCTAGGCGGCCCACGAGGGCCGCAAGACGGTGTTTGAGGCGCCCAAGACGGCCCGAGAGGGCACCAACACGGCCCCAAAAGGCCCAAGAAGGGGAACACGAACCGAAAATCCGAGCCTTCCACCGTCAGAGGTTCTCGGGAAGCCCCAAGAGGCCCCCAATAGGATCCAAGAGGCCCCCAAGAAGTTCCCAAGAGTGCCGACAAGGTTCCAAGAGATCTCCCAAGGTGGCCCCAGGAGGCACAACTCATTGTTTTACGATTGAGTTTTGACGGGCTCAAAATGTTTGAGCCTTTTGACATCCCGATGCTCCAAGACGGCCCAAGAGGATACCGCTCCAATGTAGAGGAAGAGGCCTCCAAGAGGGCCCCTAGACGGCCCACTAGGGCCCCAAGACGGTGCTTGAGGCGCCCAAGACGGCCCGAGAGGGTCCCAAGACAGCCCCAAGATAGGCCCAAGAAGGGGAACGCGAACCCAACAGCAGAGCGTCCCCCCCAAAAGGCCCACAGGAGGCCGCAAGAGGCCCCCAAGTGGTCCGACGAGGACCCCAAAAGCTTCCCGAGGGCCCAAAAGGCCCCTAGGAGACGTCCAAGAGGCCCGAAAATAGCCAAACAGTGCCCCCGATGCGTCAAAACTGCTTCCAGGAAGCCCCCGGGAGGCTTCCGGATTGCTTCAATGTGGCCCCAGGTGGCCTCAAGTCGGGCTTCTACGCAGCCAAGACGGCCAATGACGGCTTCACATAGCAGAACCGATGCCCCCATGGGCGCGTCCCCTGCCGGCGCGTCGCCTGGGGCGTGCTGCGGCGCGTCCTCCTGGCATGTCCCCCCTGTCAGATGTCCCCGCGGCGTGCGCCGCAGAGTGCCCTGTGGCGCTGGGGGCGCGGAAGAAGCGTACTTTTACCATGGATCGTGGCCCTGGCAGCGCGGGCGCTGCGCAACTCGTGAGGGATCGCGGCCCTGGGGGCGCGGACGCAGCGTGATTTGGGAGGGATCGTGGACTGGGGGCGCGGAGACATTTGTAGTCTACCATGGATTCTGGCCCCTCGAGCGCGGAGCAAACAGCATTCACGAGGGATCGCGGCCCTTGAGGCGCGGACGCACGGCGATCCACGGAGGGTCGTGGCCTGGGGAGCGCGGGCGCGGCGTACTTCACGAGGGATCATGGCCCTTGGATCGCGGGCGCAGCGTGATTTACATGGAGTCGTGGCCCTTGGAGCGCGGACGTTGTGCGATTTGTGAGGGATCCTGGCTCTGGGGGCGCGGACGTGGCGTAGTGCACGAGGGATCCGGGCCCTGGACGCGCGTGCCGACGGTTGTCCCTTCGTCAGTGCCACCCCTCCAAACCTCCTCCTCTGCCTTTGGCCGATCCTCCTCTGCCTTTGGCCTCACACAACAAGAACTACGATTTCAACGAGACGACGTGGCTACATCATGAGAAAACGGATGAGTGGGGACTGTCGGGAAATCACCTCCTGAAGAACACATTGTCCTGAGTAGACCCACGACGCGCGCAGCTTCTCATGCGAGGCCATGGCCTCACCCGCCTAGCCCTTAAGGGGCCCGGGCGCATGCCCGCACAGGCGATCCGTTTCCGTTTCCGTTTCCGTATGGGTATCTTCAGCATTGCCATTGCCCATCGCTCACTTGATGTGTCGTGACAGGTGTCCACGCGTCGCGGTTCTAATCCCTTTCTGGGTTCGGGGGTCGAGCATTGTCAGTTTCTGTGGCCCCACTGGGGGTTGATAGTATTTCTGCGACCCTCAGATTACAACAAATGCTCCACTATTTGCATGCGATTTCGATGATGCTTCGAATCTTGGCAAAAATACTGCTGGTACGACTTCCACAGGTTTGGACACGTTCTACGGGTCTTATACGCAGTCGACTGGCAAAAACAGCGTTGGAGCTATTTCCTTCGAGAGCTTTTCAGGTGCAGCAGAATTCTCAATTGGAACGGCGGGCGATACCTTCAGTATGTTGTTGTGGATGGACATGCGGGCGCACAATCCGTTTAAGCACGGTCGGTCTTACCTCATTGATCTCAGACCTCATGGGCAAGGGGCATTATATTTTGACAGCGATAACACCGATAAATTTTCCGGCATGTACGGGAATTGCCAGGGCTCTCGTGCTCTGGGGGAGAGATCGTTGGCCTATCCGCATGCGTTTAATACTTGGGTGCATTTTGCGATCGTCTCAGACCCTACAGGGACGCGTCTGTTCAAGGACGGTGAATTGTTGTATGAGGCTCTCGCGTCGAGTTGTGGCACATCGTACAGCACCGCTTTGGTCGACAAAGCAGTTCTCGGCACCTACTACAATTCAGTTGGCAGTTCAGGGTCGTACTTCATGGATGCTTCCATCGACGACCTCCAGTTTTACAGGTCGGCGTTATCAGCGCAAGATGTAAACGACGTCTATGCTGCGACGCCGGCACCACAACGAAACTATTCGGATCTTTGAAAATTGCGTTCTCACCCTAGGCATTCTCGAAACAGCTGTTGTACGACATCATGCGATGTTCAAGTAGCTGTTGTACAACATCTTTAGGGGGCGCTCTTGGAAGGCTCCCAAGATGGCCCAAGATGCGAAACCATTGAAACACCAATGGCTTTGACGTACTTGTGTTCTTAAGTAAGCGTCCACCTTGAGGCATCCTCAAACAATGCCTTCGGGTTGGGCTTCGAAAGTAACCCCTCTTAGAGGAGGGGTTGCAGAAAACCTGCAACTCCTCTTAGAGTTGTTGCAGGATTTCAGGGGAAAATGAAATTTCAAATTTCAATTTTTTATTCGGGCTTTTGGATTATGTGTGTGTATGTGTTGTCAATAGAGCCGCGCGCGCGCGCGGCCGGGCCCCCTCCGTGGCCCGCCGACACAGGGGCGGTGTGTGTGTATGTGTGTGTGTGTGTGTGTGCATGTGTTGTCAATAGAGCCGCGCGCGCGCGGCAGGGCCCCCCTCCCCGTGGCCCGCCGACACAGGGGCGGTGTGGTGTATGTCTGTGGTCAATAGAGCCGCGCGCGCGCGGCGGGCCCCCCCCCCGTGGCCCGATGACACAAGGGTGCGGTGTCTGTGTGTGTGTGTGTGTGTGTGTGTGTGTGTGTGTGTGTGTGTGTGTGTGTGTGTGTCTGTGTGTGTGTTGTCAATGGAGCCGCGCGCGCGCGGCCGGGCCCTCCCCCGTGGCCCGCTGACACAGGGGCGGTGTATGTGTGTGTGTATGTGTTGTGAATAGAGCCGCGCGCGCGCGGCCGGCCCCCCCCGTGGCACACTGACACAAGGGCGGTTTGTGTGTGCGTGTGTGTGTGTGTGTGTGTGTGTGTGCGTATGTGTTGTCAATAGAGCCGCGGGCGCGCGGCCGGGCCCCTCCCCGTGGCCCGCTGACACCCGGGCGGTGTGTGTGTGTGTTGTCAGTGGAGCCGCGCGCGCGCACGGCCGGGGCCCCCCGTGGCCTGCTGACACAGGGGCGCGGTTTGTGTATGTGTCGTCAATAGAGCCGCGCGCGCGCGCGGCCCCCCCCTTCATGGCCCGCTGACACTGGGGTGCGGTGTACGTGTGTGTGTGTGTATGTGTTGTCAATAGAGCCGCGCGCGCGCGGCCGGGCCCCCCCGTGGCCCGCTGACAGGGGCGGTGTGTGTATGTGTTGTCAATAGAGCCGCGTGCGCGCGCACGGCCGGCCCCCCCCCGTGGCCCGACACTGTGTGTGTGTGTGTGTGCGTATGTGTTGTCAATAGAGCCGCGCGCGCGCGCGGCAGGGCCCCCCCCCGTGGCCCGCTGACACAGGGGCGGTGTGTGTGTGTGTGTGTGTGTGCGTGTGTATGTGTTGTCAATAAAGCCGCGCGCGCGCGGCAGGGCCCCCCCGTGGCCCGCTGACACAGGGGCGCGGTGTGTGTTTGTGTGTGTATGTCTGACACATATAACGGCGCACCGGGTCCGGGGGCCCGGGGCCGGGACCCCGACCACAAATGTGGGCCCCGGGGGGCCCGGAGGCTCGTCGGGGCTTGCCGGAGGCCTCCCCGGTCAGACAAGACGGCCCAAGAAGCGCCCAAGACGGCCCAAGCAACTTCCAAGAGGCCTCCAAGAGGGCTCCAAGATGCTGAAGATGGCCTCCAGACGTCCAAGGACGCCCCCAAGACGCCCCAAGAAGCCTCCAACATGCGCCCCAAGAGGGCCCCTAGACGCAAAAATTGGCCCATTCCCTTTGTAAAACGTACATTTTTCACAAAGTTGCCTTTTGGGCTTTCCGACGTTACAGGACGGCCCAAGAGGCGCCCAAGACCGCCCCAAGACGGCCCAAGAAGCTTCCAAGAGGGCCCCAGGACAGCCCAAGAGGGCCCCAAGACGGCCCAAGAGGCGCCCAAGATGGCCCAAGAGGGCCCCAAGACGGGCCCAAGAGGGGGCCCAGAGGGGGACCACGAACCGCAAGCTCGAGCCTTCCGCCCCAAGAGGCCGCCAGGAGGCCCCAAGGAGGCCCCTCAAGAGGCCCCAGGAGACCCCCAAGAGGCCCAAAGGAGGCCCCGAGAAGCCCCAAATCGGCCCCCAAAATGCTTCGAACCTGCTTCCAGGAGGCCCCCGACAGGTTCAGAGGCTCCCGAGAAGCTACGTCAAACTCCCAGCGAGCGGCCGGACGAGGCCCCCCAAAAAATCCCAAGAGGGTTCCAGTATTTGTATCCTTCAGCGCTCTCTGGCCTTCTTCCCCCTGCCCCCTTCCCTGCGACTTTCGTTGACTCAAGCTCGCCTCCTCTCCATTTCCTCTCTCTGCTCTCTCTCTCTCTGTTTTTTTTGTTTCTCTCTCTCTCTCTCTCCATCTCTCTTCTCTCTCTCTCTCTCTCTCCTTCGCTCTCTGTCTGTCTGTCTCTCTCTCCCTCTCTTTCTCTCTTTCTCTCTCTTCCTTTCACATTATGTGTCCTTGCGACCTTCTGCAGTCCCCGACGTCGCCACGGCTGGATCCGCTCGAGCGTGTCTTGTGATGTGCGGCGGTGCGAAGCCCGTCCCACTGATCAAGGCACAGGTACGAAATGATGGGTCCATCATTTCTTGCCTTCCCATGTGCGTTTTCCCAATCGATTCCTGGGCCCGAGGTCGCAAACATTACGACGTCGGAGGTCTGGGGAGGCGGGAAGCACGACCTGGACCTCCGACGTCTTGGAAAAATCACGACGGCGGTTTTTGTTAATTTTCGGCCTCCGGGGCCCCTCGCAGGTTCCCGGGACCGTCAGAAAACGACTCAGGATGAAAACGACTTGGGCTACAGGGCTATTGGGCTACAGGGCTATAGGGCTGTAGGGCTATAGGGCTATAGGGCTAGGGCCATAGGGCTTTAGGGCTATGTGGGCTATTCGGCTATTGGGCTATAGGGTTGTTGGGCTGTAGAGCTATGGGGCTATAGGGCTACAGGGCTATAGGATCAGAGGGCTATAGAGCTAAAGGGCTAGATGGATATAGGGATATAGGGCTATTGGGCTATAGTCCTATAGGGCTATACGGCTATAGGGCAATAGGGCTACAGGGCTATAGGGCGATAGGGCACCCCCAGGCACCCCGGCACCCGGGCACCGGGCACCCAGGCACCCAGGCACCGGGCACCCGGGCACCCGGGCACCCGGGCACCCGGCCCGGCCGCATGGGGCCGGAATCTTGCCGAAGCTCATCGAACCTTTTAATCCGCCAGGACCCTTACAGAGGCAAGCTCTGATTGGGTACTAACCCATGGCAACCGCCGCTACCTTCGTCGCCGCGATCGCCGCCGTCTTCATCGCCGCCGTCGTCGACGTCCTCGGGTTCTGTTCGGGCACCCTCTGGCCATCTCGTGGGGCACGCTGGGGGATTATCAGAGGCATTCGTAAGTATTCTGAGGGGCCCCGCGACTTCCCCCAGAGACTCTAACTACAGAAACTCCTTTCGTATTCCGGCCAGAAGCATCCAGAAACGATGTACATTAGCCCTGGCGGGGGGAATGATGGCGATGGTGATGTTCATGATGACGACGGTGACGATCCTAGCTAGAACCTAAGCGCGCGCGAAGCGCGCGCGTGGTTCTAGTATATATATATATATATATATATATATATATATATTATATATATATATATGCATATCCCATAGGACGCGGCCAAGAGCTCCATAATCGATGCCCCGACCTTGCATGGCGGGACCGGCGCCCTCTGGAAAAGTCCTGGGGTCGTCCGGGAGTCTTGGGGCTATCTGGGAGTAGCGTGGGGCTCCAGGGAGCGCCAGACCCCATGGCCACAAAAGGGGCTCTCGAGAAGAGGCTCCCACGGGGGAGGCCCCCAGCGGCTCCCGACGGGCAAACTATGTTGTGATTCCGAAGGTCTTTCGAGGATATCAGTTTTCTCGCCGTTTTTTTTTTTGTTTTTTTTGCGGGAGCCCCCACGGCGGCCCCATAGGCCCGCGAGATTGTTTCCCCCCCCCCCCGTCGGGGTCCCAGGCAGAAGCCCCGTGGGCAGCCGACAGGCAGCACATGTTATTCAAAGATTTCCGATTCTTCGCCCTACTCTTTGCAGGAGCGTCTGCGAAGGCACAAGATGCCCAGATACAGTGGAGACCCATGCCAAGAAACACCCTGCTTGCCTCCAGGGTGCCCTGGGTTTCTTGGTTTTCGATGGTTTTGGTATGGAAAGCGTGACGTTCCCACACCAAAAATCAAAGGACGTTCTGGGGTCTCAGGGTTGGGTTTCTTGTGGAAGGTTTCTTGTGGACTGGCCTCCGCTATCGACCCCAGACGATCTACTAGGAACCAGGGCCCCGCGAGGCTCTCCAGCAGGCCCAACAGAGCCCCCAAAGGGCCTATGAAGGCCAAGAGGGAAAGTTATGAGTGGCGTAGACAACGGGTTCACACACGCGGAACGAGGTCACCCCTTCCAGTAGTCACCTGGATCTTGCTGCGGCGAGCGTGTTTCTTCCTAGCTTGGGGCATAATGGGCATTATAGCCCCTGGCGCCCCCCCTGCCCCCTATGACGTAACGCCCCCCCACCCCCCCCAGTGCGCCCTGGGCGCTGCCGCCGTGTGCACTGGGATCCGCATAAGCGTCCGCATAAGAATCCGCATAGGGGTCTGGTCCGTAGTCGTTGTCGTCGTCGTCGTCGTCGTCGTCGTCGTCGTCGTCGTCGTCGTGGTCGTCGTGGTCGTCGTGGTCGTCGTCATTGTCGCTCGTCGTTCATCGCTCGTCGCTCATCGCTCATCGTCGTCGTGCGCGCGGACCCGGCTGGAGCCTGTTTTTCCCTACCTAGGCTCTGCCTAGAAGGGTTCTTACTCTCTTAGCTTAAAGGGCCGGGCAGTGTAAAGCGCCCCGGGCGGTTCCCCCAGTCCCTGCCCCGCGGTTCCCCCAGTTCCCTGGGAGCTTTAGCTTTAGCTTTAGCTTTCGCTTTCGCTTTAGCTTAGCTTTAGCTTAGCTTTAGCTTAGCGTTAGCCTAGCTTTAGCTTATCTTGAGCTTAGCTTTAGCTCTAGTTTTAGCTTTAGCTTAGCTTTAGCTTAGCTTTAGCTTAGCTTTAGCTTAGCTTTAGCTTAGCTTTAGCTTAGCTTTAGCTTAGCTTCAGCGTAGCTTTAGCTTAGCTTAGCTTTAGCTTAGCTTTAGCTTAGCTTTAGCTTTGCTTTAGCTTAGCTTTAGCTTAGCTTTAGCTTAGCTTGAGCTTAGCTTCAGCTTAGCTTCAGCTTAGCTTTAGCTTAGCTTTATTTTAGCTTCAGCTTAGCTTCAGCTTAGCTTCAGCTTAGCTTTAGCTTAGCTTTAGTTTACCTTTAGCTTAGCTTCAGCTTAGCTTTAGCTTCAGCTTAGCTTGAGCTTAGCTTGAGCTTAGCTTTAGCTTAGCTTTAGCTTAGCTTCAGCGTAGCTTTAGCTTAGCTTCACTGTTACTACCAATGCTGCTTTCCTAGGGGCTCCAACTCCTAGGTAGGGTCGCACTGGGATATTTTTTTCCGGGCCGATGACGGCCGTCATTTGAGGGGGGGGGGGGAGGGGGCCGATGACGTCACGTTTCGCGCTGGCGGATTCTGGGAATACCTAGGAATGACCGAGGACGGGTAGCAGTAGCACGTAGGTGGCGATCTGCACCACAGCGCCTGTGTACACCACGTTGTGTACACCACCGCGCCTGTGTACACCACATCAGCCGTGTATAACACAACACCAGTGTACACCACAATGCCTGCGTGCACTACAGCGCCTGTGTACACCACGGCGCCTGCGTGCTCCGCAGCAACCGTTTGCGACAGAACGCCACTGTTGCATATAGAGTAGTCGAAGGAATCCGAGTGACAAAATGGAGCGCCAGTGGATTCCACAGAAAACAATAATTATCCCAGTGCGACCCTACCTAGGAGTTGGAGCCCCTAGGAAAGCAGCATTAGTAGTAACAGTAAAGCTAAGCTGAAGCTAAGCTAAAGCTAAGCTAAAGCTAAACTAAAGCTAAGCTAAAGTTACGCTAGAGCTACGCTGCAGCTAAGCTAACGTTAAGCTAAAGCTAAGCTGAAGCTAAGCTAAAGCTAAGCTGAAGCTAAGTTAAAGCTAAGCTAAAGCTGAGGTGAAGCTAAGCTCAAGCTAAGCTAAAGCTAAGGTACAGCTAAGCTAAAACTACAGCTAAAGCTAAGCTCAAGCTAAGCTAAAGCTAAGCTAAAGCTAAGCTAACGCTGGGCTAAAGCTAATCTAAAGTTAAGCTAAAGCTAAGCCTAAGCTAAAGCTAAAGCTAAAACTAAAGCTAACGCTAAAGCTAAGCCGAAGCTACAGCTAAAGCTAAGCTAAAGCTAACATAACGCTAACATAAAGCTAAGCTAAAGCTAAGCTAAAGCTAAGCTAAAGCTAAGCTAAAGCTAAGCTAAAGCTAAGCTAAAGCTACAGCTAAATCTAAATATAAATCTACATCTAAAGCTAAGCTAACGCTAAGCTAAGCTAGGCTAGACATAGCTAAGAAAATATGATATAAGCTAAGCTAAGCTAAGCTAAGCTAAGATGAGATAAGCTAAGCTAAGCTAAGCTAAGCCAGGCTGAGCTAAGCTAAGCTAATATGGGGTAAGTTAAGTTAAGCTAAGCTAAGCTAAGCGTAGTTAAGCTAAGCTGGGTGAACCCAGGGGGCGCGACTGGGGGAACCGCGGGGCGGGGACTGGGGGAACCGCCCGGGGCGCCCCGGCGCTTTAAGCTAGAGAGTAAGAACCCTTCTAGGCAGAGCCTAGGTAGGGAATGTCCATATAGGATTTGGAAAGGAATCCTTATTGGAAATGAAGCGCCGCTGGAAGCTACATGTCCTCCCGAGTCCTCCCGCATCATCATAATTCCTGCCATCTGCGTCCAGGAGGCTCCAGCAGAATTGGCCGTCCGAGAACCAAGCGGATTGATTAAATAGACTATTCTGCGGTTCGCGCTGAAATGCGCACGTTCAATGTAGCGCCGACCCGCACGACAGGGGGAAAGGTGAGCGAGCACGAGGAGGAGGAGGAGGAGGAGGAGGAGGAGGAGCAGGAGGAGGAGGAGGAGGAGGAAAAGGGAGTGGAGGTGGATGTGGAGGAGGAAGGAAAAGGGAATAACGCTGCATTCTATTATCAGCACTTCCCTGGCGTGGTGTTCAATTGTCCGCATCAGATCCTCACCTACATGCTTCTTCTACCTGTCCAGTGCACGCAGGCGCTGCGGTGTACAGTAGTGCTGCGTTGCACGCGGATGCTGTGGTGTAGACAGGCGCTGCGGTGTACGCAAGCATTTTGGTGTACACAGGCGCTGTGTTGCACATTGTTGCTGCGGTGTACAGATTCGCCGTGGTGTATACCTGCGCTGTGGTGCACGCGAGTATTGTGGTGTACACAAGCGCTGCGTTGCGCACGGCTGTCGCGGTGTATGCAGGCGCTGTGGTGTACACGCTCGCTGTGGTGCACGCGAGCATTGTGGTGTACACAGGAGCTGTGGGGCAGACGTGCTGCTCCTAGTTGGCCCCGGTCGTCCCTAGGCATTCCTGGACGCCGCCGGCGCGGAACGTGACGTCATCTGGGGGGGGGGGGGGGGGCGGGGCCGATGACGGCCGTTATCCCGGTCAACAAAGAAACGGCTCTTGTGGTGCCGGAGGCGCACGGCGGGGGGGGGGCGTTACATTGTACCCCCCCGCCCCCCCCCTTGTAACGCCCATTTTCGCAGAAAATGTAGACACGCGCTCCAGTGATGGTGGGGGCTCAGAGCAAGGATCCCCGTCAGGACGCACGGGGCGGATCAAGGGAAAACAGTAGTTGCAGTAGTTGTCAAGGATCAGGGTTCGAGAGTGTCGGCGCCGTCTCGGCCCTCATACTCCTCGTGCTCTCATCCGTTCCTGATCCTGGCTGTGCGCGTGGCTTTTGGGGCTCGAGTCGCCTAGGCTCCTCCAGCTCCGCGGGCGTGCCCCTGGCGCCTTGCCAGCTGCCAGAAGCCGCCTCTCCAACATGATGTGCGCGCCTCTCTTCGCCAAGGCCCCCACGAATCGTGAGACCTTCCGCGGAGGCTGGACTGCGCCAGCGGTCCCTGGGAGCGAGCGCGACGAGGTGTCTTCTTCTTCTTCTTCTTCCTCCTCCTCCTCCTCCTCTCCCTCCTCCTCCTCCTCCTCCTCCTCCTCCTCCTCCTCCACCGTAGCCATTTTGGCTCTGTGGCCGCTTGCCCGTGGCAGAGCACGGATACGCGAGTCCGCGGCAGGCAAGGCTGTTCAGCGTGGCGCTCCTCCTCTGCCTTCGCTGCGGGATCTGGGCGCCCGCACACTCGAGCCTTTACTGCAAGGCTGGGCTCCCGCCTCCAGTTTGTTTCCTTTTGTTCCCAACCATCCTGCGGTGTTGGGTCCTCGTTTTGAAGAGAAAGCGCCCCGCCTTCCTTCCTTCCTTCCTTCCTTCCTTCTTTCCTTCCTTCTTTCCTTCCTTCCTTCCTTCCTCCTCCCCCTCCTCCCTCCTCCCCCTCCTTGCCTTTGCCCTCCTCGTCGCCACCGTCATCGTCATCATCATCGTCATCATCATCAGCATCATCATCGTCATCATCATCATCATCATCATCATCATAATCATCATTATCATAATCATCATCATCATCATCATCATCATCATCATCATCATCATCATCATCATCATCATCATCATCATCATGATCATTATCACCATCGTCATCATTATAATTATTGTTATTGGTGTTATTATCAATATTTTCATTCGTATTACTATTATCGTCATCGTGGCCCCATAGAGAGCTCCACCTAATGCCCCAGTGGCGGTGTCCACATGCGTCTCCCCCACCCAGCACAGCGTCTCGTGGCCCCGTACGGAGCCCCACCTCAGGCCCCAGTGGCGGTGTTCGCATGCGTCTCCCCCACCGAGCACAGCGTTTCGTGGCCCCGTACGGAGCTCCACCTGAGGCCCCAGTGGCAGTGTTCGCATGCGTCTCCCCCGCCCAGTACACCGTTGCGCGGCCCCATAGGGAGCCCCACCTAAGGCCCCAGTGGCGGTGTTCGCATGCGTCTCGCCCACCCAGCGCAGCGTCTCGTGGCCCCATAGGGAGCTCCACCTAAGACCCCAGTGGCGGTGTTCGCATGCGTCTCGCCCACCCAAGACAGCGCTTCGCGGCCCCATACGGAGCTCCACCTCAGGCCCCAATGGCGGTGCCGCATGCGTCTCCCCCGCCCAGCACAGCGTCTCGTGACCCCATCGGGAGCTCCGCCTAAGACCCCAGTGGCGGTGTTCGCATGCGTCTCCCCCGCCCAGCACAGCGTTTCGCGGCCCCGTCGGGAGCTCCACTTGAGGCCCCAGTGGCAGTGTTCGCATGCGTCTCCCCTGCCCAGCACAGCGTTCCGTGGCCCCGTAGGGAGCTCCACCTACGGCCCCAGTGGCGGTGTTCGCATGCGTCTCCATCCAGTACAACGTTTGGTTGCCCCATAGAGAGCTCCATCTTAAGCCCCCCCCGCGGTGTTCGCATCCGCCTCTCCCACCCAGCACAGCGTCTCGTGGCCCCATACGGAGCTCCACCTAAGGCCCCAGTGGTGGTGTTCGCATGCGTATCCTCCACCCAACACAGCGCTTCGTGGCCCCAGAGGGAACTCGCTCTACCTACGGCCCCGCTGGCTGCACTTGCATGCGTCTCCCCCTCCCAGGACAGCGCTTCGTGGCCCCATGGGGAGCTCCACCGAACGCCCCAATGGCTGCACTCACATGCTGTTCCCCCGCCCAGGACAGCATGTCGTGGCCCCATCGGGACCTACACCGAATGCGTTGCCCACGAAGGCGGTATTCACAGCTGCATATGGTGGGGTCTTTCGCCAGGCTAATTCTTCACAGGCTGTCCCCCCAGCAGCAAGAAGATATTGACACCCGAAGATTCCACCATGGCTGGTACGCCTGGAGCAGATGAAGGCACTCCTCGAAGATCACAGTAATGCTCTCCTGGAACGCATGCGGAACGACTTCGCCATCATCGAGAAGCGTGTCGCGCAGAAGGTCGAATAGCAGGACCGTGCCATATTTGCTTTTCGTCAAGACGTGGTCTTTATCAAAAAGGAAGCTCAGCTTGGCAGCGCTGCGTCAGTGGCTTCAGGCCCTACCAGGGCGACATCTGACGGCAGCCGTCAGAAAGTAGCCCGATTCAATCCTGACCAGCAATATGACGTTTGATCCAACCAAACGCTATGTGTCAGGATTTCCACAGCTGCTGCGTGAACCAGAAGGAAACAACATGTTCAGAGCATCAGCGGCGATTTCCCTGAACATGACGTGAACACGCGGATCACCTACCACAAATTCAGCCAGGTGCGCACGTTTCAACTCAAGGGCGAGACTATCCCCTCTCGCTCATTACAGACGCGAGCCAACGAACATGGATGTCAGCGGTGCAGTCAGCGCGACAACAACTTGCGCCCTTTTCGCGTTCGAGGCGACGCTCCACCTCTCGCCCGACAGTGCAAGCGGGCATTTTGAAGCATGTGGCAGTTGATTCATGATCGTCCCAGCAAGCATCATAACTGGTCTCGGGACTCGCAGCTTGGTGTCAACGGTGGGGAAGGTATTCTTCAGATTGCCAACGCCCGCGGGTGTTGGGAGCTCGTCCGTGCCAGACAGATCGGGGAAGAGACCTTCATTTTCGAGCCCATCCAGGCCAATCGTGACAGGTGGTGCTTTCCCGCCGGCGACATGGGAACGATTTTTGACCATCTCAAGCATTGACGTGAGGCCCCGGGCGCCAGTGATGCATGCCACTCCTTCTCTCCATCTGTGCATCCGTTTGCGGCCGCTGCCTCTATGAAGTGTCTACCTTTCAGGATTCCCCCGCCTCCTCCCCCCCTCCTGATCCCGAGTCCCCAGGGCGCAAGTTTTGTCCGGGCGCGTGGTGTCGCATCTTGGAGTCGTCGGGCTTCGAGCGGTCGTTTACACAGTAACCAGCATACTTTTCGTATATAATTGAAGTGTGATGTTGTGTGTATCCGGGAAAGCCACCGTACCCCAAAAGACCTCGAATATCTTCGCCTCGATGTTCCACGTCGCTGCGTGCGCGGAAGTTTCACAGACAATGCAAATGCGGGCGGTCTGCTTATATTATTCTCCCAGTCCTTCAAGCAGCAGTTTGGCGCGATTGAAATCGTTCCTATTGTGCAAGGGCGAGTTTCACTATGGAAGCTCCGCGGCATCTGTGGGAACTTCCCGATTGTGAGCGCTCGTCTTTTCCCTGATGTCAGCAATGGCCAGATTTGACAGTTCCTCTTTAAGATCCGCTCCGTCTTCGTTCGCAATATGCCCGCCCGCTGATCGCCGGTGACCAGATTTTTCTGAGGAAGGTGAATCTCGCCTGGGCGCCGCGACAGGTGGGGGGCGCATTCCCAGCTACATTGAGTTCCCAGCTTTTCGTGAATAGCTCCCAGGATATGGCCGAAATTGCCCGGGATGGTTTCGCTCATAGACAAGAACCAGCCACCTGTATGCATTGCAGCCGCGTCGATCGTATTTGCTCTATCCTCGCTTCTACAGATTTGTGCTATGCAGTTTGCACTGGCGTTGCTAGGCAATTACATGATAGTGCTGCTGCCGGCGACCGCGTCCCTGTCGCTTGCTCGTTTCGCATGCATGTCCTCGGCGCAAGCGCTGTCGTACCTGACTGGGCCGCAGCGCGCGGCGGGTTTCCCATATTTTTCGAGGGGGTGTATCATGGCATCGTGCGTGGCAGTTCACCGGGAGTTGCGGCGAACGGAGTCGAGGACTCTACGAGAGCTGCCGCGCGCCGCGCGCGCCGTCACATCTTCGAGCATATAGCACGCGCCTTGCGTGAACAGGTCGCGTGCTGTGTCGAGCTTGGGCGTTGCCATCGTTCTCTCTTGCCTTCTCCCGGTCTTCATTCGTGCTATCGTCGTGTCGAGCAAGTTCCCCATGCGTGGCCCGCGCTCTCTGACTGGTGCGACGTCAACCTTGGTTGGGCGAGTTGGCCCGCATTTCGCGCGCAGCAACTTCGGCTCGCGCAGAGAGGTCTCGCGCGGGAGAAAGCGCTGTTTGAAGGAACTGTCGCCCGCGAGGCCGACCAGCAGGCGCAAAGATTGAGGAGCGCGGCCCGTGCGCTGCAGCTCGAGCGTGGGAAATGGCCCCTGCAGGCTGTCGCCGCTCCCGATGGCGCCGTCGACCCCGACCCGAACGTTTCCGCTGGGCACCTCGCGGGGGCCGTTGCGGCTCTGTTCTCAGGGGGGGGGTTCCAGGCGGGCCCGAGTTCGTCGGTTATTTCCTCCAGTTTGTCGAGCCGGCAGAGTGCGACCACCGCCAGCGCACAAGAAATACTAACCCACGGTATCCTTGGAAACGCACGTTCGGCGAAGCCATAGGATGTCTTAGGACTCGCCGAGGTAGCGGCCCCGGGCCTGTCGGGCGCCCCCTACTCAGCGTGGCGCGTCGTGTCGATGGAAGCCAAACGGCCGCTTTCCATATTGTATGAAGACGTCCAGGATGGAGGCGACTGCCGCCTGAATTCAACCATTCGCCAGTGGTTCCCCTGGCTAAAGGCGAGGCCGCTGGATGTCGGGAGCTGGCGTCGCGCGCTGCTCCCTGCGCGCGTCCTCTCTTGCAGAGCAGCACTGGCCCCCCTGCCTGCCCCGCCGCAGGCAGCGGCGGACATATGGTTCGCGGACAGCAGATGGATCGCAGTGTCATCAAGTAGACGCCCACTTATTCGTCTGGGGTGCTTTGCTGGACACGCGTGACATTGGGCCGCCTTTTCTGACGTGGATGCAGCGTTCCTTAGCGCGCGCCATGCATGGATTCGGAGGGTATTCGACCGGGTCGTTTTACCAGATCATGTACGTCGGCCATTCTAGTTGTTGTTGGCCGAAGACTGATCCTTGGAAAATCAAGTTTCGTAATCTTAGTGTGCATGTGATCATCTCTCTAGGCCGAGGTGTGGAATAAGAGTGTCCCCCCTCTGGGCTCGTCCTCGCGTTCATCGTTGGTCCTCTCCTCGAGGCCGTCGACACTACTCAGGGCGTCCCTCGCGCCGTGCATCGTGCTTTCGCTGATGATATTGCCGCCGTGCCACAAGATCTCTTTCCCCCCTCTCCCCCCTTCGCCATCGACCTCTTCGCGCAAGCTGGATATTGTATGGGGCTCGTCATAAAACTGGACAATTTCAATCGTTGTTTCTCTCTTTCTCCTGTCGCTGTCTATGCTGCCGAGCGGTTTCAGCGGCGTGGCTTGCGAGCGCGCCGGTTCAAGATCGCTGACTTTGCCAAGTACCTATGCGTCGCTATCGGCATCGGCGGTGATGAAGCGCCCTGGAGGCAGACCGCGTCGACATTTACATGTAGGGGCCTGCGCGGTAAAATGATGAATTCAAGTTTGATCATGAGTTTTGGTGCCCGCGACAGATATGCGCTCTCTACAGCGGGATTTGTCTCCCGATTCCGTGTCCCCAACATCCAGAACTTGCAGGTAGAAAAATAATATTTGCATAGATGCCCGTGTGCACCTCGTCATTCGCTGCCGCGCGAGTTCTTTTCGTGCCGAGGAGCTTGGGCTGTCCGCTCAGGCGAGGCGCGTTGCTCACATTGCTCGTGCTAGCACTTTGAGGACTGCCGCTAGGTCGGGCGCCTTCATCGAGATGAGGGCCCAAATGCAGTCTACCATTGGCTCTGCCGATTGCGTTGTAGCGTGTCCGTTCCTCCCTGGCGCCAGGGAGAGCATCGTCTATCAGACGCTGATGATTGTCGAGTCGTCGTCGCATTTCATCGGCCTCCTCTCGGACATTAGCAGGGAGCATATCCATGGGTGGTTCATGGGCAGGATTTCAAGGAACGCGGCCGTCTCTAGCGCCTGGCTGGCTTTCAAACCCAGGATTTCGAAACGGGATCCTGGCGTCACCGACCAAAGCCTGCTTTTACTTTTTGTCCGTCGGTGTCGTTTTGCGACTCGGCTGCCTGATTCCATGCCAGTGCAAATATTATTTGCACTTCGTGGAACAGCAGCGCCCGATATAGACAGTCCACCTCTCGTTGTGGTTTCGTTTGCGCTGACATCGGTTGCGGTTCACAAACCCACTATCTGCCCTGTCCTGCAATAGTGCTGTATGGGAAATCGTTACTTACAAACTTGCCCGAATCATGTGGCTCTGATCCGCTCAGCAGTTTTCTTTCTTATAGTTCCATTTTGCCATGTTCTAGTTCACTCGCCCACCGCACTTTTGCTTTAGATTTTGCCCATGCTGCCTTCCAGATTCTTCGGCCCTCTCCCATCTCGTCATTTTAGTTCGCCAGACAAGTAATTTAAAGTCGTCCGAAACACAGCGTTCAACGGCATCCTCCTCTCAGGAGCACCCTGACGTAGCTGATCGCCGAGGTTGGCATTAGTACCAGGATTTGCCATTGGGGTGCCTCCCCCACCTGCTCCTCCCACTTGCTGTTGCTGCTGTTGCTAATCCTCCTCCTCCTCCTCCTCCTCTCTCCTCTTACCTCTTCCTTTTCATTGCCTCCTCTTCCTCCCTATCCTCACTCCTCCTCCTCCTCTTCCATTTTATCTCCTTCCCCTCGTCCTTGTCGTCGACTTCCTCCTCTTCCTCTTCTTCCTCCTCCTCCATTCTTTTCCTTATCAAGAATTTTTGTCGCACCCCGAGTCCAGTCAGAAGGATGGGCCGGACGTTTCGCCTGAGACATCACTTTCATTGATGACCCTGGAACTTCAAAATTGGCAATTGCTTAGCAGATGGGGGGCGGGCCGGGACTTTGTTGAACGTGTCATTCTCGCCTTTGCGCCGCGCGCATTCGTTTTAAAAAGTACTGGAGCTTCACGGATTGAGGACAGGATTAATTTGTGCGATCTTCACGGATGGGGGGAGTGTTTTTTCAAAATGTGGTTCTCGCTTCAGCGCCGCGCGTATTCGTTGTGAACACTTGCAACCGTTTCCCAGGTTCTCATGGTTAGCGTGCCAGAAAGGGCAGTTCGTAGCGATGTCTAACTGTCAGGGTGCAACCGTTGCGTTGGATTCGTCGTCTTGAGTCCCATAACAGGTGTTCTAGCACGATTCAGGATCGTCAGGACGCTGCAGTAAGGTTGATTCGTGGCGTTGAATGCTCAAGAACGTTGCTCTGGCACAGGTCATGATTTTCAAACGGTTGATTCCCAACTGGGCATTTCTCCCAGTGAAAATGAATTCTCCAAGGGGCCTATGGAGAGGGAGTTTGGAGAGCGATGGTTTATTTCAACATCGTTAATGAACCTTGGGTTTGCAGTGGTCCTCCTCCCCTTTCTCCTCCTCCGCCTCGTCCTCCTCCTCCTCCTCCTCCTCCTCCTGCTGCTCCTCGTCCTCCTCCTCCTCCCTCCTCCTCCCTCCTCCTCCTCCTCCTCCTCTCCTCCTCCTCCTCCTCCTCCTCCACCTCCTCCTCCTCCTCCTCCTCCTCCTCTCCTCCTCATCCTCCTCATCCTCCTCATCCTCCTCCTCCTCCTCCTCTTCCTCTTCCTCTTCCCTCTCTACCATCTTCTATCCTCTTCCATCCTCCTAGTCGTTGCCCTCCTTCTCCCGCCCCCACCGCCGCCGCGCACTCATAGGGCCCAATCTGGGACTGGGCCCTGGTGGGCATCGGCCCCTGGCCAGTGCAAGGAGGCCTCGCCCTGAATAGCATGGGCCAGGGTACGCGCTCGCGAAGGCCCCTTGGTGTCGGGGGCTCCGGAACGGTGCAGAGACCACACCGTGTGGCGAGTCGGTGGGGATTCAGGGTGACCGCGCGGTTTGGGGATCTGGGTCGATCTCCGAGGATGTTTCGGGCTTCCAGGGTACCAAGACGGCGCGGTTTCGGACTGCGTGGTGAGATCTTTTGGGATCTCGGGGTCTCCGCAGGGCCCATCACCGCACCGCCTTGGGACCACCAGTGGCCAGTGGTGGCGGATGGAGTCCTCCCTTTCCTGGTCGCTTCTCTTGGCCCTGCGGCCCGATAGCCGGCCACCGAGGCCGAAACCGAGGCAAAGGCGCGGGGATTGAGCAACCCACGTCTTCGGAGTCTGCCAGGATACGCCTCCCCGAGGCGCCCGACGGTACCTGCAAGGGGCGCTCCCCCCGGGCAGCCCTGGGCTCCCCCTGGGCAGACGGTCCCTGGCCCCCCCCCGGTGGTGGCGGATGGCGTCTTCCCTTGCCCGGAGGTGGCTCCGGTGCCCGAACCCCGCCCGCTGCTCTTCAAGACGAAGCTCTGCAGCTTCTTCGCGGCCGGCGCGTGCGAGAGGGGCGCCGAGTGCAGGTTCGCCCACGGCCCGGGCGAGCTCGCGGAGCGTCCGGACTTCTCGAGGACGCGGCTCTGCCCCACGCCTGCACTGGTTCACCGCGCCTGCGCGGCGCCCCCGGACGGGCGCCAACCGAGCTTCGGATCGATCCTGGCCAGGTCCATCCTGGGCCTGGGGCCCCCTCTTTCGACGCGATCGAAGGGGGTACGGGAAGAGTGGGGACGATGACCAACATCAGTTCCTGTCCGTTTTGAGCAGGACTCGCTGTGCTGTCTGTCTCGCCGCAGGCATTGCCCATTTGAGACGACGGCTCTTACGCACGGTTTCTTCCGTCGCGCAGTTGGGCGACTGGAGAGAACGGGGACGACTGCGCCAACATTTGCGCGTAAGCTTCCCGCGTAAGGCTGTGCGTGAGCGCCTCCTTGTCCACGCGGTGTGCCGCGCTGGCGCCCCGCACCAGCCTGGGCGCGAGGCCTGTCCAAGCCTTCTCGCATGAGGCCGTTTCTCTTCTCGTCGCTCAACGGAACCTCGCACCGACCCCGCCTTCGCCCAGGCAGGAACGCATGCGCTGGTCTAGGGCCCAGGGTGGGCCTGGCCAGGATTGGTGCACCTCCTCCTGCGGCGCCGCATTCTTTTTTTTTTGTTTGCGACGTGACCCCCTCCCCGGGATCTCGACAGTTTTCCGGGGGCCGTTTTGCTTACCCAGGCCGTTTTCGGACGGCCCAGAGTCGGGATAACGGTCTCGCAGAGGCCGACAAAAACGAGGAAACAACATTGGCGTCGCGATTTTCCCAGACATCCGAGGATACGTTTGTTCCAATGCGCGGCCCCGGAGGTCCCGGCCCCTTCCCGCGGGTGGCTTTTCGCCCTGCATCCATTCTGGATGGCCCCGGGCCCCCACGAAGGGCCCTTGGCAGGGCTCGTTTCGATTCCTCCGATTCGATTCTATTCGACTTCGATGGTTTCCGACTTCGATCCGATTCGATTTGGGATTCCGACTTGGGCTCCGTTGTCTTGTTGGAGGCATATTGGCCTCTCGATTTCCGCCGATCCGACTTTCCCCGACTCGGCTGCCGATTTCCGCCTCTCCGATCCATTTCGATCGCCGATCCGACTCATCGACTCGATTCTGGGGCCGTCTGCCCTTGTGCCGACATCGACGAAAAACGTGGCGATTTGGGAGTATATAGCGTGTCGCGCCGCTGGTCCTGGCCCAACACGTCTGGGTTCAACACGCTCCGCTTCTTGCAAGGCGCAGCGTGTCGCCGGGGCCGCCGCGGCGGTGGTCGGGTGTAGGGGGGAAGTACGTAGGGGAGAGGAAGGGGAGGGAGGGGTGGCAGGAGGAGCAGGAGGAGGAGGAGGTGGAGGAGGAGGAGGAGGAGGAGGTGGAGAGGAGGAGGAGGAGGGGAGGCGGAGGAGGAGGAGGAGGAGGAGGAGAGGAGAGGGAGGAGGACGAGGAGGAGACTGACGAGGACGAGGACGATGCGGAGGAGGACGAGGACGAGGACGAGGACGAGGACGAGAGAAGGCGGAGGAGGAGGAGGAGGAGGAGGAGAGGAGGAGGAGGAGGAGGAGGAGAGGAGGAGGAGGAGTTGGACGAGGAGGAGGAGGGGAGGAGGAGGAAGAGGAGGCGGAAGCGGAGGAGAGGAGAGGAGGAGGAGGAGGAGGAGGAGGAGGGAGAGGAGGAGGAGGAGGAGGAGGGGAGGAGAGGAGGAGAGAGGAGGAGGAGAGGAGGTAGGAGGAGGAGAGGAGAGGAGGAGGAGAGAGGAGGAGGGAGTGGAGGATGAGGGGAAGGAGGAGGAGGAGGAAGGATGGAGAGGAGGAGGAGGAGGAGGAGGAGGAGGAGGAGGAGGGGGAGGGGGAGGAAGTTCCTGGCCGCATCATCGGAGATCGGAACTCTTCGGCAGCCCCAGCGCCCGCAGCAGGCCCCGCACTGCGCCTTCGCGCACGGCCCGCACGAGCTCCTGCCGTGCCTGGCCAAGCGCGCGACGGCGCCCCCTGGCGGGGCGGAGCCTCCCGCAGCGCCGGTCCCGCGCAGGTCACCAGCCTCGAACCCGTCTTGTGTCGGGCCTGTACCTCTACAGGAGGAATTTCAAAAATAGTAGAAAAATAGTCAGGCGATGATTTTTTCGAGTATGTTTGATCATTTTCGAACATTGTTCCCAACCATCCTGTGGTGTTGGGTCCTCGTTTTGAAGAGACGGTGCCCCGCGTTCCCGCCTCCTCCCTCCTCCCCCTCTTCCCTGCGTTTCACCCACCCAGTACAGCGTTTCGGGCGCCCCATAGGAGCTCCGCCGAAGGCCCCAGTGCTGCCGCCCGCATGCGTCACCCACACCCAATTCGGCACACCCCTCACACGTTTCGTGGCCCCATAGGAGCTCCGCCGAAGGCCCCAGTGCTGCCGCCCGCATGCGTCACCCACACCCAATTCGGCACACCCCTCACACGTTTCGTGGCCCCATAGGAGCTCCGCCGAAGGCCCCAGTGCTGCCGCCCGCATGCGTCACCCACACCCGATTCGGCACACCCCTCACACGTTTCGTGGCCCCAAAGGAGCTCCGCCGAAGGCCCCAGTGCTGCCGCCCGCATGCGTCACCCACACCCAATTCGGCACACCCCTGACACGTTCGTGGCCCTAGGGAGCTCCGCCGAGGCCCCAGTGCTGCCGCCCGCATGCGTACCCACACCCTATTTGGCCACCCCTGACGCGTTCCCCATAGGAGCTCCGCCGAAGGCCCCAGTGCTGCCGCCCGCATGCGTCACCCCACCCAATTTGGCACACCCCTCACACGCTTCGTGGCCCCATGGGAGCTCCGCCGAAGGCCCCAGTGCTGCCGCCCGCATGCGTCACCCACACACAATTCGGCACACCCCTCACACGTTTCGTGGCCCCATAGGGAGCTCCGTCGAAGGCCCCAGTGCTGCCGCCCGCATGCGTCACCCACACCCAATCCCACCAGCCCTCTGGGCGTCGGTGGTTTAACGAGTTTCCTCTTCCACCCCTCCCTCTTCCCCTTCGGGGAGGGGTTTACCCCTCCCCATACCCCCTCCCCACTGACCTGGACAGGGGGTTCCGCGGCGCGTTGGAGCGCCCAAGATGGCCCAAGACGGCTCCAAGAGGGCCTCAGGGAGCCCAAGATACCCTCCAAGATGGCTCAAGATAGCGCAAGATGCCTCAAGATTATCCCCATGATGTTCCCAGACGTTCCAAGAACTCTCCAAGACGGTTCCAAGTGCCCACAAGAGCATCATTAGGATGCATACAAAAGGCCAAAATGCTTCAACACCCTAGGGAAAATCAATGTTTTTGGTGTTCTCACTTTTTCGCTTGCGATGCACATCCGAGGCGTCAAGATGGCTCCAAGATGGCTCAAGATAGCTCCAAGACGGGCCCAAGAAAGCCCCATGACGGCGCCAAGAGCGCCGAAGAGCGCTCCCCGAGCGGTCCCGGAGCGGTACAGGAGACGATTTTTGGAGTTCCTGGGGGGGGGGCTTTAATTAAGGAACCCTACTTCCTTGACCGATGTCCTCCAAGATTGCCCCAAGAGCGCCCCAGCAGGGCCTTCAAGGGCGCCCAGACGGGTCCAAGAGGAGCCCAAGCCTCCCAAAATAGCTTCCCAAGAAGTCCCACCAGCCCTCTGGGCGTCGGTGGTTTAGAGCGTTTCCTCTTCCACCCCTCCTTCTTCCCCTTCGGGGAGGGGTTTACCCCTCCCCCTACCCCCTCCCCACTGACCTGGACAGGGGGGGCCGCGGGTAGTTAGAGCGTCCAAGAACGACCCCCGGGAGGGCTAAAATTCGACACCCCTCACGAGGATCGTGCCCCCCAGGGGGGCGACGCTAAAAATGCTTCCCCCTTCTGCGATCGATGTCCTCCAAGAGGGCCTCAAGAGACGTCTCGGACTCTCCTCTTGCGCCCTGCGCGCGGGCGGGCGGAGCGCCGCCCGCCCGCCCGCGAGGCCCAAGAGCCCACCAAAACGTTCGAAGTTACCTCCAAGACGCCACCAGGGAAGAGGAAGAGGCGGATGGAGGAGGAGGAGGAGGAGGAGGAGGAGGCAGGAGGAGAGGAGGAGGAGGAGACGAGGAGGAGGAGGAGGAGGAGGAGGCAGGAGGAGGAGGAGGTTTTTTTTTTTGTTCTGCCGTGGAGGAAGGAGGAGGGGAGGAGAGAGGAGGAGGAGGAGGAGGAGGAGCGCAGCGAAGGGAGGAGGAGGAGAAGGCGGAGGAGAAGGAGGAAGAGGGGGAGGAGAACAGCTGCCGATCATCGGCGCTCTTCGTTCGAGTGCCTGGTGTAGGATGGGCTGGTGGGGATACGCGAAGCGTCAAGAATTCGGCACACCCCTCACACGTTTCGTGGCCCCATAGGGAGCTCCGCCGAAGGCCCCAGCGCTGCCGCCCGCATGCGTCACGCACACCCAATTCGGCACACCCCTCACACGTTTCGTGGCCCCATAGGAAGCTCTACCGAAGGCCCCAGCGCTGCCGCCCGCATGCGTCACGCACACCCAATTCGGCACACCCCTCACACGTTTCGTGGCCCCATAGGGAGCTCCGCCGAAGTTCCCAGTGCTGCCGCCCGCGTGCGCCACGCGCACCCAATTCGGCACACCCCTCACACGTTTCGTGGCCCCATAGGGAGCTCCGCCGGAGGCCCCTGTGCTGCCGCCCGCAGGCGTCACGCACACCCAATTCTGCACACCCCTCACACGTTTCGTGGCCCCATAGGGAGCTCCGCCGAAGGCCCCAGTGCTGCCGCCCGCATGCGTCACGCACACCCAATTCGGCACACCCCTTACACGTTTCATGGCCCCATAGGGAGCTCCGCCGAAGGCACCAGTGCTGCCGCCCGCATGCGTCACGCACACCCAATTCGGCACACCCTACACGTTTCGTGGCCCCGTCCGCCGAAGGCCAGTGGCCCCATGCGTCAGGGACGTGCGTGGCCCCGCCGAAGGCCCCAGTGCTGCCGCCCGCATGCGTCACGCACACCCAATTCGGCACACCCCTCACACGTTTCGTGGCCTCAAAGGGAGCTCCACCGAAGGTCCCGTTGGGTGTGCCTGCATGCGTCCCGCACATTCATTTCGGCACACCCCTCACACGGTTCGTGGCCCCATATGGAGCTCTAACGAAGGCCCCAGTGCTGCCGCCCGCATGCGTCCCGCACACCAATTTCGGCACACCCCTCACGCGTTCCGTGGCCTCATAGGGAGCTCCGCCGAAGGTCCCAGTGGGTGTGCCCGCATGCGTCCCGCACACCCACTTCGGCATGCTCTTCACACGTTTCGTGGCCCCATAGGGAGCTCCACCGAAGGCCCCAGTGGGTGTGCCCGCATGCGTCCTGCACACCCATCTCGGCACACCCCTCACGCGTTTCGTGACCCCTCACACGTCTCGTGGCCCCATAGGGAGCTCCACCGAAGGCTCCAGTGGGTGTGCCCGCATGCGTCCCGCACACCCATGTCGGCACACCCCTCGCATGTTTCGTGGCCCCGTAGGGGGCTCCACCGAAGGTCCCAGTGGGTGTGCCCGCATGCGTCCCGCACACCCATGTCGGCACACCCCTCACACATTTCGTGGCCCCATAGGGAGCGCCACAGAAGAAGATATTCACAATTGCGGTATTCACAATTGCATATGGTTGGGTCCTTCGCCAGGGTAATTTGACTTTTTTGTTTTTTCGCTCAAAGGCCGCCTGTAGGGGGACATGCCCGACCTAAAACTCGTCCCTGTCCCTCAGGCTGACAAGGTAACGGCAGGGATAATCTCAGGGATGCGCCCTCAGGAGCTGAAGAGTTCTTGAGATTGGTATCGAGATGAGGCCATGCCGTTCCTGGGGATCGGGACCCAGACCCTCGACGTCGCGATTTTTTTCGCAGCGTCGACCCCCAGAGGTCTGGACTCCTTCACCAGGACTGGTTTTTCATCCTGAGTAGTTTCTTAACGGTCCCGAGGCCCGGGAAGGGCCTCTGGAGGCCGAAAATAGTGAAAACCTCCTGTCGCGATTTTTTCTCAACGCGAGGAGGCCTCGGACTGAAGAATCCTTGAGATTGGCATCGAGATGAGGCGATTCCGTTCATGGGGATCGGGGTGCGTTCCAGGCTTGTAAGCATCAGCAGGGGAAAAGCACGCAGACATAATGAATCGTCGGGACCCAGGGAAAATGTGCGAAGATATGGGATAGGGGGGGAAGACGACAACCCAGTAAATATGTGACTACATAGGGAATCCTGGGCTTTGTGCGTATTTATTTGTGTGCCCTCGGGCCCCTTTCAAGCAGGAGGCCGTTGCGGAGGGGCGGGCGGCGCGCGGCGCCCGCCCGGCGGGTGGCCGAGCAGGCGGCGCAGCAGTGGCGGGCGGAGGCCCCGGCGCCGTCGATCCGATAAGGCCTTGCTGCAGCCTCTGGCTTCTGCCCTCGAGCTCGGGCTCTGGGGCCCGCTTTCGGGCCCCGGGGGGGCCCTCCTCCTCTCCCCCCTCCTCCTCCTCCCCCCCTCCTCCCCTCCTCCCCTCCTCCTCCTCCTCCTCCTCCTCCTCCTCCTCCTCCTCCTCCTCCTCCTCCTCCTCCTCCTCCCCCTCCTCCTCCTCCTCCTCCTCCTCCTTCTCCTCCTCCTCCTCCTGTGGATCCGGGGCGAGAAGCGGCCCCCAGGGAAGCGGTCGGCCGACCCAGCAGGGCGGGCGCTTCGCGTCGTTCTCGGGCTCTGGGGGGCCTCGGCGGCCCCACGGGTTGCGGAACAGCGGCTCCGCACGAGGAGCCAGCCCCTGGGAAGGGGCCTCGGGCTCCCGGGGGCCCCGCGCCGAGAAAGCCAGGGCATCGGATGTCTTGGGGGTCGCGGCCTTGTCATCGGAGTCGCGGCCCCGTCGGCAGAAGGAGGAGGAGGAGGAGGTGGAGGAGGAGGAGGAGGAGGAGGAGGAGGAGGAGGAGGAGGAGTAGGACCAGTGTGAACCAAAGAGTCATCAACGATGTTGGAAGTAACCCTCCCTCCAAGCTCCCTCTTCATAAGCTCCTATAACGGTTCAATTCCATTGAAGGAACTGCCTCGTTGGAAGACAACCGTTTGAATATCCTCAAGCATGCCAAAACATTGCTCTCGGGAGTCAGCGCCACGGATCAACCAGACTGCTGCGTCTTGACGATCCGGAATCATACCAAAACCAGATTTTTTGGGCTTGAACACCGCGAGTCAACATATTTGTTGCGCCCGCATAATCCAGAATCTTTCCAAACAACCATTTCTGGTACGTTGATCATGGGAATCCGTGAAGCTCAAATTTTATGAACGAATGTGCGCTGCGCTAAGGCGAGAGCCACATTTTGGAAAGGAGCCGGCTTCAATCCGTGAAATTGTTGCAAATGTAAAAAAAACGTATGTGCGCGGCGCTGAGGCGAGAGGCACATTTTGAAAAGGAATCGCCTTCAATCTGTGAGGCTCTGGCAAATTTTAAAATGACTGCGCGCGGCGCTAAGGCGAGAGTCACATATTGAAAAGGAGCCGCCCTGAATCCGTGAAGCTCTTGCAATTCTTGAAACGAATCTGCGGGGCGCCAAGGCGAGAGCCACATTTTGAAAACGACCCGCCCTCGATCCGTGAAGCTGTTGTCACTCTTTTAGCTTCAGAGTCATAAGATGTGAGGAAGTCTCTTTAAACTTCAGAGTTTTTGACATGTGAGGAAGTCTCAGGCGAACCGCCCGGACCGCCCTAAAACTTTGCCTCGGGGTGCGACAGGGAGAAGTTAGTTACAGGACAAGGAATTATTGACGCTTCGCGTATCCCCACCAGCCCATCCAGAAACGATGTCCAGGCAAATTGAAGAGATCATGGAAATGGGGGAGCAACGAGAGGGACAGCCGATCCGTGCAAAGGATGAGGCGGAAGAGGAGGCCAGATGGATAGATGAGGGGGTGGCGAGGAACCGAGAGAAGGAGGGATGAGGAGAATGATGACGCTGGGTGGATGGTTGAATGCCGCTCGGATGCCTCTTGGAAGCCTTTTGGAAGCCTCTTCGGGCGTCTTGGGGGTCTCTTGGCGGTCAATGGGGGCTGCTGGGTGTCTTGGGTGCTTCGGGGGGGCCTCTTGAGGCCGCTTGGAATCCTCTTGGGGGGCTCTTGGGGGCCTGTTGGAGGCCTCTTGGGGCTTCTTAGGGGTCTCTTGGAGCTTCATGGCGGCATCTTGGAGCCTCTCGGTGGCCTCTTGGAACCATCCTGGGAGCCTCTTGGAGCCTTTCGGGGGCTTCTTGGGGCCTCATGGCGGCCTCTTGGGGCCATCTTGGGGCCATCTTGGCGCCTCTTGGGGCCTCCTGGGCGCCTCTTGGGGCCATCTTGGAGGCGATCGATCAAATAAGGGGGTGGGGTTAATTAGCCTTGCCCCCCCAAGAGGCCAACATGGGGCCAAAACCTTAGTAAAACCGATGATTTTGGCTTCCTCGCCGAGGCCGTTTTGGACGCTCTAACTACCAGCGGCCCCCCCCGTCCAGGTCCAGGGGAGGGGGTTAGGGGGAGGGGTAAACCCCTCCCCGAAGGGGGAGAAGGGAAGTGGAAGAGGAAACTCCCGGAGCCACCTACGCCCAGAGGGCTGGTGGGATTGAGGAGGAGGCGAATGAGGAGGAGGAGGAGGAGGAGGAGGAGAAGGAGGAGGAGGAGGAGGAGGAGGAGGGACGAGGAGGAGGAGGAGGAGGAGGAGGAGGAGGAGGGGGAGGAGGAGGAGGAGGAGGAAAAAGAGGAAACTGGACAACACCCGAGGGGGGAGGGGGGGCTCGGGCGCCCTGGCCGGTTCTCGGAGGTCCTCTTGCCTCGGAGTGCGTGCCCGGATTGTCCTGGGCCGCGGCCGGAGGCCCTAGCCGTGGCCCGGAAGCCGACGCCATCCCAGGCCCTGCGAGACTCGTCGAGCATCAACTGGCGGCTTTGATTTTCGGTTCTTGCGTGGTCGGCGCTACATATGGTTCATTTCGAACTTTTCGAAAAGTGTTTGATTTTTGGGGGGACCAAGAGGCCTCTTCCTGGCCACTAGGGGGCCAGGAACAATTTGAAACGAGCAGAATTAGAATTGAGCTCGATTAGAAATGAACGACGTGTACTTCAGTGCTGGCATGAGGTATTCGGCCCAGACGCAGGGGTGTCCGAAATCCGGCAGTGCCCTCACAGCATTGAAGAGCGCGTTTTCTGACGACGAGAGCCCGAACTGTCGAGCGCTTCGATTGTGAACAGCGTTTCAGTTGATTTTCGACGAGGGTTGTAGGATGAAGTACAGACCCTCCTGCGCACGGCCAGGAGGGCGCTCGCACCATGCCCAGGCCTCCGACGTCATCGTTTTTTCACAACGCCGGCTCCCAGAGGCCTTGACCCATTCCCCCGGACCGTTCTGTTCGGAGTCTTTTTCTGCCGGTCCCGAGGCCCAGAGGCCGAAAATAGGGGAATGAAGAATGACATAAGCATAAAAACTCGGAGGCCCTCGCGGATGTCTCGGATCCGCGCTGGACCCCCCTGGCTGCGCCTCCCGCCCCTGGCGCGCTCCGCGTGCCAGGGAGGGGTGTCCAGCGCCGATCCGAAAAGTCCGCGCGGACCTCCGAGTTTTTATGCTTATTTCGTTCTTCGTTTCCGAAACTAGCGAAATCCTTCCGTCGTGAGTTTTTGTTTCATGGCTCGAGGGGGTCTTGGTGGCGGGCCCCGGGGATGCTCCTGGCAAGGCGCGCTGGTGGTGTACGGGTGCCTTCTGCGTGCGTCTGGCCGAGTCCCGGCCCCGCACTGGCGGCGGGCAACAGTCGGGGGCGGCAAAGAGGGGGGTGATGACTAGGGGGGGGGATATCATGGCGTGGGCCATGATATTTCCTCAGATTTCATGGCGCCTCTGCTTATTCATTCCGTTCCTGGCCCCCCCGAGCCGCGCACGTGCCCTCGGCCATGTTTTGCGCCCCCCCTCTTGGACGCCCCCCTCTTGGCCGCCCCCGAAATAGAGGGGCCGCCCCGTTGGGACCCATATACCCAGGCCCCCGACGTCAAGATTTTGCTCCTAACGCAGGACCCCAGAGGCCTCGACCCACTCCCCGAGACCGGCTGTTCCTCCCGAGTCGTTTTGTTGACGGTCCTGGGGCCCCCAGAGACGGAAATAGTCAAACACCGGCACGCTCCGCGCCCCAGAGGCGGGACAGCGGAGCCCCCGCAGGAGGCGCCCCGCCACCGGCCTGCCCAGGGCGGCGAGAGGGGGAGCGGGCTTGGCTGGGCCTAGGTCTTGAAACAGCCGAGGCGGAACTTTTCCCGTTGTCTTCGTCCCCCTGGGGGCCCTCGCTGGTCTCCAGGGGCCCTGAGATCCTGGCGTTGCCATTTTTTCACAGCGGGCGTTTTCGCCCAGTCTCTGGCCCCAGGGAGCCTCACAGCTCGATGCGGCTCGAAAAATGACGCAGAAGATGGGGCCCAGGGCTCCAGGCGTGATTTTTCTCGATGCTGTATTTTTTTCGCAGCGACGCGCCTCAGGGGCTGTCAGAGGACGGCTCATGACGAAATGCTGGCCCGTTGAAGACGTCGGGACTTTTTGGGGCCCCGCAGTGACAAGGTCAAGACTCCAGATGCTGGGTGTTGTTGGCCAGGGTTGGCTGGAGGGCTTGCCGGGGGGGGCGGCGGCCTTCTCGAGAGGAGAATCCCCCCTCGCTCCCCGCCCCCAGGGGGGGTTGGAGGTTGTAGCACAGTGCCCGCGAACATGGCATTTGGCATCACTTGAGAGCCTCACCTGTGTTCTACAGATCTGGTCGTGTTCTTCGGTCAGGCGGTTATGTTGCCGCAGCCATCACCCGTTGCACCACCTAGCTTGCGCTTCACGTAGATGTGTGAGTACTTACCTCACAGAATGTTCAACACATCGATTACACAACACGGACGGAGTAAGATAGTTAACGCCACGCAGCTATCAACATATCAATTGCACCAAGTAGATTGCGTCACCTGATTTGACGCATTGTAGCTTGCACAAAATAGCTCGCATCAGCATGGTGAAGCACATCAGCTTCAACATATCGTGGTTTACACCACACATTTGGCATCCATGATATGATGCTATTCATTAAATAACACGTGAGCTGCAACACATAGCTTGCATTACGTAGTTTGCCCCACATCGCATACCCCACATGAGCTGATCACAGTTGTTCAAACAAGTGAGTGGCCTACGCACGCTTTTCTCAGCGCTTCTCAAAAAACATCAGTCCCTGGCGCGGCCGACCCATTTCGGTTCAACGCTTTCTAACATAGTGGAATGGTATCAACAACAACATCGTCGTGACCAACACACTCAGCAGTTCAGGATGCGCAGTGGAAGCAGGGCGCTTACGCAGGCTGCGCGCCGCCGCCGCCGCCGCTGGCCTCTTGCGCAAGACTTTGGCACCATGCGGCAAGCGGCGCGATTTTGGTGCGATGCTGGGTGGACTCTGCGTAAGAGTGCCCAGCGCATGCTAGAGCAGCTCGCGCTCCTGGTGGAACCCGGTCAGAGGGAGACTCTTCCTTGCCCACCCGGGCAAAATTTTGGCGAACGCGCAAGTTGAGCATGCCGCGTGAGCATTTCGCTCAGTCTGGACAAAGCCGTTGCGGAACAACGTTTTAATTTCGAGCCCACTAGGGTTCAGGATATACTCGACCTGTGCAGGCGACATCGCATGCCGCTCTGCGCCCAGGATTGTAGCTTTCAGTCTTGTAATATTGCGCATCTCCCGTGGGAGCACCTTGCACAAGGCTGCGACGTCTCTGACCAAAGCCGTGGCGGTGTGGTGCGGCTGCTGATGGTGGTCATCTGCCTCGATCGCCAGCTTGGTCAACGCTGCCGAAGCATTTGTGAGGGAAGACGTGGCGTCGCCCAGAGATCGCGCATCAGCTCGCCGCCGTTGCCCGCGGCTTGTGGTGCATCAGTGGACGAGGTTCGATAGTTGAGTGCGTTCCTCTTTGGGCGCCCACTCTATTTTGAGAGCGATGTGCAATGGGCCCTTGGCGGGACACTGCAACCGCGGGAACGCGGCGCGGAGGGCGTCCCTATCCAAATAAATCGGTGCATCGGAACAAGTCATGCGTGCGTGCCTCGCGCCGCTCTCTTGACCAACGGCTTCAAGTTGAATGTGTTTCACGCGCCGAAATGCATCCGACGGTGCCAGCTGCGACGAGAGGACAGAGTCCAGTCGGTGAGCCGAAGGCTGGACGTGGGCGCCATGCTTTCGCTTGCCACCTGTGAAACGCCGGCCACGCACCAGCTTCGACCCAGGCCGCGCCGCCTCTGAGACCAACATCGGCGCGCGCGCCTGGCTCGCCGAGGCAGGAAGCCAATGCGCTGAGATTGGGTTCTGGCAGAGTTGCCATGGCCAGAACCGGCGGTGGCGTATAATTTGCGCCCCCTTGATTTCCCGGTGACCCATGTTGCGCTTGGTACAGTGCGGGCAGCAAGGTAGAGTACTGCCCGTCAATTCCAATGACAGTCTTATCTTCGTGATCGCGGCGTTTCGCAATCATCTCCTTGATGCTGCAGTTCCTCATCAAGCCTCCACGAATGACGCGCGAATGCGGGCACCATCTGGGGGAAGAGCGGGTGAAGACTGCGTCGTCGTTCAAGTGAGCCCAGGCTCGCTTTTGAGACCCCTGGGTGTCTGGGTGAAGTATCGTGGCCAGGAACGCAGCTGAGAAGCTGTTGCTGCACTGGACATGTTCGCTGAGTCGGTGGAATGTCTTTGCGTCTTGACGCAGAATGAAGCGAGTCTGGTCACCGACGTCGTGCAAATGGGCCGTGTATTCGTCGGGGCCAGTCCGCGTGAGCTGGTGTTTTGCGTCGCCTCAGGATGGTCTACTTATGCGCCCGCTCCTAATGAAGTGAGCGCTCTGTGAAAGAAGCGACAGCTGTTTGGGCTCGTCTGGGCTTGGGCCCCAAAGGCTCGCTGCGCGAGTGCGCGTAGCCCAGTGGTTCCACGGCGCGTGGGTCGCCGCTTCTGTTTTGTCGACGCGCCGCGCGCGTGTCTGCCGTCGTGGGCGTGGCCCTGTGATCAGCCAGACGCACGCTTCGCTGGGGCGCCGTGGAAGGGCTGGGCGAAATTGGTTCGCGCGAGTTCCCGTGGCCCAAGCAACTCGCGCGCGTGCGTTCTTCGGTGGGCTAGCGTGAGTGCGCGAAGCGTTAGTGTCGTGGTAAGTTTAGGATCGCGCTGCGGTAGAACGCGCGCTCCAAGCAATGTCTGCTGCGAGCGCGAGCGGCGCGCGCGGCGAATGGGGGCTCTGACATTGGGTGCCCCTGTGCACCCATTTCAGAGCCTATCGCTGCTCTTCAAGCCGGCGGTGTTCCTGGCTTTCCATGTTATTTGGATCAGATGATCTGGGTTCGCCATGGAAATATCGCGCGCTTGGCCGCGGCTGCCGCTGGATGGGCGCGCGGAAAGATATGGGCGCGACGAGAGGGGGGCGTCCAACATTGGATGCCCCCTGCGTTGCCACTCAGGATCGCAATCCTGATGGGGGCGCGCGCGCTCCCAGTTCCGACGCGCGCAATGTGACCCCGTGTCCTTTTTCATTCCAGTGGTTGCGAAATCGCGCGCGTGATTTGCATTTGATGTTTTCCATGGCCCTCCCACGCTAACCCCGGGCACTTTCCATCGCGAAGCGCCCGCTTGGTCGTCGTCCCGAGACGTGCTTATGAGGGGCGCAAATCCGCGAGGTCTTGGCAACGTCTGATTCGGACTTTGGCCGAATACGCTCCAAACGCAATGGCTGCAGCAACGGGGCAGGCGGCAAAATGCATGACAGGTGGGCGAACGCGGGGGCGTGCGTTCGTGGATGTTCCCTTGCCTTTTTCAACGTGCCTGTCGTCGGGCTCGAGCTCAGGCGGGCCTCGGGCAGGCCCGAGGGGGGCCTCGCGTGCGCCCGCGCCGAGGTAGACCTAAAGAGGCTGCGGTCGGCCTTAGGTGGGCCGCATGTGGGCCTGAGGGAGGCCCGGGCAGGCTTTCGGCAAGCGTCAGGTCAGCCGTGGCCGAGGCTAGGGTGAGGCTAGGTAAGCCGAGGAAGGCTTAGGGCACGCCTAAGCAAGCCTAGGGTAGGCCTGGGCCAGCCATGGCTGGCCGAAGTTATGCCCTGGGTAGAGCGAGGCGGAAAGTTTGAGAAAGAGGCTAGGGTCGGCCGGCTTCGCACGGCCTCGAGTAGGCCTAGATCGGCCAATTTTAAGCGGGCCCGAGTCCCAGAATTCGATCAGGTCGGCATAGGATAAGCTTGAGACAAGCCTGAGTTAGGCCTGCGTGAACTTAGTAGACGAGCCTTAGGTGAAGCTAGGGTGCGCCTAATGTCGCCATGTCGTCGTAGCATTCCATCGGATTCCATCTGTAGAAGATTTCAGCCATATTCCTTCTTGCGCAGCAATTGCATGTTTTTTTTTTTTTTTTTTTTTTTTTTTTTTTTTTCTGTGAAGGATTTCACTCGGATTCCTTTTCGGGGAATATCAATGAGATGTCCTCTGTGGAAGATTTCGATGGAATCTCCTTCTGTCGAGCATTTCAAAAGGATTCTTGCTGGTCAGAATTTGGGCGGGGTTCCTCTTAGCGGAGGGTTATAATCCGATTCCTTCCGCGCAGGATTTGAATGGGACTCGTTAGGTAGAGGGTTTCATTGGGCTTCCGTTTGCCGAGAATTGGAGTAGGATTTCAGTTCCCGGGAATTCTAACATTCTTCCTTTCGGGTAAGATTTCAATGCTCTTCTTGCGTTGAGGACTTCAACCGTATTCCTTTCTATCGAGAATTTGATTAGGATTTAGTTTGGGGGGGGATTTGAGCAGGATCCCGTTCGCTGGAGATTATATACGGTTCCTTTTGTGGACGTTTTACAACGCAGTTTCAAGTGAATGCACGTGGGGGAAGCCAGGCGGATAACAAACGCCAGATAATAGAACACGCAAGGCCATCTCGAACATCCCGCCGCGTTTTCAGTCTCCGAACCACCACAGCGGTTTGTTTTATGCGATCTCCGGCGTCGGCATGTATGTATGCATGTATGTGTATATATATATACACATACATACCTATACGACCACATTTCGGGTGATAAGGAGGTTCGGGGGGGGGGGGGGGACCAACGTCCCACTCGATCGGTCTCACTATCGATCTCAGTATCGATCTCACTATCGGTCTCGCTCGATCGATCTCACTCGATCGATCTCACAATCGATCTCATTCGATCTATCTCATTCGATCGATCTCACAATTGATCTCACAATCGATCTCACAATCGATCACGCAATCGATCTCACATTCGGTCTCAATTTCGCTCTCACTATCGATATCACAATCGCTCTCGCAATCAACGTCATCACCATCATCATCAACTTCAGCAACATCAACATCATCACCAACATCGTCATCATCATGGGGGCACCGTCATCATCATCATAAACATCACCATCAACGTCAGCATCATCATCGGGACAACATCATCATCATCACCATCATCATCGCATCATCATCATCATCGGGACACAGTCATCGTCATCATCAGCAGCATCATCATACTTATCATCATAATCGGGACACAATCATGATCACCATCGTTCTCATCATCAACATTATCTTCAACATCGTCATCATCATCGGGACAACATCATCATCATGATTACCGCATCATCATCGACATCATCATCATCAACAGCATCATCATCATCATTGGGGCACCATCATCGTCATGAGCAACAGCATCATCAACATTGTGATTACCATTATTATCATCATCGGGACACCATCAGCATCACCATCATCATCATCATCACCATCATCATCATAATCAGTATCATCATCGGGACACCATAACCATCATCAGCATCATCATCATCAACATCATTACCGCCGGGGCAATATTGCCATCAACATCATCATCATCAACATCATCGGAATCATCATCATCATCATCAGCATTATCATCATCATCCGGACACCATCATCGTCATCATCATCTACATACTCATCATGAACATCATCATCCTCATCATCGGGACACTATCATCATCATCACCATCATCATCATCATCATCGACACCATCATCAACATCATCATCATCATCATCATCATCGTTGGGACACCATCATCATCTCATCATCATCATCATCATCATCATCATCATCATCTTCTTCTCATCATCATCATCCTCGCGGGACACCGCGGGACACTGGCGGGACACCGCGGGACACCGCGGGACACCGCGGGACACCGGCGGGACACCGCGGGCCCCCGGCCGCCCGGAAGGGAGTCATTTGGTCCGGCCGCGCCTCAGCCACACGGGACACCAGCGGGAGACCGGCGGGACACCGCGGGCCCCCGGCCGCCCGGAAGGGAGTCATGTGGTCTGGCCGCGCCTCAGCCACAGGAGACTTTTTCTCGCCCGCCCACGCAGCTTCGCCTCGCACGCACGGCACGCACGAACACGAAACCGAAACCGATTTCCCGGTGGGGGGTTCGCCGTTCCACTTCGATCTCACCCCCTCACCTCCGATATACACACAGTTGTACTATTGTATTGAGTACCTAGATGCGTAGAAAAGTGATCTGGCCAGATCTTCGTCCCTATGGGGGCCGCTGGTTGTCGAGCGCCCATGGAGGGCCTAAAACGGTTCCCGATGGCTTCCAAAGGGCCCCAAGCTGGGCCAAGAGGGCTATACGACGCCCACGATGGCCCCCAAAGAATCCCAGAGGCCCCCATTTCGCCCCAAAACACCCCAAGACGCTTCCCAAGTGAGCCCGAACAGGCCAAAATCGTTAAATTCCAGTCGTGCAGCGTACGATTTCAGCTTCAGCAATTTCTCATCTTCCCGACGCTCCAGAACGGCCGAAGACGCTTCCCAGATCGCCCCCAAACGGCCCACGAGGCACTCAAAAGGCCACCACGACGGCCCAAGAGGGCCCCAAGACGGCCCAAGAGGCGCCCAAGATTGCCCAAGGGGGCCCCAGAATGGCCCCCGAGAGGCGTCAATGACCCCCACAAATGTCCCGAACAGGCACCAGCTCCCCAAGAGACCCAACACAGGCCCCAACAGACGCCAAAACAGCCCCCAGGAGGGGTCACAATTGCTTCTGGAAACAAGACCCTGCAAGCCTTTTGGGCCCCCCTGGGTTCGTACGTCGACGGTCAGCGAATGTGTATATATGCATCTGAATATGTTGCGTGCTTGTATGCATGTATGTATGTATGTGTGTGTATGTTTTCGCGCGTCTGTAAACATATTTGTACATGTGTATATATATATATATACATACATACATCCATAAATGTATATGTATATGTATGTGAGTATGTTCATGTGTATGTGTGTATGTGTGTGTGTGTGTGTGTGACTGTTTCTGTTATGTTTATGAGTATGTTGATGTTTATGTGAATGGTCATGTTTATGGTTATGGTTATGCTATGTACACATATATGTTTGTGCACACTTGTGTCTATTATTATTATTATTGTTTACACGCGCATAAAAGGACATCGTCTTCAGTTCCCGAAGATAGGAAACAACAAATGTATAGTAATGTTTTACCATCGGAACGCAGCTACACAATGAGCGCGCATCGTTTTCAACTTGCGGGGGCTGACAACGTAGAGTTTTACAGGGTTTTGATGTTTTCCGGTGGTGGAGACATGGCGAAACGCACCGTTTTGGCGCTTCGGAGCCTGAACACATTTGCTGGGTAATGTTAGCGCCAATAATATTGACTACGCATCACTTTTCACAAGTTCGTTGTATGTTTTGTTTCATCATCCTGGTTTCCTCCAAGTAAATCCACACAAGAAATCGATATGTAAACCTTCCACAGTAAATCCTCCGCAAGAGGAATCTTATTCAAATTCCCCACAGGAAAATCCAATTTAAATTCTCGACAAAATGAATTCTTGTGAAATCATCGGCAAAAGGAATCATATTGAAATCTTGCGCACACAGTATGTTGTTCAAATTTCCAGTAACAAGGCATCATATTCGAAATCTTCCACGCAACGAATCATATTGAAGGGAACTCATTTCCGATGACATCTTTTTAAAGGGGAACTCATTCCCGATTCTCAACCAAAGGAGCCTTGTTGTGGAAACCCTCAGCGCAACGAATCTGATTGAATTCCTTTACAAAAGGAATCTTATTGAAATCCGGTACAAATGGATCCGTCGCAAATCGCTACACAAGAAGTCACATTGAAATCCATCACGAGTGGGGAAAAGGATGAAAAGGAGGAGGGGCAGAAGGAGGAGGAGGAGGAGCAGGAGGAGGAGAGGGAGGAGGAGGAGGAGGAGGGTGTATGGCCTTCCAGAGCCTTGTTGGATGACGCGGCGATGCCACCCTCCATGGCCGGGGGGCGCGGGGATGGGCCGCGCCACCTTTACATCTTTACGCAGATCGCTTCCGCATGCTCTTAACAGGGGCACCGCTATGGGGGGATAGGCTCCGGGCCGGGTGCATCGACCCCCGGTCGCCCACTGCTCGCTGATATGGCCCCCCCGCGTTGCGCCTGTCCCCGCCCATCGTTGCCCCTCGTCTCGGTGGAGGAGGGGGTCGGGGTTTAGGAGGAGGAGGAGGAAGAGGAGGAGGAGGAGGAGGAGGAGGAGGAGGAGGAGGAGGAGGAGGAGGAGGTTTTGATCCGTCGGGAGGAGGCCGTGCGCAGGGCGCTGCCGCTGCTTCAGGCGGACAAGTTGCGGAGCGGGCGCGGAAGCTCCTGGGCCGCATATGTGTAACTCGATGTAAACATGTTAGAGCATGTATTGAATGACGGTATTGGAATATTGATTACTTGATATTGGTATTCGATCTGATTATAGTTTGGTTGTTTTTCTTTTTCGATGTATTTGCGATTTTTGGAGCTACGGGATGTGTTACGTCCGAGCGGAGCAAGACATCGGCATCCATGCCCTCGCGGTCTGGATGCCCCAGGCGCGGTCTCATTGGAAGATGCGCTTCCGCGGGCGCGCTCCGCGCGGGGCGCTCGCGACGAGGGGCCCGGACCGCGAGGTCGTGGATGAGGGTCTCTCTTGATGATCCCCAGGGCGTGTGTTGGCCCGATGTGTGTGCTTTCCCCGTTCAGCTCCACCAGTAGATCATTACATCACCAGCGTCGTACTGAACGGTCTCGATGGCCAAACACACGTTGGCGCTAACACAACTCCTGAGGGTCATCGACTGTCCGCCGCCCGCGGAGGACCTCGAGTCTCCGAGGAGCCTGTGGAGCCAGCAGACCACGGCTGGCGCCGCATGTTCCCCGGCGTCGGAGGGCCAGGGGTCCAGTGCCGCGGATCTGCCGCTGGGCGACGACGTCGAGGCGGAGGGCAACGACCGTCCGCCGTCGGACGGGCAGGGGTTCAGGGTCGCGGACCTGACGTTGGGCGACGGCGCTGATGCGGAAGACTGCCCATCGCGCGCCCTGGAAGTCAGGAACACTTTCCTCACAATTGTCGACGACAACGATGCTCCCATCCCCCTGCGCCGCACCGTCTCCTCACCGGTGCAGTTCTGCTACCCCTGAGCGCGTCCGCTCGGCGTGGCCGTATCTCGGTGACTCTTTCTGCTCCCCTCAATCTTCCTGCTTCTCCTCTCGCCCCCGCCCCGTGCGCAGCATACTCTGGAAGCTGCAAGGTCCGGTAGAGGATGGGGGCCTTTACGGCGGTGTGTTCGAGGCTTTCCCACCTTCTACACCTCCACTGCCTGCGTCCGAACTTGCGTCCGACCTGTCAAGGTATCGATACCCATGCCGATTGCACGGCTCCAGCAGTCGATCACCACACCAGCCTCGACAGATCGGACGGCGATGACTCACTGGGTAGCTTGCATTGGCTCTCAGATCGTCGTGCAAAGATTTCCAGCCTCGGAGTATTATCTGAAGGGCTTCGTCCTGTGCCGCCGGCACGCCCTCATATTGCTCACATGGCCACGCTTGGTTGGCAGGTTGGTTAATTTTCTTGTCGGCTGGCTAGCTGGCAACTCCGCCTATTCGCTTGTTGAACGAACTGATCGTCGGCAATCGATTGGGGCTTTTTACTTCCTGGCTGGTTGCGCGCGTCTGTAATAGTTAATGTGGGACGGGGGCCCCAGGAGAGCGCTTTCACTGTAATC
>CAUYUJ010006451.1:0-20000 GCA_963575745.1 Prorocentrum cordatum
TTCTGCAGACCTTCTGAGGCCTCTTAGACCTTTCGAGTCCTGTGGTGGCCGTCGTTTTCGTCACTGTCGTCGTTGTCGTCGTTGTCGTCGTCATTGTCGTCGTCGTCGTCGTGGTCGTCGTCGTAATCCTCGTCGTCGTCGTGGTCGTCGTCGTCGACGCCGTCGTCGTTATCGTCGTCGCCGTCATCGTCGTCTTCGTCGTGGAAGCCCCAGGGAGACCGTCAGGGGCGGCCGTCGTCGTCGTCGTCGTCGTCGTCGTTGTCGTCGACCGTCGTCGTCGTGGTCGTGGTCGTGGTCGTGGTCGACGTCGTGGTCGTCGTCGTGGTCGTCGCCGTCGTCGTGCAGATGGGGCCCATAGACGCTGGCACAGTGGGGCCCACAGATGGTCCAACGCGATGCGACAGCAGCGGCTTGCGCGCGCGCTCCAGGCCGGCCTCCCCGCGGCCCCCGAACGTCGCGCACCACAGGTCACCCTGGCCTAGGGTCACTCTCACGTGCAGCCGGTTTCAGGAGTCGGCCAGAGCAGCACGGAGACGACGGGGCCGGAGCCCGACGGCGGTGTCCGCCCCCTCTGAGCAGGGCATTCGCCGCCCTGTGGCGCCGCGGGCGTTCTCCGCATTTGGGGCGAGCGTCGCCTGCCCAGCGATTGGGGCCGTCGGGTTGGGCATCGCTCCCAGCCGTTGCCGTCCCCACTCCGGGTGTGCCAACTGACGTCGCCATCGTCGTATTCGTCATCGTCGTCATCTTCGTGCTCCGCGAGCATGATTCGGCGGCGGGCGAGGGGGGGGGGAAGTGAGAAGGGGAAGGCCTTCGCAGCAGGCGGCGGGTCTTCTCGGAAGCCCTCTGGCCTTCTGAGAAGTTGCTGGTGCTTACGGGGAAGGCTTAGAACGCTTCTCAGAAGGCCGGGGGACTTCCGAGCCTTCTGAGAAGGCCCGCCCCTTCTCACTCCCCCCCGGGCTCGCCGCCGAGTCATCGTCGTCATCTTCGTGCTCCGTGTGCATGGGCCCGAGCACTCTACGCATAGCCACCCACCCCGCCCACCTACAGCCTACGTATCACACACTTTTTTAGTCCACCGGCCGCGGGCCGCCAGAGGCGACATGCGGTGCTCCGTGCGGGCCCTCGTCCTGCTCTGCTGCTGCGCCGACCGGCGCGCCACCGCCCTCTCCGCCAGGAGCTCGGACCTCGACCAGGAGCGCAGCAGTCTCTTCGACAGCGGCAGCGCTGACACCAACTCCAGCACCCTCGCCGCCCGCGGGGCCACGCCGGCCGCCTCGTGGACCAGTCTGGGCTCGGGAGACTGTCTCACCTCCTCGGGGGTGACCCCCCTGCGCTACTACAACGGCGCTGCGGGAGGCGCCATGAGCGACGACGAGTGCAAGGCTGCCTGCGAGGGGTTCTCGTGGTGCGAGGCGCTCTCACGGAACAATCACCAGGTGTGTGGAGGCAAGTGTTGCGTTCTGTACGTCGGTTACGACGGCCCCGATCCAGGGGTCATTTCCGGTTGGGGCCAGCAGTTGGTTGGCAACCCCACGAACATCGGGGATACGACGGCGGGGGGTTCATTACCAGTGGGCTGCACCAGGATCACCCGCCCGGTGTCTGCTTCCGCAGTTGGAGATCCGCATCTGCAAAACATCTACGGTGAGCGGTTCGACCGATGCGCGATCGCAGGCAGGCACGTTCCTCCTCTCTACTGCACACACACAGCGAGCGAGTAGAACACATGTCTGTCGATATTCGAGTAGACGCAGATCTCAGCTTCGAATTATGGGGGAGGAGTGAGCAAGTGGTGGGGCTGGTGCGATTTATGGAGGGGAATTAAATGGAATCCTGAATTAAAAAAACAATAAGTAAGTGTGGGAGCAGCACGACTTTCCAAGGGACACGGAGGCCGTTAATGAGCGCCACTTTTGTCTACAGGATGGACAGAATTGTGATAGGATGACGTTGGTAAGGATGATGGGGATGATGTTGGTATTGGTGATGATGGTGTTGGTGATGGTGGTGATGATGTTGATGAGGAGGAGGAGGAAAAGTAAGTGGATGACGATGACGATGTTGATGATGATGATACTGGTGATGACGATGCCGATGACGATGACGATGATGATGATGCTGATGATGATGATGATGATGATGTGGCTGGGGATACGGGTGACGATGAGGATGATGATGAGGATGAGGACGACGACGATGATGGCGATGACCAGGACGATAGCGACGATGATGACGATGATGATGATGATGATGACGATGATAGTGATAATGATCATGATGATGATGATGATGATGATGATGATGATGAGGAGGATGATCATGATCATGATCATGATGATGGAAATGATGTCGATGGTGAGGATAATTATGATGTTGATTATGATGACGATGATGATGCGGATGACGATGACAATGACGATGATGATGGTCATGATCAGGATGATCGTGATCATGATGATGATGACGATAATGATGATGGCGATGACAATGGTGATGATGCTGATGAGGATATTGATGCTGCTGCTGACTATGATGCTGCTGATGATGCATGATGGTGGTGGTGATGATGACAACGATGACGAATGTCGTGATGATGAGGATGATGATGACGATGATGACGTTATTGATCCTGCTGCTGCTGATGATGATGATGATCGTGGGGGTGGTTGTGGTGGTGATGGTGGTTGTGGTGATGATGATGCTGGTGATGATGATGCTGATCATGATGATGACAATGGTGGATGATACCCATGATGATGATGTTGATGATAATGGTGGTGATGCTGATCATGCTGATGATGATGGTGATGATGACGGTGCTGTTGACAACGATGGTGATAGTGGTGGTGGTGGCGGTGATGGTGGTGGCGATACTGTTGATGCTGCTGATGATGATTCTAATAATGATGACGACGATGACGACGATACTGATGATGCTGATGCTGCTGCTGATGGCGATGTTGCTGCCGATGATGATAACGACGATGATTATGATGACGATGATGCTGGTGCTGACGGTGATGATGCTGATGTTGATGATGAGGGGGAGGAGAAGGAGGAGGCGGAGGAGGATGAGAAGGAGCAGCAACATGAGGAGGAGCAGGAGGACGAGTAAGGCCGTCACTTTCGACACGCTTCCGCTTCATTGATTGTGCAGTTCTCATGGAGCTCGTTCGGACCATTGGGGTTTTCTTGGCCTCATGTGAACCAGTCCTGGGTCGTCCTTGGGGTTTTCTTGGGCCGTCGTGGGGCCCTCTTATGCCGTCTGGGGGCTCTCTGTTTTGGAGTCTCTGGGCCCTCTTGGCCGTATGGCAAGTGTCTGGGGGCCTTCGAAGGCCGTCTTGGGTCCGACGGGAGGGCCTCTTGGGCCGTCTTGGGGCCGTCTGGGATGCTTCTTTGGCAGTCGTGGGACCTCTTTGTCCATCTTGGGATCGTCTTGTGGGCCTCTTGGGCCGTCTTGGGGCTATCGTGGAGGCTTCCTGGGGTGTCTTGAGCTGACCTTGCCGAAATGTCGAGGGTGCGAAGCTCATTCAATTACCCCGGAGGGTTGATGTTGTAGGTTTCTGCCGACCTAGTTGGTGGCCCTCTTGTGGTCGTTTCCGGGGTCTCGGATGTATCCTGGGCTATCTTGCGGCCGTAGTGAGCCGCGTTGGGGCCTTCTCGGGCAGTTTTCGAGGCATCTTGGGCCATCTTGGTGTCCCTGGTTGCCTGCATGGGCCGTCTCGGAAGCTCGGGACGCATCTCCACTGCGTTTTACGAGGGATCGGGCCTCGGGAGCGCGGCCCAATCGTTCTCTAGCGAGGGATCGCGGCCACGCGGCGGAATAGAACAGCGAATCCTTGCAAGACAGCCCTGTGGCATTCTGCCACGACGCGACCAGCACAAGGCACGGTGGCGGACTTCCAAGAACTGAACGTCACAGGGGCATGGGCGGAGGCTAAACGCCCCGGCGGTTTTCGCTTCCACGCGCAGGGCGGTGGCGGTGAGCGCCCTCAGTGGCTCAGTCTGGGGAACGTTCAGTTGAAAGTCGCCCATGGGCGCACGCCCGACGGCACCTGTTTTTTGAACTTTTACGTCAAGAACCTGGTGCGCGCAGGGTTTCCCGTCGGAGGCTTGCTAGGCGAGGACGAGCACGGCGCAGAGCAGATTCCTCCGGAGGATTGCCACAGGCGCATCGATCTGCGACGTTTAGCGCCTTAGCCGTGATCGGCATGGCGCATCGTTCTGCCACATTCAGCGAATAATCTTGCGACGTTCAACCCCCCCGCTGGGGAAGCTCCGAGCATGTGGGGCCCGAGATCGTTATATAATGCGCGATCTCCGTGGCGAAACAGCTGGAGACCAAACTTTTGCTGATTTTGTCATCGGCGCCTCGCCGTACGTTTGCGCTGTCCGTAAAAATTTTGCCTGCACTGAGGAGAAGCAGATGGGCACGGAAGTGGAGGTGATGGGAACGGGGAGTGGGCCTTTTGCCTTAACTGGGCTTGCGTGGCACTCGCAGATCTATCCGGCTCGAGGGGCACCGCGAAAAGATGGAACCCAGGGCTCCAGTCGAAGCCTGACCCAGACCCAGATGGGGGCGCAGCCCCTGACCCAGGCCGCAGCCCCCGACTCCGACCCCAGCCCCTGAGCCAGGACTGGGCCTGCGTAGAGGTCTCATCTGACTTCTTGGAGAGGAGAATGTTGGCCAGCGTGGACCCCAACAGTACGTTTCTGGCAATCTATGTTGTGCTGTCTCTGTGGAGCAATCCATGTGGTGAAATACGTGCAGAGCAATGTGATGTGGTGCAACAATCACTTGCTCAACCTTGAAGCTGTCCTCTACCTTGAAACTGTCCTCTACCTGCTCGTGCAAACAACCCACCCTCCCACCCGCAACTAGCAGTTGGGTCGCAATATCTTAAGACCGTGACGGTAGGTACCAAATGGCACTTGGCAACGACACCGACGCCGACGACGGCAGCGACAACGACGACGACGGCGCCGCCGACAACGACTACGACAACACCGACGGCGTCTCCAACGACTTCGACGACGACGACGACGACAACGACGCCGACGACGACGACGACGACGACACCGATGCCGACGACGACGACGACGACGACGACGACGACGACGACGACGACGACGACGACGACTCCGACGACTCCGACGACGACGAGGGCGACGATGGCGACGGCGACGACGCCGACGACGACGAGGGATGATAGCACGGACATGAAAACAAAAACTGGAAACCGGTGCGGTACGGAGAGCAGACGGCGGAGGGGGGAAAGGGGAAAGTGTCGGGGGCAGCGCAGAGGGAGGAACGAGGATCCGACGACGACGACGACGTCGCCAACGAAGACGACGACGACGAGGGAGGATGGAGGACGACGACGGTGACAACGACGAGGGAGGAGGGAGGACGGCGACGACGCGAACGACGAAGAAGGAGGGAGGACGGCGACGCGGACGACGACGATGACGAGGGAGGAGGGAAGACGACGACGACGACGGCGACGAAACAGGAGGGACGACGGCGAGATGCCGACGATGGACGACGACGACGAGGGAGGAGGAATGACGACCACGGCGACAGCGACGACGGAAATGACGACGACGCCAAAGAGGACGACGACGACGAGGAAAAACAGAGGACGACGACGGCGACGACGACGACGATGAGGGAGGAGGGACGGCGACGACGACGACGACGCCAGAGCGCGGGCGCACATTTTTGTTGAAAATACGTGTTGCGAAACCCGGTGTTTTTCTATGTTTTTTTGACACTCGATTTTGAAATCCTTCCGAAACCGTAGGTTTTGAAGGATTTCGGCATGCGCGCGCGACGACGCGCGCGCGTTCACTTTTTTCTCTTTTGCAAAGGGTTCTCGCGACGGCACGCGCGCAAGGGCGTTCGAACGATTTCGACATGCGCGCGCGAAGCCCGTTTGGTAGTTTTTTGACAAAATTGAAGAAACTATGGTTTGCTGAAGCTTCCGCAGAAGTGCGCGCGTAAGCTTTTTTTGAACATCAGTATTGCGAAACCTTGTGTTGTTCTATGTTTCTTGGAAGCTCGATCTTGAAACCCTTCCGGAACCGAAGGTTTTTGAAATATTTCGGCGTGCGCGCGCGACAACGCGCGCGCGCCCACTTCGCACCATTTGTTGCAAGGGATTCTCGAAAACTTATGATTTGTGATAAACGAGTGTGCGCGCTATTTGTTTTTTGCAGAGGATGGGGGGGGCGATGCCAGTTTGGCTGGGATAGCTTGAATTCACAGGTAGGATGGACATTGGGTCAGCACCCTATGTGTTTTGCATGGGTTCCCCGGGGTTTTTTATCCCCGGGGGGGAGGGTGGTACAACCTCTTTTCTTGGTTTAGAAAGGGAATAGATGATGTGCCATCTCTGTTGTGCACTATATGTTGTGCAAACATTGTGGAACACTCCGCGTGGTTCAGCCTATGTGGTGCATTTCTCCATGCCGAACGTGAAATTGTCGACTCCAGTGCTCGCGTAATCATCCCACCCACCCACCCGCAACTTGGTCTGCAAAACTCATGCGGAGGCGATTGTGATGAGTGCTTGGTGTTGGCTGGTGCATCTCTGCGGCCGCGCTAGCCCGCGCGTGCTCGCGCGCGCAGCGGCCAGCTAGTTTGGCGCGATCGACGCGAACGCGGTATCATGGCTACGTCCGTAGAGGTAGACACGATGATGGTAGTAGCGGTGCTGGTGACGATGTTGGGGAACGACGACGGCACGGCCAGTGACGGCGCCGATGCGTGCGGATCATGCCGGCGACGATGACGGCGTCATCACGTCGGTGATGAAGGTTTTGGAAGGAGTTCGACATGTGCGCGCGGCCGACGCGCGACAGTGGCCCGTGTGTTTCTTTTGACACGGATCGTGCCCCCCCCCAGCACGCGCACAAGGAAGTTCGAATGATTTCGGCGTGAGACGCGAGAGGCCCTTCCGACAAGTCAATGAACGTGTTGCAAGACATGGTTTTCTCACAGATTCGCAAATGCGCGAGCGCAGGGTTTTGTGAAACTTGACGTTGCGAAACCATGTGTTTTCATATGGTTTTGCGACATTCGTCATCCTGTTCCTCTTTGTCGTCCTCGTCGTCGTCGTCGGCCTCGTCTCCATCCTCGTCCTCGTTCTTGTCGTCATCGTCGTCTTCATCGTCGTCCTCGTCGTCGTCGTCGTCGCCGGTGGAGGTCTGGTAGGGCTTCCAGGCGCCTCCAGAGGCTTCCGCAGACCTGCTGAGGCCTCCGGGGACGTCTGGAGATCTTGAAATGCGGCCGTCGTCGTAGTCGTAAACGCCATCGTCGTCGTCGTCGTTGTGGTGGTCGTCGTCGTCGTCGTTGTGGTCGTCGTCGTCAACCTTCTCGACGGCGTCGTCGTCGGTATCGTCGTCGTGATCGTCGGCGTCGTCCTGTCCGAGGGCCTCGAAGGGCCTCCAGCTGCCCTCAGAGGCTTCTGCAGACCTTCTGAGGCCTCTTAGACCTTTCGAGTCCTGTGGTGGCCGTCGTTTTCGTCACTGTCGTCGTTGTCGTCGTTGTCGTCGTCATTGTCGTCGTCGTCGTCGTGGTCGTCGTCGTAATCCTCGTCGTCGTCGTGGTCGTCGTCGACGCCGTCGTCGTTATCGTCGTCGCCGTCATCGTCGTCTTCGTCGTGGAAGCCCCAGGGAGACCGTCAGGGGCGGCCGTCGTCGTCGTCGTCGTCGTCGTCGTTGTCGTCGACCGTCGTCGTCGTGGTCGTGGTCGTGGTCGTGGTCGTGGTCGTGGGTCGACGCGTGGTCGTCGTCGTGTCGTCGCCGTCGACGTGCAGAAGGCGCCCATACCACTGGGCTACAGTGGGAGGGGCCACGGAATGTCCAAAACCGGATGCGACAGCAGCGCTTGCGCGCGCGCCCCAGGCTGGCCTCCCCGCGGCCCGCCCGAACGTCGCGCCAGGCTGTCCATCCTGGCCTAGGGTCACTCTCACGTGCAGGCCGTTTTCAGGAGTCGGCCAGAGCAGCACGGAGACGACGGGGCCGGTGCCCGACAGCGGTGTTCGCCCCCTCTGAGCAGGGCATTCGCCGCCCTGTGGCGCCGCGGGCGTTCTCCGTATTTGGGGCGAGCGTCATCTGCCCAGCGATGGGGGCAGTCGGTTTGGGCATCGCTCCCAGCCGTTGCCGTCCCCACTCCGGGTGTGCCAACTGACGTCGCCATCGTCGTATTCGTCATCGTCGTCATCTTCGTGCTCCGCGAGCATGATTCGGCGGCGGGCGAGGGGGGGGGGAAGTGAGAAGGGGAAGGCCTTCGCAGCAGGCGGCGGGTCTTCTCGGAAGCCCTCTGGCCTTCTGAGAAGTTGCTGGTGCTTACGGGGAAGGCTTAGAACGCTTCTCAGAAGGCCGGGGGGCTTCCGAGCCTTCTGGGAAGGCCCGCCCCTTCTCGCTCCCCCCCGGGCTCGCCGCCGAGTCATCGTCGTCATCTTCGTGCTCCGTGTGCATGGGCCCGAGCACTCTACGCATAGCCACCCACCCCGCCCACCTACAGCCTACGTATCACACACTTTTTTTGTCCGCCGGCCGCGGGCCGCCAGAGGCGACATGCGGTGCTCCGTGCGGGCCCTCGTCCTGCTCTGCTGCTGCGCCGACCGGCGCGCCACCGCCCTCTCCGCCAGGAGCTCGGACCTCGACCAGGAGCTCAGCAGTCTCTTCGACAGCGGCAGCGCCGACACCAACTCCAGCACCCTCGCCGCCCGCGGGGCCACGCCAGCCGCCTCGTGGACCAGTCTGGGCTCGGGAGACTGTCTCACCTCCTCGGGGGTGACCCCCCTGCGCTACTACAACGGCGCTGCGGGAGGCGCCATGAGCGACGACGAGTGCAAGGCTGCCTGCGAGGGGTTCTCGTGGTGCGAGGCGCTCTCACGGAACAATCACCATGTGTGTGGAGGCAAGTGTTGCGTTTTGTACGTCGGCTACGGCGGCCCCGATCCAGGGGTCATTTCCGATTGGAGCCAGCAGTTTCTTGGCAACCCCACGAACATCGGGGATACGACGGCGGGGTTTTCATTACCAGTGGGCTGCACCAGGATCACCCGCCCGGCGTCTGCTTCCGCAGTTGGAGATCCGCATCTGCAAAACATCTACGGACAGCGCTTCGACCTGATGAAGACAGGCAGGCACGTTCTCATCAACGTCCCAAAGGGAAACGTTGAGAACACGCTGCTTCGAGTAGACGCAGACGCGGAGAGGTTGGGTGGACAGTGTGCTGACATATATCCAGTTGCTTGTCGCAAGCCCCGCCACCGTGCCAGCCCAGCATTCCGGGTGGCGACTTTCCAAGGGGACACGAGAGGCCGTTATGTGCGCCACTTTGTGTCTACAGGATGGACAGAATTGTGATGAGGATGACGTTGGTAAGGATGATGGGGATGATGTTGGTATTGGTGATGATGGTGTTGGTGATGGTGGTGATGATGTTGATGAGGAGGAGGAAAAGTAAGTGGATGACGATGACGGTGTTGATGATGATGATACTGGTGATGACGATGCCGATGACGATGACGATGATGATGATGATGATGTTGATGATGATGATGATGATGATGATGATGATGATGTGGCTGGGGATACGGGTGACGATGAGGATGATGATGAGGATGAGGACGACGACGATGATGGCGATGACCAGGACGATAGCGACGATGATGACGATGATGATGATGATGATGACGATGATAGTGATACTGATCATGATGATGATGATGATGATGATGAGGATGATCATGATCATGATCATGATGATGGAGATGATGTCGATGGTGAGGATAATTATGATGTTGATTATGATGACAATGATGATGCGGATGACGATGACAATGACGATGATGATGGTCATGATCAGGATGATCGTGATCATGATGATGATGACGATAATGATGATGGCGATGACAATGGTGATGATGCTGATGAGGATATTGATGCTGCTGCTGACTATGATGCTGCTGATGATGCATGATGGTGGTGGTGATGATGACAACGATGACGAATGTCGTGATGATGAGGATGATGATGACGATGATGACGTTATTGATCCTGCTGCTGCTGCTGATGATGATGATGATCGTGGGGGTGGTTGTGGTGGTGATGGTGGTTGTGGGATGATGATGCTGGTGATGATGATGCTGATCATGATGATGATAATGGTGGATGATACCCATGATGATGATGTTGATGATAATGGTGGTGATGCTGATCATGCTGATGATGATGGTGATGATGACGGTGCTGTTGACAACGATGGTGATGGTGGTGGTGGTGGCCGGTGATGGGTGGTGCGATACTGTTGATGGCTGCTGATGATGGATTCTAATAATGATGACGACGATGACGACGATACGAGATGCTGATGATAGCTGCTGATGGCGTTGTTTGGCTGCCGATGATGAAAACGACGAATGATCATGATGACGATGATGCTGGTGCTGAAGGTGATGATGCTGATGTTTATGATGAGGGGGAGAGAAGGATGAGGCGATGAGGACGTGTGAGGGGTGTGCCGAAATGGGTGGTGGGGAGGCATGCGGACCCTGCCACTGGGCCCTTCGGTGGAGCTCCCTATGGGGCCACGAAACGTGTGTGCAGAAATGGGTGCGGTGGGCGCATGGGAGCGCAGCCACTGGGGCCTTCGCTGGAGCTCCCTATGGGGCCACGAAACGTGTGAGGGGTGTGCCGAAATCTGTGCGGTGGGCGCATGGGAGCGCAGCCACTGGGGCCTTCGCTGGAGTTCCCCATGGGACCACGAAACGTGTGATGGGTGTGCCGAAATGGGTGCGGTGGGCGCATGGGAGCGCAGCCACTGGGGCCTTCGCTGGAGCTCCCTATGGGGCCACGAAACGTGTGAGGGGTGTGCCGAAATCTGTGCGCTGGGCGCATGGGAGCGCAGCCACTGGGGCCTTCGGTGGAGCTCCCTATGGGGCCACGAGACGTGTGAGGGGTGTGCCGAAATCTGTGCGGCGGGCGCATGGGAGCGCAGCCACTGGGGCCTTCGCTGGAGCTCCCTATGGGGCCACGAAACGTAGGAGGGGTGTGCCGAAATGGGTGCGGTGGGCGCATGGGAGCGCAGCCACTGGGGCCTTCGCTGGAGCTCCCTATGGGGCCACGAAACGTGTGAGGGGTGTGCATAAATGGGCGCGGTGGGCGCATGGAAGCGCAGCCACTGGGGCCTTCGGTGGAGGTCCCTATGGGGCCACGAAACGTGTGAGGGGTGTGCCGAAATCTGCGCGGCGGGCGCATGGGAGCGCAGCCACTGGGGCCTTCGCTGGAGCTCCCTATGGGGCCACGAAGCGTGTGAGGGGTGTGCCGAAATGGGTGCGGTGGGCGCATGGGAGCGCAGCCACTGGGGCCTTCGGTGGAGCTCCCTATGGGGCGACGAAACGTGTGAGGGGTGTGCCGAAATGGGTGCGGTGGGCGCATGGGAGCGCAGCCACTGGGGCCTTCGGTGGAGCTCCCTATGGGGCCACGAAACGTGTGAGGGGTGTGCCGAAGTGGCTGCTTTTGCTGATGATGATGATGGTGATGATGATGATGATGATGATGATGATGATGATGATGATGATGATGATGATGATGATGATGATGATGATGGTGATGATGATGATGATGATGATGATGGCAGGAGGGAGGGGGCAGCGGGAGGAGGAGTGAACGCAGGGCGCTGTCTCTTCAAAACGAGGACCCAACACCACAGGATGGTTGGGAAATACAGGAGAAGCACAAATGCAACGCGGCAGAGGCAGGAGCGAGCGAAGGCAACAGGGGAAGAGGGCGAAAGAGCAACGAACTGGTGGGGAAACTCGAAGCGTCAAGAATCCCATCAGCCCTTTAGGACGTGAGTGGTTTAGAGAGGTTCCTCTTCCAACCCTTTCCTTCCCCTTCCTGGAGGGGCTTAATCACTGTTCCTAATTAATATACACCCCCGCCCCAACCCGGCCGGCGTCCAACCAGGAACCATGCCGACACCATGAGGGCCCGTTCCCCACCATTCCTTTCAAAAAACCAATACAAGGCGCACTCTGCCTCCACATTTGGAGCATGCGCGGCCAACCCAATGCGGCCCCCCCAATCCCTGCCAAAAAACACTGCAAAGTACACTTTAAGACAAAGTCTTGAGTCATGTTCGTGAGGCCCGCGAACACTTTGTATTGTTTTTGACAGGGACGGCGGGGGTGCCAGCATATTCCCTGCCGTGCGCAGGGCAGCCATCCCTGACAAATGACCCTGGCGACGTACCCAACCCTGCGCAATGCGGGGCACGAGTAGCCTGGGACACGTTATACAGAGGTCATGACGTGACATGGGCGCATTCGTGAGGCTCGCAGCCCCCCAGGGATGGCGAGGTCTCTCTCAGTTCTGCGCGCATGGTGCCTAACTCCGCTGGACCCGCCAGCAGCCTTGGAAAGTGGCGACACTTTCGCAGATCGCAGCCCCCCAAGGACGGCGAGGTCCCGCTCAGATCTGCACCGTGCCTCACTCCGCTGGACACACCAGCGGCCCTCGAAAGTGGCGACACTTTCTCAGATCTCAGCCCCCCCCCCAGGACGGCAAGGTTTCGCTCAGATCTGCGCGGTGCCTCGCTCCGATGGACCCACCAGCAGCCCTCGAAAGTGGCGACAGGGACGGCGAGGTCTCGCTCAGATCTGCGCGGTGCCTCACTCCGCTGGACCCACCAGCAGCCCTCGAAAGTGGCGACGCTTTCGCAGATCGCAGCCCCCCAGGGACGGCGAGGTATCGCTCGGATCCGCGCGGTGCCTCACTCCGCTGGACCCATCAGCAGCCCTCGAAGGTGGCGACAATTTTGCAGATCGCAGCCCCCCAGGGACGGCGAGTTCCCGCTCAGTTTTGCGCGGTGCCTCACTCCGCTGGACCCACCAGCAGCCCTCGAAAGTGGCGACAGTTTCGCAGATCGCAGCCCCCCCCCCCGGGACGGCGAGGTCTCGCTCAGATCTTGCGCGGGTTGCCTCACTTCCGCGGAGCCCCAGAGCCCTGCGAAAATTGGCGACAGTCTCGCAGACGCCGCCCGCCCAGGGACGACGAGGTCTTACTCAGATCTGCGGAGTCCACGTGTTGCCTCACTCCGCTGGGAACCCACCAGCAGCCCTCCCCCCCACCTAAGTGGCGACAGTTCGCAGATGCAGCCCCCCCCCCGTCACAAAGGCCGCAGGTCCCGCTCAGATTTGCGCGGTGCCCAACACCCGCTGGACCCAGCAGCAGCTTCACCCCCCCCCCCCCCCACCCCCCCCCCCCATCGAAAGTGGCGACAGTTTCGCAGATCGCAAAAAAAAAAAGGGTCCCCCCCCCCCCCCCCCCCCCCAGGGACGACGAGGTCCCGCTCAGATCTGCGCGGTGCCTCACTCCGCTGGACCCACCAGCAGCCCTCAAAAGTGGCGACACTTTCGCAGATCGCAGCCCCCCCAGGGACGGCGAGGTCCCGCTCACTTCTGCGCGGTGCCTCACTCCGCTGGACCCACCAGCAACTCTCGAAAGTCGCGACACTTTCGCAGATCGCAGCCCCCGCCCCCAGGAACGGCGAGGTCTAGCTCAGATCTGCGCGGTGCCTCAATCCGCTGGACCTATCAGCCGCCCTCGAAAGTGGCGACAGTTTCGCAGATCGAACCCCCCAGGGACGGCGAGGTCTCTCTCAGTTCTGCGCGGTGCCTCACTCCACTGGACCCACCAGCAGCTCTCGAAAGTCGCGACACTTTCGCGGATCGCAGCCCTCCCCCAGGGACGGCGAGGTCCCGCTCAGTTCTGCGCGGTGCCTCACTCTGCTGGACCCACCAGCAGCCCTCGAAAGTGGCGACAGTTTCGCAAATCGCAGCCCCCCCCCAAGGAACGGCGAGGTCTAGCTCAGATCTGCGCGGTGCTTCACTCCGCTGGACCCACCAGCAGCCCTCGAAAGTGGCGACAGTTTCGCAGATCGCAGCCCCCCAAGGACGGCGAGGTCTCGCTCAGATCTGCGCGGTGCCTCACTCCGCTGGACCCACCAGCAGCCCTCGAAAGTGGCGACACTTTCGCAGATCGCAGCCCCTCCCAGTAATCCCTGACGGCGAGGTCAGTCCGAGACCGGGAGTAGACAGGAGAGGCGGGAGGTAGAAGAACGGCGGGAGGCGGGAGGAGGAAAGAGGACGCGACGTGCAGTGCTCCATTTCGAAAAACGGAATACCCAACAAAGGAGGTTTGGGAGAAAGCAATATGAAAGGGAAATATGAAGATATAAGAAATATCGATAAATGAAGATATAAATAAGTTGAAACAAATTACCCCTGCACGACGCTACCGCAAACCCACGATGCATTAGAATGGCAAGAAAGAGAGTTATTGCCCAACATTAGCAGGAACAACGACAGTGTAGACGCGGCGATTTGCTGCGCAAGCTACATGGGACGCGCATGCGTTGCACGATTCACAGGACGACGATCGAAAGAACGAGGATTGAGGCCCCAGGATCGAAGAAGAACGGGTACGGGAACGAGGGGTAGGAGAGGGATGGAATGGAGGGCGGGGGGGGCGAAAGGCCATCGCGGAAGCAGCAGCACGCATGGAGAAGGCGAGGCGGGGAATAGGACGACGATGAAAGTGGCGGGAGGGGACAGAAGACTGCCGCGTTTTTCAAGTGCGAGCTAAGCCCGCAGCGCTGCCTGCGCCATGTCGTCGCAGAGTCCCACATGATAAAACTTGTTTAGAGCGCAAGGAACGAGCGAGGCGTAGCTCGCCCGCTAGCTTCTCCGCCTCCTTCCCGCACATTTCAGCGCGTGAGCTGAACGCTCGCAGGCGCGCCGCCAGGTCTGCGGGCGGCCCGCGGGAAAGAAACTCAAGGCCGAGGTCGCGTATCATCAATCGGTTGTCCATCGTCCAAAGTTGCACTGGCGACGTACTGGTTGAACGCGGAGCGAGCAGCATCACGCGCGTGCCTGAACGCCACGCAGGTACAGTGCACGCGCGATTGGGACTTCAGGTCGATCACGCGCGTCTCCACCAGGCTTGGCAACACCACGCGACTGAGGATCTCACTGCGGTCTGCCATGCTGCTGTCCGCGAATGCAATGCGCTGCCTGCAAATAAGGCGGCGGCGTCCACTTGTCTCAGAAGATGTTCCCGCGGGCCCGAAGGGCGACCGCCAGCTCGAGCCGCGGCGCCGGCAGGCCAGAGAAGGATCATGCAACAGCAAAGACGATGACAGAGCAACGAGGTATCGGCGAGTGCATGACCGGCCTCCGTTTCCTGCACTTCTTTCCTGTAGTTCCCCTAGCTCATCGAGCTCAGCAGATGTTTCTGCGGGTCCGAAGGACGACCGCCAGCTCGAGTCGCAGCGCCGACGAGCTGCATCCACATCAGGCAACACCCCAGGAGACACTGGCACACAACGATTTGACGTCAGTCAGTGCCAGACCACTCCATGTCTAGTTCCTCGCACACATACAGTCGATCGCAGATGCGGGATAATCGAAGTAGAATGACGGGTCCAATCTGCGTCCGCGTAGGACGTCACTATGCTGGACCCCGCAGCAGGTCTCGAAAGTGGCGACAGTTTCATGGGCCCCACAGCAGCCCTCGAAAGTGGCGACAGTTTCACAGATCGTAGCCCCCCAGCGCTGGCGAGGTCTAATCTGAGTCCCCGTAGGACGTCACTCCGCTGGCCCCCCAGCAGCCTTCGAAAGTGGCGACAGTTTCACAATCGCAGCCCCCCAGGGATGGCGAGGTCTAATCTGACTCCCCGTAGGGCGTCACTCCGCTGGGCCCCCCACGCAGCCTTCGAAAGTGGCGACAGTTTCACAGATCGCAGCCCCCCAGGGATGGCGAGGTCTAATCTGAATCCCCGTAGGGCGTCACTCCGCTGGGCCCCCCAGCAGCCCTCGAAAGTGGCGACAGTTTCACAGATCGCAGCCCCCCAGGAATGGCGAGGTCTAATCTGAATCCCCGTAGGGCGTCACTCCGCTGGGCCCCCCAGCAGCCCTCGAAAGTGGCGACAGTTTCACAGATCGCAGCCCCCCAGGGATGGCGAGGTCTAATCTGAGTCCCCGTAGGGCGTCACTCCGTTGGGCCCCCCAGCAGCCTTCGAAAGTGGCGACAGTTTCACAGATCGTAGCCCCCCAGCGCCGAGGTCTAATCCCCCGTAGGGCGTCAAGCAGCCTGAAAGTGGCGACAGTTTCACAGATCGCAGCCCCCCAGGGATGGCGAGGTCTAATCTGTATCCCCGTAGGGCGTCACTCCGCTGGGCCCCCCAGCAGGCCTCGAACGTGGCGATAGTTTCGCAGATCGCAGCCCCCCAGGGATGGCGAGGTTTAATCTGAGTCCCCGTAGGGCGTCACTCCGCTGGCCACCCCAGCAGCCCTCGAAAGTGGCGACAGTTTCGCAGATCGCAGCCCCCCAGAGATGGCGAGGTCTAATATCAGTCCCCGTGGGGCGTCACTCCGCTGGCCACCCCAGCAGCCTTCGAAAGTGGCGACAGTTTCACAGATCGCAGCCCCCCAGGGATGGCGAGGTCTAATCTGAGTCCCCGTAGGGCGTCACTCCGCTGGTCACCCCAGCCGCCCTCGAAAGCGGCGACAGTTTCGCAGATCGCAGCCCCCCAGGGATGGCGAGGTCTAATCTGAATCCCCGTAGGGCGTCACTCCGCTGGCCACCCCAGCAGCCCTCGAAAGTGGCGACAGTTTCACAGATCGCAGCCCCCCAGGAATGGCGGGGTCTAATCTGAGTCCCCGTGGGGCGTCACTCCGCTGGGCCCCCCAGCAGCCCTCGAAAGTGGCGACAGTTTCACAGATCGCAGCCCCCCAGGGATGACGAGGTCTAATCTGAGTCCCCGTAGGGCGTCACTCCGCTGGGCCACCCAGCAGCCCTCGAAAGTGGCGACAGTGTCACAGATCGCAGCCCCCCAGGGACGGCGAGGTCTAGATGATCTGAACGCACGCCGTAGGGGCGTCGACTCCGAGGAAACCCCCGCAGCAAGCCCTAGTGAAAGCTGGGCCGACAGTTATCACAGATCGCAGCACCCCAGAGATGGCGAACGTCTAATCTGGAGTCCCCGGTAGGGCGTCACTCCGCTGAGGCCCCAGCAGGATGTGGCGACAGTTTGAAGTGAATGGACCCCAGGAAGAGCAAGAGAAGAGAGGAGGAAAGGAAGGAAGGAAGGAAGGAAGGAAGGAAGGAAGGAAGGAAGGAAGGTGGAGACCGCAGTGCTCTATTCAAAACGAGTACCCAACGCAGGAGGGTTTGGAAATAACATGCACCTCGCGGCTAAATCTGGATCATGCGCGGCCAACCCGCGATCACTGTCAAATGGATTTTGACAGGGACGGCGGGGGTGGTGGCGCGTGGCCCGCTGTGCACAGGCCCACCAGACACAATGATGGGCATTGGTTTTCGACAAGGATGGCGAGGGCCGACGTGGTTCCCGATGTGTGCTGTCACGTGCGCAGGCGCACCGGACGCACTCTGCACGTGCCTCGAACCGCACCTGGCGCGGCTGGAGTGTGCGGCACAGCTGGCGCATTCGGAGCACGTGGCGCACCCGGCGCACCAGGGTTGCCTGGCACGCTCGGGCCCCAGGGGTACATGGCGCGCGTGGCGCCCCTGGCACGCGTGGCGCACCTCGCCCAAGCGTCGCGCACCTGGGGTCGGCTTTGGTTCCCAGTAGCTGCCCATCCAAAGACGACCTGAACATGCTCTGGCTCGGGTGTTACTTATGTGTTCGGAGAGCGGGTGGGAGTGAGCTGGACGGCTTGCGGGCGGGTGGGTAGTAGCTTAACCCATCCTCCTGCCCCCTTCCCCAGGAAGCCAAAATCACTAAACCTGACCCAGGTGTTGGCCACATGTTGGACTCCTGGGGGGGAGGCCTATTGTACTACGGTCCTTCCTTTGATCGATCTCCTCCACAATGGCCCCAAGATGGCCCTCGAGGCTCCCAAGGATGCCCCAAGACGGCCCAAAGAGGTGCCCAGTCCCAAGAGGCACCCAAGAGGCACCCAAGGTGCCTCCAAGAGGCCCCCAAGAGACCCCCAAGACGCCCCAAAATGCCCCCTAGAGGCACCAAGGACGCCCCAAGAGGGGGGGAGGGGGGGGAGGGGCGTAATTAAGGAGCCCCACTCGTGTGATCGATCTCATCCACGACGGCTCGAAGATGACCCCTGAGGCTCCTAAGGTAGCCCCAAGGCGACCCAAAAAAGCGCCCAGGACGGCCCCAAAAGGCCCCCAGGAGGCCCCAGAGGTGCCCCCAACAAGCCCCCAAGAGATCCCCAAGACGCCCCAAGAGGCCCCCCAGAGGCACCCAAGACGCCCCAAGAGGCCTCGGTGAGAAGACCTAAATCATTGATTGCCACGAGGTTCCCAAGGGTGCGCCAAGACGGCCCCAAGAGGCGCCCAAGAGGCCCCAAAGTGCCCCCAAGGTGCCCCCAATAGGATCCCAAGAGACCCCCAAGAGGCCCCCAGAGACTCCCCAGAGGCACCCAAGACGCCCCAAGAGGCCCCCGGGACTGCCAATAGGCTCCCAAGACAAGCCAAGAATACTCCAAGAAGCTCTCGGAAAAAATCCGAAGACACCCCAAGAGGCATCAGGGAGGCTTCTGGCCTTTCTGCTCGCCCTCCTCCTCATCCTCCTCGTCCTCCTCCTCCTCCTCCTCCTCCTCCTCATCATCATCATCAGCAGCAGCAGCATCATCAGCAGCAGCAGCAGCATCAATCATCATCATCATCATCATCGAGTCCATCTCAATTGATAGAAGAAAACTATCAACAAAGAAGTCAGATACGAAGATAAGGAATGGTTATAAGTGCAGTGAGTGCAATACATCATCGATTAATCAAGTCAATCAAGGTGTGCGAATCATCATAAGACAGACTCAATCAAAATGCAGTCATCAACGCGATAGCATAAGAGAAACATTTACATCCAGGTGATTCATCACAGACTAAATAATACATGAAGCAGTAGATAGTGAAGTATTTAACATACATAATGCATGAATTCATAATCATCGCATTTCACGGAAGACCTGTCGAAAGGGTCCGAGGGTCGGCCTGATCATCATTCAGCAGTCGATCATCATCAGCGATCAACTGCATCATCACCATCATCATCATCATCAGGCATCATGGAGAGCAGTCAGCGATCATAATCATACATCAATATACATCAGTCATCATCAGCATGATCATCATCAAAGTCCGCCATCGATGCAGCGTCATTCGAACTAGAACACAGCAATACATGCACATCAAATCCACGAGACCATCGGATCAAGTACGGATCGTCGAACATTGCGATTACGTGCAATATCTATACTACTCAAACGACTGCATACAGGACAAAGCGAATAACACGCACACAATCCATCATCGTCGATCAGGTAGAACGGATGCACACAGGACTCACCCCATCAGGATACAGTGACATACTTAGTTCAAATCCTACCATCATCCAGGTGCGGGATCATCTACCATTCAACCATCGACGTCGATACATCCTCGAATCGATAGTACAATGCATTCTATCATCAAGATACAGGTAGAACTACAGTCATATAGCTCCTCCTCCTCCTCCTCCTCCTCCTCCTCCTCCTCCTCCTGCTCCTCCTCCACCTCCTCCTCCTTCTCATCCTCCTCCTCCTCCTTCTCCTCCTCCTTCTCCTCCTCCTCCTTCGCCTCCTCCTCCTCCGCTCCATCCACCCCCTCTTGGGATAGGACGTCTCACCCAACAACTCATTCCAATGCATGCCCCTCCACATCCCTGCTCAGGGCAACTCGTATTGGTATCGTTTCTGGATGGGCTGGTGAGGTCACGCGAAGCGTCTAGATTCCAGTCGAAGCTACAGAGTCCAGATAGGTCTGGAGGGCGATCTGTGCTGCTCTCTGGAAGGTCAAGGCCCCTCCCCCGACACCAGGCCCACAGCCGCTTCCACCCAGGACTCGACCTTCTCGCGAGCCCCCCCGCGGCAATCACCCGCAAGACGAGGCCAGGACGGAGA
>CAUYUJ010006451.1:22500-40991 GCA_963575745.1 Prorocentrum cordatum
GAAATGGAGGGCAAATCGAGGGCTTCGGGTTGGGTTGGGGTGGTTGGTGGGTGGTGAGCAAGGGAGGTGGCCTTCTGAGCTTTTCCTGCGTTCTGTGAGGGCTTCGCCGAATCCTCCGAGCCCTTCCAGGAAGCTCCCCGAGACGAGGCCAGGACGAGGCAACACATTCGGGCGGGGATGAGTCGAGAATCTCTGAGTTTTGGCGGCTCCGGAGCGTGTCTCGGGAGCTGCGGCCTTCTCAGAGCGTTCCGGAACGCTCTGAGAGCGCTCCGGAACGGTGTGGAATAGAGGCCTCCTAGATGGCGTCCGAGTAAATGGGGTCGGAGAATCTCGCCGCATCGCCGATACATCGGCGATGCATCGGCGATGCACTGGCGATGTCGGCGATGCATCGGCGACGCCGGCGTGGAGAAAACTGAGCCGCACATCGAGCCGCATCGCCGATGCATCGCCGATGCACCGGCGATGCGGCACGACCCTATGACCCCATCTACTCCGACCCCATATAGGCGGCCTCGATGAGACGGACTTATCTTGGCCCTTGCCCCGTCCGATGCCAGTGCGCCCAAGCGTGTCCCCCTACACCCTGCGAAATGCTTAGGAAATCATGGGTTAAGAAATTCATAGTCTCAGAACTTGAATAAAAAAAACAACATTTCCATTAAAATCTTAAGATTTACATTGAAACGTTAAGAATAATCGAGACTCTGGCAGAAAACGTAAGTTTTCTTAGGCATCGCCTAAGGTGTATCCGCCGCCCCGCCCCACCCCGCTCCCTTGTCGTGCTGCGCGAGGTGGCCCCTGGCCCAAGGCCCAAGGCGACCCCCAACCTCTCCAGGGGGGCCCCAGGCGGTTCCGACGGCCCGAGACGGCCCAGGAGCCTCCAAGTATCGCCTCGAGATCGCCCAAGAGACCTCCAAGATGGCCCCAGAACGGCCGAGGAGGCCCCCAAGACGGCAAGACGGCCCCAGAGGCTTCCCGAGCACCTGTCCACGAGGCCCAGAGGGCCCCGAGGGGTCAAAAGCGGCGGGTGAGGCTGGGAGCGCCTCCAGCCAGGATCACCTCTGGCAACCTTCGACATTGGCGCGCCGCCCAAGTGGGAAATCTGGGCTCTGGTTGAGCCGCATCCCCATCCCCAAGATTGATGCCATCACCTTATCTCGATGCCGACCTCAAGGATTCGGCCACTCTGCGAGAGCACATCCCTGGGAATTCGGCGGCGAGCGAGAGGGGGAAGTGAGAAGGATAAGGCCTTCACAAAGGCGGCGGGGGTTCTCAGAAGCCCCCGCACCTTCCGAGAAGTTCTCGATGCCTTCGGGGAAGGCTCAGGAAAGTTCTCGGAAGGCCGAGGGGCTTCCGGGCCATCTGAGAAGGCCCGCCCCTTCTCGCTTCCCCTCCTCTAGGGGGCCACACGCGAACCCTACCCCTACCCCCCACTATTTCTGACGAGGGTGGGGTTCATTTCGCTCGCCGCAGGGCAGGAGATCGTCGAGGAGTGCCGGCACGGCCTGCTGGCCGTGTGGCCCCCTATCCTGGCTCGCCGCCGAAGAATTTTCTCGCCTTGTGCGTGTCAATCTCGGGGATAGGGATGAGCTCGAGGCCGCTCGGCCCCCGTCCAGGAGGCGCCCTCCTGCGGCAGCAGCACCGGGCCACGGGGCAGCTCCCGAGGCCCAGGTCAGCGGAGGGCGGGGAGCTTCTGAGCAGGCAGGGGAGCCTCTGATGACGAACGAACCAAACACGCACACACACACAAGCTTAGGTCGGGCGTGTCCCACAGGCAAATTCCGCACGAAATGTTTCAAAACAAATCAAACAATGTTCAAACATGAACAACAAATACTCGAAAAAACGTCCCTTGACTATTTTTGTTACTTCTTTGAATATTCCTCCTGTAGAGGGACGTGCCCGACTCAACCATAGGGGGGTTGGAGGGAGGAGGACTGGCTATGGGCATGGGTGCGGGTTGTCGGACCCTGGGGGAGGCTCCCGTTCGAGCGGGGAGCCCCATACGACAATACGCACCCACAGCCCCCTCCGTTCCCCCGATGGGTATGAGTGTGTGCGTGTGTGTGTGTGTTCGTTCGTCAACTTGAGGCAGGAGCCTTCTTAGAAGCAACTGGCGGTGAGGAAAAAAATCTGGCGCCCAGATCTCAGATGTGAAAACCAACAAGTGACGACAACGCTGCTCCCTGGGCCTCTCCCAGGGTACGCTCGGACCAGGATTTCAAGGCGAATCCAGCGGTGGCGACGAGGGCCTCCCGGGAGGCCCAAAATGGCGAAAACGACGGAAGGGCAGCGGTATGAAACCTTTTCATCCTCTGTGCACTGGCTTGGGATGTTCGATCGGCAACTCTTCGATCACTAGATCGTTCCATGCTAGCCGAGTCTGGGCCACTGCAGGCGTTCAACCTCGAATGGCCGCGGCGGGGTCCCTGCCGAGTCGGCACGACACGATCTACCGTACTCCGAGTTTCTTCATAAGCGTTGGGGGCGTCACCCCCGCCGACAGCCCCGTATCCACCCCCGTCGCGGGCAGCCACCGCGCGCCGAAGGCGCTCCGACCCCCGTCGCGGCGCGAAGACGAGGCGAGGTCGACCCCCGTCGGGGGGGGGACCCCCCCATGCTTGTTAAGAAACCCAGAGTGTCCTTCGGTCGGGCATGTCCCCCTACAGGCAGATGCTGGGCGAAAAGTTAAAAACAGCCAGAAGATACGCGCAAAATGCTGACAAAATAATCCAAGGATCGTCCCAAAACTATGCTTGAGCACTCCTCCCGTAGATGACTACCTACCAGACCACCCCAACCCAACCCGAAGACCCGAATTTCGGGTTGGGGGGGGTAAGGGTTCCACATGTGTTTTTTCGATGTTTCCCGACACCCCCCCCACTGGAAATCGAGGGTAAATCCGAGCCTTCGGGTTGGGTTGGGGTGGCTTGGTGGGTGGTGAGTAGACGGACAGGCCCGACGCAAGAGCAGCCGTGCCCGCGCCCTCGCGGCCCGGACCCGCCGCGGGAGGCGCCTCGCGCGCGGCCTCCGCGGGAGACAAGGGGAGCGCCCCGCACACCCGCGGGGGGCCACGGGGGGCCCGGGGGCCGGGCCACCGAGAGGCCGGGGACACGGATGCAGCCTCAGGTCGGGCCCGTCCCCTTGCAGGTGGATTTTCGCAAAAAAAAAAAAAAAAAAAAAAAAACGAAAGTACTCCAAAAGTGTTCCGAAGATGTTCAGCAACCGTGCAAAAGTCGTCCCCCTACCATGTTTTGACTATCTTTGAACATCCCTCCTGTGGAAGGGCAGGCCCGACTGAAGTGTAGCCGCCCGTCGGAAGAGGCAAGCAGAAACGTGAAGTAGGAGGGCGGATACAGTGAGGGGCCCGACCACAAGAAGCCTTCCACAAGAAACCCAACCCTGAGACCCCAGGACGTCCACTGATCTTTGAAATGGGAACGTCAGGCTTTCCATGGCAGAACCATCGAAACCCGAGAGAGAGCGTGATCCACCGCCGCTTTACTGTGGAAAATGCCCGCCCCTCTTCCTCCGGAACCCAGAGGTCCCCCCCCCCGAAAATCCCATCTCCCTGCTGAACCCCCCACCCCTTCCCCCCGACAAAACCCCCCCCCGTCCCCAAACCTCCCCCCCCCTCTCCGGAAAACCGGGGGGGAGTCACTACCAGTTCGAACCGCCCCCCCCCCCCGAAAACCAGAGAGGGGTCACTTCCGGTTCGAACCCCCCCCCCTCCGGAAAACCATGGGGGGGTCACTACCGGCCGGTTCGAACCCACCACCCTCCCTCGAAAACCATGGGGGGGTCACTACCGGTTCGAACCCCCCCCCGCCTCGAAAACCGCGGGGGGTCACTACCGGTTCGAACCCCCCCCCCCCGCAAAAACCGGGGGGGGGTTCGTCCCCCCCCCCCCCCTCGAAAACCGAGGGGGGTCACTACTGGTTCGAACCCCCCCCCTCGAAAACCGGGGGGTCACTACAGGTTCGAACCCCTCCCCCCCCCCCCACGCTAGCCGCCAGCAAACAACTCTGGGTCCCTACCACCATCCGCACCACATCCCCCACTGCTGTCCCCAGCACCACTGTCCTCACCACCACTGTCCCCACTATTCCCACCACGGTCACCACTGTCCTCACCAGTGCCCCCACCACTGTCGCACTGTCCCCAGTCCCCGCCACTCTTCCCACCACGGTTCCACTCCCCACTTTCTCCAAGGCCCCAACCACTGTCCCACTGTCCCCACGTGTGTCCCACTGTCCCACTGTCCCCGCCGCTGTCCCACTGAGCTGTCCCACTGTTCCCACCACTGTCCCCACTGTCCCCACCACAATCCCTACTGTACCTCTGTCCCATTATCCCACCGCCGTCCTCGCCACCGCCCTCACCACTGTCGCCACCACCACTGTACCCTCCACTGTCCCACTGTTTCCACCACATTCCCACTGTCCCCACACCAGTGTCCCCACCACCACCGTCCCCACCACTGTCCCACTGTCCCCACCACCGTCCCGCTGTCCCCTCACCACTGTCCCCACCACCACCGTCCCCACCACTGTCCGCACCACTGTCCCACTGTCCCCGCACCACTGTCCCCACCACCACCGTTCCCACCACTGCCCCAACATCCCCACCACTCTTCAACCGTCCCGAGGAGCGGGCATCGTTTGCCGGCGGCGGAAGGGGGGGGTTCGAACCGGTAGCGACCCCTCCCGGTTTTCGAGGAGGGGGGGGGGTTCGAACCGGTAGTGAACCCCCCGGTTTTCGAGGGGGGGGGTTCGAACCGCTGGTGACCCCCCCTTTTCATGATGGACTGGGGAGGGGGGGGGGGGGTCGAACCGGTAGTGACCCCCCCCGGTTTCCAAGAGGGGGGGAGGGGGGCGGGTTAGGAACCCCCAGTGACCCCCCCTGGTTTTCCGCCAGCAGCGGTAGAACACGCTCTTTCAAACCCAAGGAACCCAGGGCACCCTGGAGGCGAGCAGGGTGTTTCTTGGCATGGGCCTCCACTGTAGATTGGGTTCGGACCCGCCCAACGAATAACAAACACTAGGGGAACGAAGACTGGGGGCCCCAGCGCGGATCCGAGAAATCCGTGCGGACCTCCGAGTTTGTACGTTTATGCCATTGTTCGTCCCGCCAGGTTCGGACCCGCCCGACGAGTAACCAACGCAGCAAAGCATGCAGACTATTGAAGTAGGAAGGCGCATTGAAGCAGATTGGGATCTGGGGTTATGTTGTCCCCATCCTACTGAAGGACCACATCCTATAAATAATTTCGAGCACCCAGAAAAGCATCAAAAGAGTGTCGAAACAGTGTCGAAACAGTGTCTGGCGAGTGTCTCCCAGGGCCCGACACGTGAAAAACCATTGAATTTCAACACTTTTCCTGGCGCTCGAAATTCTGGTGATGAAGGCTGAAGTAGGTTGGAGCATCATAAATCTGGGGTCCAAAGACACCTGCGCTCTCTCCACGAAGCGGAGGGGGCTCAGAAGGGGGATCCTGCCTCACCCCCGCCGCGCGGGCCCAGGCTCGGCGGCGAGCGAGGAGGGGAAGTGAGGAGGGGCGGGCCTTCTCAGGAGGCTCGGGAGTCCCCCGGAGCGGAACGGCAGGGAGCGGAAGCCGGCGCAGGGCTCCGCGCGAGGGAGCTGCCAGGAGGGTCGAGGCCCGCTCGCATCTCGACGTAGTCGTCCCTCAGGTGGTCCCGCGCCTCCAACTTCGCAACCTGTGTCCAATCGTCGTAACCAATGGCGGCTCGATGTGCGGCTCAATTTTCTCCACGTCGACGTCGCCGATTCATCGCCGACATCGCCAGTGCATCGCCGATGCATCGCCGATGCATCGCGATTCATCGGCGATGCGGCGAGATTCTCCGACCCCATTTACTCGGACGCCATCTAGGAGGCCCGCTCGCATCTTGATGTAATCGTCCCTCAGGTGGCCCCACGCCTCCTGAGAGAACTCTCCTGGGAACTGTCCTGAGCCTTCCGAGAGCTCTCCCGAGCCCTCCCCGAAGGCACGGGGGCTTCTCGGAAGGCGCGGGGGCTTCTCAGAAGGCGCGGAAGGCGCCGCCTTCGGAGGAGGCCTTATCCTTCCCACTTCCCCCCCTCGCTCGCCGCCGAATTCTTAGGGACGTGCTCTCGGAGAGTGGCCGAGTCCTTGAGGTCGGCACCGAGAGAAGGTAATGCCATCAGTCTTGGGGATGGGGATGTGTCTCAACCGAACACGGACCTCCCACTTGGGCGGCGCGCCAATGTCGAAGGTCGCCGGAAGTGATCCTGGCCCGAGGAGCTCCCAGCCTCACCCGCCGCTTTTGACCCCTCGGGGCCCTCTGGGCCTCGTGGACAGGTGCTCAGGAAGCCTCTGGGGCCGTCTTGCCGTCTTGGGGGCCTCCTCGGCCGTTCTGGGGCCATCTTGGAGGTCTCTTGGGCGATCTTGAGGCGATCTGTGGAGGCTCTTGGGCCGTCTCGGGCCGTCGGAACCGCCTGGGCCCCCCTTGAGAGGTTGGGGGTCACCTTGGGCCTCTCTCGGGGCCGTCCTGGGGGCCGTCTTGGGGCCCTCTTTCGGGGACGTCCTGGGGGCCTGCTCGCGGCCCCTCTGGGGCCGTCCTGGGGCCCTCTTGGAGGCCTCCTCCTTCCCACTTCCCCTCCGTCGCTCGCCGCCGACAGGCAGCAGGCGGCAGCGGCGGCTGGCCCGTCCTCGTCCGGCCCTGCATGCCCCGGCGGCCCGGCGGCGCGCGCCAGCGCGCGGCCGCGGATGCCCGCAGGGGCCGGCCGCAGGGGCCAGCCCGCCGCCGCAGCGGCGCGGCAGCCGCCCTCGCGGCCCGCGGGGCGGTCCGCGGGCCCCCCCCCCCGGGCGCCGGCGCGGGGCGGCCCCCGGGGCTGCCGCGCGCGGCGCCGCGCGCCGCAGCACTGGCAGTTCGGGGGCGGAGCGGGCGGAGCGTCGAAGGCAACTCAGGGGCGCTTCGTCAACGTTTTCTTCTTCGGCGTGGCGGCACTGGGCGGAAGGTGAGGGGGGGGAGGGGGGGGTCTGGCTCTGGACCTCTGCTTGACGCGACAGTTTGCGACAGTGCGTCCTATGGGGGACTTCATCTGCTCGAAACGGGCGACAAAAACAGCCAGAATCTACTCCATTGGGGGGGGAGGGTGGGCGCGAGGGCCCGCGCCGATCGGCAAAATAATGAAAAAAATAAAAACGATCACAAGCAATTCATGGGTGCTTTCGGTCGACCCCATGGCGCTCCTGGCCGCTACTGGCCGCTCTTGGGCGCTACTGGCCACTCTTGGGCGCTGTTTGGAGCTATTGCGCGCTAGGGTGCGCCAGTCGCCAGCTGCCGTTCCATCCAATGCAACCGCGCGGGCGGCTGCCCAACCCGGCCGCCCATGTTAGGGAGGGGTCGGGGTGCAGGGAGACAAAGAAAAAGCGCCCTCTTTTGAACGCATGAAAACCGACCCCCGACCCCCACATGAGGAGCTTTAGACCAACTAGACCGCGCGCGCGGGGCCCCCCCTGCGGAAGGTGACAGCGGCCTCGCTTACAGGGCTTACACTTGCGCACACTCGCCATGATTACATGCAAAATCCATGATTGTGGGGGCTCGGGGTGCGGTTTCCCACTGCTCATCTTTTTCCGCGTGGCCCTGAACGGGCGGGGAGGAAGGACCGGAAGTCGGGAGCGGCCAAGAGGGGGGTGTCCAAGAGGGGGGTGTGCAAATCATGGCCGGCGGCATGTGCGCGGCCCAGCGGGAGGGGGCCAGGGACGTAATGAGACAAGAAGAGGCGCCATGAAATCTGGGGAAATATCATGGCCCCCGCCATGATATCCACCCCCCCTAGTCATCACCCCCCTCTTTTCCGCCCACGAGGAAGGAGAGGGCCCTCTCAGGAGGCGGCCGGGCTCCTCAGGAGCCCTCCGGCCTCCGGAGAGGTGCTCCATGTCTCTGCTCAGCCCTTCCCCTCCTTCCTCCCTCCCGCGGACGCCGCCGCGATCTGCAACCTGCCAGAGCGGGCGGCGCGCGGCCTCGGAGGAGGAGCAGGAGCAGGAGCAGGAGGAGGAGCAGGAGCAGGAGGAGGAGCAGCAGGAGGAGGAGGAGGAGGAGGAGGAGCAGGAGCAGGAGCAGGAGCAGGAGCAGGAGGAGGAGGAGGAGGAGGTGGAGGAGCAGGAGGAGGAGGAGAAGGAGGAGGAGGAGGAGGAGCAGGAGGAGGAGGAGGAGGAGGAGCACGAGCAGGAGGAGCAGGAGAAGAGGAGGAGGAGGAGGAGGAGGAGGAGGAGCACCGCGCGCCAGGGGGGGTGCACCCCCGGGGGCAGGGCCCGCCGAGGGGGGGGGGCCGAGCCCCGGCGGCCTCGCGCTGGCGCCTGGGCGGGGGGCTTCCCTTGGCCGCCGTCGGCCGCGGGAGGTCCGCACGGCGTGCCCCGCGGCCGTCGGAGGACGACTGGGGTTATTCCAGATTTCGTAATAAAAGGGAGGGGGTCTGGACCCTCCCCTCCAAGACAAGCCATTTCAGACCCCCCCCCCGTGGGAGAACCCTCCAAAACATCGCCCCCAGACCCCCCCAGGCCCTCCAAGATAGCCTGGAAGACACCCCCCCCGAAATGAGACCCCCCTCCCTTTATTACGAAATCTGGAGTATGTTGTCCCTATCCTACTCAAATCGGGAGCGGCCAAGAGGGGGGTGTCCAAGAGGGGGGTGTGCACATCATGGCCGGCGGCACGTGCGCGGCCCAGCGGGAGGGGGCCAGGGACGTAATGAGACAAGAAGAGGCGCCATGAAATCTGGGGAAATATCATGGCCCCCGCCATGATATCCACCCCCCCCTAGTCATCACCCCCCTCTTTTCCGCCCACGAGGAAGGAGAGGGCCCTCTCAGGAGGCGGCCGGGCTCCGCAGGAGCCCTCCGGCCTCCGGAGAGGTGCTCCATGTCTCTGCTCAGCCCTTCCCCTCCTTCCTCCCTCCCCGCGGACGCCGCCGCGATCTGCAACCTGCCAGAGCGGGCGGCGCGCGGCCTCGGAGGAGGAGCAGGAGCAGGAGCAGGAGGAGGAGCAGGAGCAGGAGGAGGAGCAGGAGGAGGAGGAGGAGGAGGAGGAGGAGGAGGCGGAGCAGGAGCAGGAGCAGGAGGAGGAGGAGCAGGAGGGGAGCAGGAGCAGGAGGAGGAGGAGGAGGAGAGAGGAGGAGAAGGAGAGGAGAAGAGAGGAGGGAGGAGCAGGAGGAGGAGGAGGAGCAGGAGGAGGAGGAGGAGAAGGAGGAGGAGGAGGAGGAGGAGCAGGAGCAGGAGGAGGAGGAGGGCAGGAGGAGCAGGAGGAGGAGCAGGAGCAGGAGGAGGAGCAGGAAGAGGAGGAGGAGGAGGAAGGAGCAGGAGCAGGAGCAGGAGGAGGAGGAGGAGGGCAGGAGCAGGAGGAGGAGGAGGAGGGGAGGACAGGAGAAGGAGGAGGAGAAGGAGGAGGAGGAGGAGGAGGAGCAGGAGAGGAGGAGGAGCAGGAGCAGGAGGAGCAGGAGGAGGAGGAGGAGGAGGAGGAGGAGGAGGAGGAGCACCGCGCGCCAGGGGGGGTGCACCCCCGGGGGCAGGGCCCGCCGAGGGGGGGGGGCCGAGCCCCGGCGGCCTCGCGCTGGCGCCTGGGCGGGGGGCTTCCCTTGGCCGCCGTCGGCCGCGGGAGGTCCGCACGGCGTGCCCCGCGGCCGTCGGAGGACGACTGGGGTTATTCCAGATTTCGTAATAAAAGGCGCTTCTTCTCCAAAAGAATGTCGGCGTCACCCCAACATACTCATACTATACGTGCCGCGCCCCCCTGGGGGCGACGCGCGCACCGAGAAATCTTATAGTACATGCGTCGTGGCGGGCGCTTTCTGGCCACACCGCTCGGGAAACGATCTACCACAAGATGGGTACCCCAGATTTCGTAATAAAAGGGAGGGGGTCTGGACCCTCCAAGACAAGCCATTTCAGACCCCCCCCCCGTGGGAGAACCCTCCAAAACATCGCCCCCAGACCCCCCCAGGCCCTCCAAGATAGCCTGGAAGACACCCCCCCCGAAATGAGACCCCCTCCCTTTATTACGAAATCTGGAGTATGTTGTCCCTATCCTATTCAAATCGGGAGCGGCCAAAAGGGGGGTGTCCAAGAGGAAGGTGTGCACATCATGACCGGCGGCACGTGCGCGGCCCAGCGGAGAGGCCAGGGACGTAAGGAAATCAGAAGAGGCGCCATGAAATCCGGGGAAGTATCATGGCCCGCGCCATGAGATCCACCCCCCCCTTGTCATCACCCCCCACTTTGCCGCCCCCGATTAAGGACCACATCCCAAAAAGAATTTCGGGCACCTGGAAAAGTGCCAAAAGAGCGTCGAAGTCGTGTCGAAACAGTGTCGGGCGAGTGCCTCCCAGGGCCCGACACGTGAAAACCCTCGAGCTTCGGTACTTGTTTGGGCGCTCGAAATTATTTCTGGTGATCAAGGTTAACATAGGTTGGAGCATCATAAGACTCGGGGTGAGAAGCCTCAGTCGAATATCCTTTGACAGGAACATGGTGGGCCTTCACGCCATGCGCGCAAGCTATACCTACATACATATGTGTAAATTTGTGCATATGTGTATGTATATATATATATATAGAGCAAAAGCCCATACATATACAGTTTTAATGTAGTAGTGAACAATGTGATGAATAGGTTGTATAGCTTAAAACTCCGAATAATAGTAATAGTAACCATTTTAATAATAAAACCATCAGAAATACGAATACGAAGAAAACAATATGCACATACGAAAACGAATAAAACAACAACTATAACCACAACAACAATCACAACAAAAACAACAACAACAACAACAACAACAACAACAACAACAACAACAACATCAACAAAACAACAACAACAACAACAACAACAACAACAACAACAACAACAACAACAACAACAACAACAACAACAAAAACAACAACAACAACAACAACAACAACAACAACAACAACGACAACAACAACAACAACAACCACAATAACCTGAACAACAACAACAATGTCAGCAATGATACGAATAAGAAAAAAATAGTTATGCTAATCGACTATATATATGTATATGAATAATGTTGTCCGCTGGGTTCGTGAGGATGATGGCGACGACAAGGCGGCGAATGACGAGGATGACAGCGTGGATGACGGGGAGGGCGGCGATGGGAGCGGGAATAATAGGAAGTCAAACACGAGGGCGGCGAGGAAGAGATCGAGGAGGACGAGTACGAGGAGGAACGAAGCGGAGGAGGAGGAGGAGGAGGAGGAGGAAGAGAAGAAGGACGACGACAACGAAGGAGGACGGTAAGAAGCCCATGCAAAAGAATATCAAAGAAGGGGGGGTCCTCGCGACCTTCGGGGGCCACCCTGGAGGCTGCCGGGGCCATCTGGGGGCCTTCTTGCTGGGGGCCTCTTGGCGGCCTGTCGGGGTCCTCTTGGGGGTTACTGGGGTCTCCGTGGGCTGTCTGGGCGTGTCTTGAGGTTCTGCGGGGCCTCTCTCGCGCCGTATTGGCGCCATGCTGGGCTGTCTTGGGCCGTTTGGGGGCTTCCCGGGGCTCTCGTTCGAGTTTTTTGGGGCCCCCTTTGGGTCTTCTGGAACACCTTTGGGGGCTCTTCTGGGCCAAGGTGGGCCCCTCCACGAACGATTTCCAAGATGATGTTGATTCGGAGCCCCCCTTCCGAAGCCATTGTTCTGAAGATGTCCCGAACGAAACGGCAGTGTTAGAGAAACCCGACCGGACCAGCATGGGAAGCGTCGCCTTCGCCTGGGAAACTTGTCACACATGTCCTCTTGAGAACGCCGAAGAAACCCGGAGATCAAACGCAAACGACCAGCATCACTGCTGGCAATCCATTATGTGGGGCTGCCGTGTTCCTATGGTCTGCCGTGTTTCTGTAATCTACCGTGTTCCTATGGTCTGCAAGTTCTCGAGCGCCTGACCCTGGCGGCGGTGAAGCGGATTTCGCTGGGACTCATGGGGGAATGAGTCGGGGCAACTGCCAGTCAGACTGCCCCCCCTGAGTGCGGACTAGGAGCCGAATTAAGGGGCCCTCACTGCCAGGGCGGCACACCTTGGCCTGGGAAATGTCTTGAGGTTTACCTTGAGGCTCAGTTGGCCGCGATCATTGCGGCGCGCATTGCGCACACATCGACCGCAGCCGTCGTCGTCGTTCGTCGTCGCCGTCGTCGTCACCCACAAGCGCGCGGCGCTCATTCTCCTCACCTCCAAGCGCCTGCCGCTCTCACCCACCTCCCCCGCACTCTACCTAACCCAAGCGCGCTGCGCTGCAAAAGTGCGTTGCAATATAAATGGCGAGGGCAGGGTGGATGAGGACAGCTGTAACCGCCCGACCGCCCGACCGCCCGAAAACACCCCAATAACACCTCGACCGCCCTGATAACACCCCGATAACACCCCGATAACACCCCGCGCGACCGCCCGATAACACCCCGATAACACCTCGATAACACCCCGATAACACTCCGATAACACTCGATAGCAATGTTATCAAGATGTTATCGAGGTGCTATCGAGCGCTATCGAATGTTATCGAGCTCGATAACACTCGATAACATCTCGATAACACTGCTACCGAGTGTTACCGAGCTCGATAACATGTCGATAACACTGCTATCGAAGGTTATCGGGGTGTTATCAGGGTGTTCTCGAGGTGTTATCGGGATGTGATCGGGCGGTCGCGCTTTCGTTTGTTTAGCGTCCAAGCTGTCGCTGAGCTGTCGCTGCGCTGCCGCTGCGCTGCCACAGAAGCGCGCGAGCGCTCACCACTCGCATCAGAGGCCGCTGCTGCGCAGCTGTCGCATCAGAGGCCCCGTGGCGGGCGTCGCATCAAAGGCCTTCCGCGAAACGCTGCATGGTTCGGTTAACAACGTCTCTCGAAGCGGCAACGACATTGCACTCGGCCCTGAACGTGTTCGCGATCCCCTCTGCTGCCATCTGGCAGCGCTGACGCGCTCGGCCGCTCGGCCCATGCTTCCGCGCAGCTCAAGCAGCATGTTCATCTCCACCCTGGCCGCATTCCTCAGCCCCCGAGCACCGATGATGGGTTGCAGCGCTCCGTCATCTCGGCCGACCTGCAGGCTCGGAACGGGGGTGCTTCTCATTGTCTCGGCGTGACTGGCTATCTCATCGACCGCAGAGGTCAGCCGCTGGATCTGATCGTTCATCCCATCATTATCCTTGCTCGTGTCCTTGTCCTTGTCGTTGTAGCCCTTGCCGCTGCCTTTGCTTTTGCCCTCGCCCTTGCCCTTGCCCGTGCCCCGAACGCCTTGGGGGGGGGGGATCGCTGGCCCTGCTTCTTGACCTGCGCTGACGCGGGGGCCCGGGGATCTGCGGCCCCGCACGCCCCGGGGACCTGCGTCTCGACGGCGGGGGGAAGTTTGGCGGCCTCGGGGCAGGATTGGCATTCTCACGCTGCCTTCTGCATACCTCTCTGTCATTGTAATTCTCCAACTCTATCTCTGGATCCACCTCCTCACCCAGGATCATGAAGACTACTCATCATCAAGTGATGCTTGACGCAGCAAAGAACCTGATCTCGACTCTGGCACGACCAAGCTTTCACCTTGCTCCACGAAGATGCCCCGCATTCATCACTCCTCGGGCATGCAGAGACTCTCTCCACCAATTACGCACGTGCCCTTGGTCGTCGTCTCCACGGTTCAACCAGGGATTATCCTCGTTCTTCTCGCGGAGAAAGAATGAGCCATGGCGCCTGCTGCCACGGTCGCCTCGGCTGCCGCTCGAGCGGCGCAACTGCCCCTGCGGGCGGGTTGCTTGAAGCCTTCAAACGGCTAGAGCGCAAAGCGGCTTCAGAGGCGCAGCGTAAACCGCTCTGGGCGGCACATGTTGTTTTGGGTAGGCGGCCATAAATTCGACGCAAATAAATACCATGTGGTAAAATATACGTTGGCAACATAATACACATGCAGCGCGGAGCGCTGTCTGGTCTAAATGGCAACCACATTCTAACGCACAGGCCGTTCCAGCCCCTGCCCCACAAGCGCACTGCGCTGCCGCGAGACTAGGCAACCCCCAAGCGCACTAACCCCCAAGCGCGCTGCGCTGCCGCGAGGCTGGGCCACCCTCTCAAGCGCACTGCGCTGTCCAGCATGGCCATGGGCCACCCCCAAGCGCACTGCGCTCGCTGCACAGCAAGCACTGTCACCACACGCGCTCGCGCTGTTAGTTTCTTTTCGCATAGCCATTGTGGTACAAGGATCGCAGCGCGCTGCGCTTCGTTGCACGATCTGTCGTTCGCCCTATCCATATCGCCCGGCGGGCGGCCGATGCCGCTGATCAGCGCGGGACTCGACTCGCTGCGAAGGTCGCTGCGCAGAAGCAGACAATCAAGGAGCTGAAGGCCACGTTCAGATGGCCAGAACGCGTGATCAACCGCATCGTGGACATGGCTGGGGGGCACAGGGCCGCGGAACGGCAGGGGGCAGGGGCGCGCGAGCAAGAACGGCAGCGGGCAGATGCCAACGCTCTGCAGCAGGAGCGGCAGAGGCAGGAGGAGCGGCGGCAGGAGCACCTGAGGATGAGGGTGGCTGAGCAGAGGCAATAGGCGGAGATGACCTACAAACGTTTGGCCGCCGAGGCGCGCGAGAGGGGCGAGGCGCCCCCTTTTTCGTAAGCGGGCCTGCGGGGCGACCGATGGACCGACTGCTGCCCCCGACCTCAATCGGGCGACTGCCGCGGGCGACGGCGACCGCCAAAGAGATGGCGACAGTCAAGGAGACGGCAACGGCCAAGCCGACGAGGCGCCTGCTGCGGGCGACGGCGACCGTCAAGGAGACCATGTCGATCTATATCTCCGAGCGGGCCGTCGAGGCGGCGACGACGACGACGCGACGTCGACGAGGGCGAGGGCGACGGCGGCGACGCCAACTCGACGAGGACGGCGGCGACAGCGACGACGACGACACTGAATGTTGCAGCTTGAACGTCCTGCATATAGCGCCGTGGCCTCCCGAGCGGACGGCTGTCGGTCGCGTCGCGGCACAGACCTCGCGGCTCCGTCGCGGCTAGGGGCGCCCCGTTGGAGCACAGCGCAATGCGCTTGAAAAATATATTTAACAAAAAAATGTCCGACGAAGCGCCGTGCGCTTCAAATGCACAGCGCCACGCGCTTCAAATGCATGGTCTGGAATCTCGGGCGCGGGCGCAGCGATAGGCGCTTAAAATGCACAGTCTGACGCGGCGCTCTGCGCTTAAGATGCACAGCGCCACGCGCTTCAAATGCACGCTCTGGAGTCTGGGGATCGGGCGCGATTGCAGCCTGAGAACGGGTCCTGGTTGCGGTTGCACCACACTTGCGCGACACTGGTGGCGCACATGCATGCTTCATACTTGACCCTGAAGTTACCCCCAGACAGCTATCGAAATTGTAAACGCGACGGAGGCCACCACATAGTGGGAACTGAAGTATGAGGCTCATTTTCTTTGAACCGTCATCGAAGATGCTGTGGGCATTCGTGGTAATAGTTGTGACATACGGGGGAACATGCTGTGGCTTCGCCTCGAAGTGCGTGTGTTTCGCGACGGCTGTCAGCTTGGCACTGTTCTGCAACAGCCCTGTTTCGTCCTGCTCATACAGGGCACACCTTTGTCCTGCCAGACCAGCGTCCCCCGATTCACTTGCCAGCACCAACGCGGGCAACAGAGTGGCGAGGCGGAGCGCCATGTCACGGCACACGAGAAATACACAATTGTCTGGTATGCGCGAGGCGCCTGCACTTCGAATTGCTTGAGCCGAATAATTTATCGCGCCACATGGCCCTCTGCAGGATCCTGCAAGATCCGGCGCTCTGGCTGACCCCCATTTGCAGTGGCCCCCGCCCCCACCGGCTCGAGCAGCGCGAACCTGCCCCCGCCCCGGCGGTGCCGGGAGCGGCCCCAGCGCCGCCGCAGGACACTCCCCAGGTCACCTAACTTCGCGCACCGCGCCCCGCGACGCGCGACTACCTTCGCGCCCTCGCGCCCTCGCGCCGCCACCCTCGAGAAGGGCAACCGCTCTAGAGCCCAAACCGCGACGCGCGTTGCATGTTGCTGCAATCGTACTTACGGACGACATCCCAGAAATAATTTCGAGCACCCAGAAAAATGTCGACGCAGCGTCGAACGAGCATCGCCTCCCAGGGCCCGACACGTGAAAACCCTCCAGTTTCGGTGCGTGTTTGGTGCTCGAAAACCTTGTTGGCGATCAAAGCTCAAGTAGGCTGGAATATCATAGAGCGCGGTTATATTCGCGCCCCTGGTGGTGACCTGGGCCCTCCCCCGGGCGCGCGGCGGGCCGACGGCATTATGACCCCCGCCCTCCAGCAGCTCGTCCCTGAAGGGGCCCCAGGGACGAACAAATAAACAGACACGAATCTCAGGATTCCCTATATTTTGCCGTCTTCCCTGGAATCTCGTCCCCCCCCCCACTTCCCAGATCTTCCTTTCTTTCCTGGGAATCGACGATTGTTTGTGCCCCTGCGTGTGTTTCCCCCTCTTCCCGTCGACGGCAACACCACACCGCTCACCCTCCGGGACGTCGCCTCCTGCTCCTGTCCATGGCGTTCCTTTTCCTGTGCAAGCTCCTCAGCACCGCCTGCACCCCGGCCCGCCCTCCGGCCGCCTGAGGCCTGAGGCCCCGCCCGCCTGTACTCTGTCTCCCCTATTAGTGCTTTGCGCGGCCCGCCTAGCTCTTAACCGGAAGAGGCTCGCTCTCGACCCGCCGACCAAAAATGTGTTTCCCCCTCTCGAGTCTCCCCTGCGGCACGCCACGGGCCGGGCCGCTCTGCGAGGGACCCGGAGGGCCTGGCACGGGGTGCCGCCACCCTGGCGGCGCGCACGAGGCGCTTTCTGCACGAGCGGGTGGCGACCTTCCGAGAGAAGCCCGGGTGGCCTCGAAGAAGGCGGGCGGAGGGGGAGGGGGAGGGGGAGAAGGAGGGGGAGGAGGACGAGGAGGAGGAAGAGGAGGAGGAGGAGGACGAGGAGGAGCAGGAGGGGGAGGAGGAGAAGGATCAGGAGGAGAAGGGGGGGGGGTTCTCGGAAGCCCTCCGCGCTCCTGACGGCCCTCCTCACGAGCCTCCACACGCCCCTCTGAGGAGCACCCCCGCCTTCTAAGGATGCCCCCCACCTCCTCCTTGGTGGTGGCTGACGCATGCGGGCGGTGCCACTGGGGCCTTCGGTGGAGCCCCCATATGGGGCCACGAAACGCTGTGCTGGGTGGTGGCAGACGCATGCGAGCGGTCTCAATGGGGGCGTCGGTGGAGCTCCCTATGGTGCCAGTGAATTACTTGTACTGGGTGGTGGCTGGCGCATGCGGGCGGTGTCACTGGGGACTTCGGTGGAGCCCCTATGGAGCCACGAAACGCTGTGCTGGGTGGTGGCTGGCGCATGCGGGCGGTCCCACTGGGACCTTCGGTGGAGCTCCCTATGGCCCCACGAAACGCTGTACTGGGTGGTGGCGGACGCATACGGGAGGTGCCGCTGGGGCCTTTGGTGGAGCCCCCTATGGGGCCACGAAACGATCTGCTGGGTGGTGGCTGACGCATGCGGGCGGTGGAGGGGGGGAGGGCAAGGAGGAAGGAAGGAGGGAACGCGGGGACCGTCTTTTCAAAACGAGGACCCAACACCACAGGATGATTGGGAATATTAGAAAACTCGTCCCCAGATTGTTTTTTTTTTATCATTTTTGAATACATCCCTCCTGTAGAGGGACAGGCCCGACTTACCACGAATACCCAAGAACACCACCTCACCTGCCAGCGAGCACGTGCGCAGAGCGTGGCCACCCCACACGCAGCGAGGCACGACGCAGCGCCCCAGGGGTGGCGCACGGCGCAGCGCGGGGCCCTGACCGCCTTTTTGAGCACGCGAGGCCCTTGAAAAAACGTACGCCGCTCTTTGAAAAAGCGCACGCCGCTTCGGGCCCTCCTACTGCTCCGGGGACGCCAAGTGTACACCGGCACCAGGCCTAGTCCGACGGGGCCCGCAGCGGTCCTCTGGAGATCTCCTGCAATCTCCCGAGGTCCGCGGAGGCAGCACAAGCCTTGATCCTACTCCTCATCCTCCTCCTCCTCCTCCTCTTCCTCCTCCTCCTCCTCCTCCTCCTCCTCCTCCTCCTCCTCCTCCTCCTCCTCCTCCTCCTCCTCCTCCTCCTCCTCCTCTCTCCTCCTCTCCTCCTCTCCTCCTCTTCCTCCGCATCCTCCTTCCCCTCCTCCTCCTCCTCCTCCTCCACCCCCTCTTCCTTCTGCTCCTAGCCATTTCCATCCCAGGCCTGCTGCTGGTGCGCAGCAGTCCGTCCTCACTGCTGGCGCTGGGACAAAGTCCGCACACCAGGCCACTGGGGCTGGGGATGGTTCCGACCAGGTCTGCCGTCTGACGGGCCTGTTTTCCACCACCACCACCACCACCATAAGTTGGAGGGGGAGAGGGTTCTCCTCCTCCTCGTCCTCCTCGTCCTCCTCCTCCTCCTCCTC
>CAUYUJ010006451.1:41091-53510 GCA_963575745.1 Prorocentrum cordatum
TAGCCACGCCCATCGGACAGATGGCCGACACGGCCCGCGGCAGACCCTCTTAAAACGAGGGAAAGCCTGGAGGGAAAATTAATATCTTAAAGTAGGCGCAATGGCCCAAAATATAATTAATCCCCTATAGCTGTCGCACAAAAACCACCTCCGGAGGGCGCCGCGGGGCGCCCCGAAAAAGGCCCCCAGACCCCAAGGCCGGACGACCAAGAAGCCAAAGACCAGCGGAGAGGAGGACAAGGGCCAGAGCGGCCGCAATCAAGATCACATGCGATCCTGCGAGAGGACTCGATAGACCTTCCTATCGAGTCTGAATTCACGTTTGTTCGCCAGACGGTTGAGCACTTTCCACCCGTAGTCGGAAACCTGGGGCGGACAGAGCCCTCCAAGGCTCGCAACCCGAGCAGAGGCGAAGCAAGCACAGCGCGCACATCCAACCACGAGCGGACCATCCTGCAGCTGGAGCCTGACAAGGGCATGCAACTTCGATCCCACTCCCAATTTGGCCTGCGCAGCCAGCACCCTACTCACAACGTCATTGGGAGTGGGGTCGCGAACGAGCACGAGCTGGGGGACGGGTGGCTTACCGCGATAATGCCTCTTCGGGTGCCCGCAGTCCGCCAAATCATCCCCTAGACGCCCGACCCAAGAGCCCCAAACCTTGAGAACTTTGTGTCTGGCCTTCAACTGAGCAACCGAGCCAGCGGGCACACGGGCGAAGGCAGCCGCACTCTTGGCAGCCTCATCAGCCTTCGTGCTCCCATACCGATGGCGTGCCGCGGCGCGTCCAAGCTGGACGCCCACCACTGTCGCATGCCCCTTTATCTTGATAATCTCGAACCCCCCGCCCCACTCGCCCACCAGCCTCCAGAACTCCCTCCAGAGATGCGCACGCGCAACAACACGCGCACAGGTGGCCTCACGGCCTCTCTCGTGAAAGCCATCGGCCACGAAGGCCGAATCCGTGAAAATCCGAACGGGCGGAGCCGCGAAGCGCAGGACATGAATAACAGCCAGGAGCTCCGCAGCATTGATACACTCCATGGGGCCCAGAACGGGGCCAGAGCAAAACGAGACGACTTCACGACAATCTTTGCGAATCACAATGCACCCCCAGCCCGCACTCGCCAGGCTGGGATACTCGGCTTCAAACACAGATCCGTCGGCGCAGATATCACCAGTGAACTCTGAGGGGCCTCCTAGCCCCCAACAAACCGGGGGCCCTGGAGGCGGGCGACTCAGGGCAGGGAAAGGCACTAGACACCTTTCAGCAAAGAGCGTCGCAAGAGCAAAGGACCCAGCGGCAGCGGCCGCGGCCTCCAGAAAAGCCGGCCTAACTTCAAAGTCACCTAGACGAGCGCACGAGCAATGCCTGTGCAGAAGCGTGTCTTCGTGAGCGGGGCGCAGCAAACAGGCAGGGGTGGCGTCATAGCCAGCGGCCCACTGCCTCTTCTGAGGCCACTGTCCCCCGATGATCGTGCTACGAAGGCGCCCTTTCTGCTGCGCGGTCAGCTTACTCTTATCACCAAGCAGAGCCTTCAGGGGGGCAAGGAACACGCCACTAGCAAACTCCTCTTGCTCAAGGTGTTCCGCAACTTCGCCGAACTGCCAGAGTTCGACGGCCCGAAAGACCAGCTCCTGGATGGTGATCGGGCAGTAGTCGGACGGGTCGATGACGGCCCCATCGGCCCATATCCAAGACGAAACGGACGCGGCCTCGATCCCAACCCGCTTAAGGGAGGCCCAGAGAGCACAGAAGGGGCCCATAATGGAGGACCAGGGGTGCTCAAGAGAGGCCAAGTGCCCGCGGGCCTCGCGGAGGCCGAAGTCGAGGGCCTCAAGGGGCAGCCACTGGCGCCACAGGGCGTGAAGATAGGCCTTGACGGGCAACCAGGTGGCCCTAAAGATGGGGTCCAGACGGGGCACTGGGAAGAGCAAGAGGGCCAGAGTGCGAGACTTGCCATCCTGATGATGGTCCTGCAGCTTACCTGCCGCACCTCGAAGAACCTCCAGTTCCTTGTCGCTCGTGCCCATCACCGAGGCCCCGAAGAGAACAGAAGACTCCAAAGCAGCTCGAGCCATGCGTCCGAGCGCGCGGCGACGAGGTTTGGAGCCCTCGAGAAAACCCATGCGCACCATCCGAGGGCGCATGTTAGCGACACGCCCGCGGACCGTGCCCCGACTAGCCACAAGCCCCGAACCGAAGTCGACCCCCAGATTGCGCTCGGACCGAACGGGCAGGGGCTGGAGGCTCTTCAGCCTCGCTGCAATAGACCGCCGCACAGCAGGCACATTGCTCAAGACGCGCGACTTGTCGAGAGCAAAACGGAGATCCACCTGGCGCAGCTGCTGCGCAAGGTGCTTGCCTGCCGACGCGATGTCGTCGACAACGCGGGCGTCGGTGCCCCATCGCATGAGGCCGAAGTCATCGACGCTGACAGAAAGCTGAACGGCAGGGCGAGCGGCCTGCACAGCATCCAAAGGGCCTCACAGAATGAGCTGCAGCATACACGTGGCAAACGTACATCCTGGCACAATAGTTTGCTCAACACGAAGCAGAGACCCGACCTCACCGCCAACATCAATGATGCGCGGCGCCCTATAGATTTGAACCAGGAGGTACAATTGCCACATAGGGAAACCAGTGGCCGCCGCAGCGGCAATCAAATGACGATGCTGGACCAGTTCGAACGCCTTCTTAAGATCGCGAAGGAGAGTGGCACAAGCTCTGTTCTTATACGTGGAGTGTTCGGACCACGCGGCCTGAATCCAAACGCACTTCTCCGACGACTTACCGTGGGTGCTCCAAAGGAACGACCGATAATTGGCAGCCTGCCAACTACGAATGAGAGGGCGCCTCAGGCGACACTGGACCCGCGCCAGAACATGCAAGAGCCCCAGGGGGCGCACTCCTCCCGTGCGCTTGAGAATGAACACAATACGATTCCACATGCTTGGCCACTCTCGCCTGTGTTCCACATGATGCAGAATGTCGCAAAGCGCCTCGAGAGCAGGTGGCGGCAGCAGCAGCAGCGAGCGCGGGGAAATCTGATCGAAACCCGCGCCCGAAGAACGCTTAAAGCTTTTCAGAGCCTTCACGAGCTCGGCCACAGTGGGCCGCGGAGGGGGCCCCCGAGCTCAGGCCAATGAAGAGGTTCACGATCGACACCGACCTGCCACCACGTCTTCCACTCGGCCTCGAGGGCCTCGATCGACTCGAGCGAGGTGCAAGGGCGAAGGGCCCCGTGCCAAAACGCGGTGGGCTGCCAGGGGGCGGGGAGGGCCGAAAATTTATACAGGGCAGACATCCCCCCACACGAATGCGTGTCCACCCACTTCCCCCATTCTCGTTCCTTGGCCTGAGCGCAGAGGGAGCGCTGGCGCTTGGCCTCGTCGCCCCCGAAGTCGGCGAGGCACCGGGCGGACGAGGCCGGCAGGAAGACCGCCTGCCGCAGCATCGCCGACCACGCGGCAAGCTCGGCAGCATCAGGAAGCCGATGAAAACGCGAAAGGCGCTCAGCAGCAGATTCTGGACCTTGCGCCACCAGCACGCAAGAGGCGAGAGCATGGGGAACCTTGGCGGGGCAGGGGCCGACGGGGTTTTCCACCTGACCTGAAGGGGTTTATCCCTGCCGACGTACTCGGCGCAACGCTCCCCAGAAATCTGAAACAGATAGAGCCACTGGGCCTCCGCGGCCCTAAGGAAAGCACCCCACTTGTCCTGGGCCAGGAGATCGGGATCGGCACACAGCTGCCCCACAGAATCCCAGGGATCGACCTCGGGAGGGGGGCCCGGACACCCGACGGGAAGGTCCGTGGGAAACCTCTTAGGGACCCGGGCAAGCCTCACCTGACACAAGGGCTCAACTGACGGAAAGAGAAGCCGAACAGGGAGGTGAGGAGAGATGGGCACATTATGAATCACATCGGCCCGAGCGCAACCTGCAATCTGGCGCGACACGACAAAGTAGTCGATGCAGCGCATGGCGGGCCTGCAGGCGCCGTGCTCCGGCGAGACGATGACGGCGTCCAACGCGTCGACCCAAGACGTCTTGGGCAAGTCCTCAGCAGGGAAGTTCCAATCGCCACCGATGACGAAGGGCAGGCCAGCTGCCTTCAGCCGAGCACCAACTTTGGACAAGATCGCCCAATTCTGCAAGTCGATACCGACCGAGTGCACCAGGTACAGGTTGACGACCACGAAGACCCCGCGCAACATGCCGCCGACATGGCGCAGCGACGCGCGGGCAGGCACAATCTGGCTGTCGAAATGCTCCAGCTTCGCCAAACCGACTCGCTTGACAGTAGCCGTGACCAGCCCCCCTGAAGGATTGCCGAGCATAGGAACGGCCGCACACGCAGAAGCCGACCACCCCGCAGCACGCATCTTGCTCTCCAAAGACTCGGAGGCCGAGGGTAGGATGCGAGACTCCTGCATCAAAAGAACATCAGACTATATTGACTCCGAGAGGTACGCGTCGAGACCGATCTGGCCGCTGACGTTGGCAGTGATCACCGACCACTGCTTGCACTGCTTACTAAAGACCAGAGGCACCAGCGCGGCGTCAAAAGGCGTGACCTTGAACCTCTTAACTGCTGCATCGTTGAGGCCTCCGAGGATGTTGTCACACTGCTTCCTCGAGAGACCCTTGGCCGACAAGAACTTCTCCCAGCCTTCGTCAGTGGTGAGACGCTGGAGGAAGGCAGAGAACTGAGAGGCAACACGCTGGCCGCCATCTGCTCCATGTGCCGGCCCAGTCCCCACACCCGCGTCCCCCGCCTCCCCAATACTGGGCACAAGGGTGGCAGGCGCAGCTCCTTCGGCAAAAGGCGAGGCTGCTGCACCGAGCGCATCTCCTCCAAAGATGGCTTGCGCAGCGGCCTCCACCGAGCACTCAGACGACGGCGACGGGTAGGAGACAGGCCGCGGCTCAGGGGCATCCTCCATGTCGCTGTCGTCGTCGTCCTCGTCCTCGGCGTCCTCGCCGTCGGACGCAGCGGGCTGCAACATACCATCACGAGTGGCCATGAGAGAACGCAGGGACGCCGCCAAGGTAGGGTCGAGCGTTTCGAACTGCATGGGGAGCGCAAAACCAGGATCATCAGGAGACACATCGGCACGGCCACCGCGCGCAGCACGAGCACGCACAGGCGAACCACTGACCGCAGCCCAAGCCGCGGTGGCCTTGGCAGCACAGACTCGCTCATGCTCTTGCATCTGCTCGAGCCTGCCCATGAGCGCCACCAGCTCCTTCAATTTCTCCTGGACTTGCTTCTCGAGCTTCCCGGCCTTCTGCTCAACCTGCAACACTTCACGCTTGGCTTCGTCATAAGCCGTTTGCGCATGCTTAGCCACCGCCTTGGGATCACCTGCTGCGAGCGCCCGTTGTGCAAGGACACGGGCACGCTGGCTGGGCCCCAGGAGGGACTTGGAGGTCTCGAAGTCCTCATTAGACATCTTGACGAAGACTGCCAACTGGGTAGAGTCGAGCAACTTGGGCTTGGCTTTGGCCTTGGCCTCGGCGGTCCGCGGGGGACCATTAGCCCAGTCCCCACGGGCAGGCTGCATCGGAGGAGAGCCAGGCACAGGAGGACGCTCAGCACCACACTTGTAGCAGAACTTCTTGAACGAGAAATTGGTTTTGAATCCACACTTCTTCCTCGGGCAGCACCAGACATCGCGGCGACTGAGACTGCCCATAGGCAACTGAACTGAAAACGCTGTGCTCCAAGAAGGGTACCTCGTCTGACCAGGCAGAGAGGATGCAAACTGTGGGGGCCGGAATTCCCCCTTGCCACTGTGGTCAGGTCCTGAGCCAGAAACGCTACGGACTTGAGCCAAAATGGCTACGGATCCTCCTCCTCCTCCTCCTCCTCCTCCTCCTCCTCCTCCTCCTCCTCCTCCTCCTCCTCCTCCTCCTCCTCCTCCTCCTCCCCTCTTCCTTCTGCTCCTAGCGAGTTCCATCCCGGGCACGGTGCTGGAGCGCAGCAGTCCGTCCTCACTGCCGGCGCTGGGACGGCAAAGTCCGCACACCAGGCCACTGGGGCTGGGGATGGTTCCGACCAGGTCTGCCGTCTGACCGGCCTGTTTTCCACCACCACCATAAGTTGGAGGGGGAGGGGGTTTTCCTCCTCCTCCTCCTCCTCCTCCTCCTCCGCAACCGCCTCCTAAACATCACGCTCCAAAGCCTCCTACTCCGCACGCGCCTACTCCTCAACCTCCTCAGCATCCTGCGATCCTCCTCCTCCTCCTCCTCCTCCTCCTCCTCCTCCTCCTCCCTCTACTCATCCTCCTCCTCCTCCGCCTCGTCTCCCTCTCCTCCGTCCCTACCTCCTCCTCCCATCCTCCTCCTCCTCCTCCTTCCTGTCCTCCTCGTCCTCCTCCCCTCCCTCCTCCTCCTTCCTCCTACTCCTCCTCCTCCTCCCCTCTCCTCCCCTCCCTCTCCTCCTCCTCCTCCTCAACCTCCCCCTCCCCACTCCCCCTCCCCCTCCTCCTACACACCCTCTTCCTTTTGCTCCTAGCCATTTCCATCCCGGGCACGGTGCTGGAGCGCAGCGGTCCGTCCTCACTGCCGGCGCTGGGACAGCAAAGTCCGCACACCAGGCCACTGGGGCCGGGGATGGTTCCGACCAGGTCTGCCGTCTGATGGGCATGGTTTCCACCACCACCACCATAAGTTGGAGGGGGAGGGGATTCTCCTCCTCCTCCTCCTCCTCCTCCTCCTCCTCCTCCTCCTGCAATCCTCGTCCTTCCCTCCTCCCGCTCCTCCTCCTCCTCATCCTACCTGCTCCTCCTCCTTCATCCTCCTCTTCGTCCTCTTCGTCCTTCCTCTCGTCCTCTCCTCTTCGTTCTTCTTCCTCCTCCCTCCTCTCCTCCTCCTCCTCCTCCTCCTCCTCCTCATCCTATCCCTCCTCCTCCTCCTCCTCCTCCTCCTCTTCCACCCCTCCTTCCTTTTGCTCCTAGCGAGTTCCATCCAGGGCACGGTGCTGGAGCGCAGCAGTCCGTCCTCACTGCTGTCGCTGGGACAGCAGACTCCGCACACCAGGCCACTGGGGCTGGGGATGGTTCCGACCAGGTTTGCCGTCTGACGGGCCTGTTCTCCACCACCACCATAAGTTGGAGGGGGAGGGGGTTCTCCTCCTCCTCCTCCACCTCCTCCTCCTCCTCCTCGGTCCTCTTAGTCCTCCTCCTCCTCCTCCTCCTCCTCCTCCTCCTCCTCCTCCTCCTCCTCCTGCTCCTCCTCCTCCTCTTCGTCCTCCTCGTCCTCTTATTCCTCCTCCTTCCCCCCTCCAACTGATGGTGGTGGAGGTGGAAAACAGGCCCATCAACCTTCGGCGTACACTCGGCGTCCCCCGATACTGCGCCTGTGAGTTTCGAAACATCACGCGCGTGAGAGGAGGCAGAGCACCAAGACTCCCCGCGCAGACTCCCGGCGTCGCGAGCTCGCTAAACTCCTGGCGCACTTTTCTGGGGTTTCGAGCCCATGGGGACCGTCCTCGAGCCCTGCCCCATCAGAAAACGATCCTGCATGCGAAACCGACCCTGGAGAAGGGGTCGAGAGCTTTGAGGAAATCTTGAAAAGACATCGGAAGTCTTGGGGCGAGGGGAGGGGAGAAAGGGAAGCTGGTCGGCCTAGCCTGCTCAGAAGAGGTTTTGCACGCCGATGGGAGAGTTGCCGCCGCCCTCCTGGACTAGTTTTTCCTGTTTTGCGGCGGGGTGGGGGAAAAGATGAGACAGAGACAAACAGTAAGACAGGCAGACAGAAAGGCAGACAGAGACACGGGCACACACACACAGGAAGACTCTGACTGACTGGCTGACAGAGACTGACTGACTGATTGATTGACTGAGAGCTGACAGGGCAGGGAGAGGGAGTGAGTCGGAGCTACCTTTTCCCTGGCGGCGGGAAGCTCGGGGGCAGTGTGGCTTCTAAGCCCAACCGACTCTGTGGTTTTAGCAGCGCTTGGAGGCGCGGCCCGGTGGCCGCACGGCCCCGAAAGGACATGGACGAATTTATCCATTGGCCCTTTCGGGGCGTCGGCGTTCGCATGATCGGGCGCTTCTCGGGGATCTTCTGACCCGGGTCAATCCAGACCCGGGTCAGCAGGAAACCAATAACTGCGATGCAGGAAAAAAAAACTGCAACGCAGATCTTCGCAAACCTGGGTCCGCCAATATGCGCGGCCGCCTCGCGGCCTCTACCGGCTCGCTAACCCGGGTCAGCCAGAGAGGGGTCTTCGCAGGATCCTGCAGGATCTGGCGCCCTGGCTGACCCCCGTCTGCATTGACCCCCGTCTTGAGGCTCCCGAGCTTCGATCTCAACGATAGTCCCGGGGATGGTGGACCTCCGGGCGCGGAGCGTGGCACTCGGAGGGGGGCGTGCCGCCGCGGCTCCGGCGGAATCGCCCCCGGGCCGTGTCGTCCTGCACGGCGCGGTGGACCTCGCAGTGCTGCCTGACGGACGACAGGAGCTCGGCACTCTGCGTTCCGGTGGCGCTCTGCGGCTGGATAGATCCCTGCGGCGCGGCACTGTGTGTTGGCGGGCGCGGCCTCCGCTCCCCGCACTTCGAGGGCGACCTGCTTCGCCTGACGCGTGCGAGGCTTGGCTCAGCTGCCATTTGTTTTGTCTGCTCGGCTTGCACCGTGCGTGTTGCGCTTCGCTGAGATGTTGCACGCCTCCTGCAGCATGATCTGGTGACCATCTGGGCACCACACAGTGATGCAGTCACTGGGCGGGGGGCTTGTTGGTGCCATGGTAGTTAATGTCGAACTGGATGTCTCATTGCCCAAAGAAAGAATGGACCACTGGGGCGCTGGCTGGTTCAATCCCGAAGGTTGCCATGGGTCTGCGCTTTCTGACTGCTGCGCCGCGGCGTCCTAGGAACTGTACGTTCTCCTGCAATTGAACAGTGCGGAAACTGGACGAAAACACAACACTAAATGCATCCGCGTGGTCGTCGTCAAGCTGTTTGCCAAAGGCATCTATTTTCCCTGACCTATGGCGTTTCTTCGCGTTTTCTGTGCCGTGCCTGGTCGGCCTAGGAGGCGGTTGCCATTAGTGGGCGCAGCGCCAGAGAACTGTGCCGTAAACAATTCCTCGAGCGCGGGTGCGAGCGCAACAGCCTCAGCCGTAGTTGCGCGGATCCAAACTACAGTGTCAGCTCGGTCAAAGGTGACTCGCACGACGTTTTGGAGGCATTTTACCGCGTCCCGCCCGAACTGGCAGATGGTGCCTCGGATGTGTCCTTGGCGTAAGCTTTTGGTAGCCTTGGCCGCACGGCGGAGGACTGGGATGAGGATTCCGCGTCATGGCTAGTCGGAGATGGAAGGCCCCATAACTGCGAGCCCTGAAGGCGTCTTGTGTTCGGATCAGTCTTAGCAGGCGGTCGCCTCTCTTGTAGAGTGCGGCGCGAGATGCCACTGATGCACGACGTCCGGTCGCCCTCACTCTCGGGCGCGGTGGGCACGGGAAAATGCCACCTCTGCGCATCCAGGCCGATGGAAGTCGGCGGTGGACAAACCCCCCTCTAGTAAACCTCCCTTTCGTGGAAACGGCCCAGGACCGAAACCGACGGACCTGGAACCGCAAAAATGACGGCCGCAACGCCCTCTCGCGAAGCGAAAACGGCCAATTCGCTAGTCGACGTGTCAGGGTAGGAGGTCTATCAACCTCCGAGGAGGGGGCCTTGATGTTACCATATTGGGTTTCAGCGTCGACCGCGGCCCCTGCCGGGTCACGGTCTGAAGCGTTTTTGTGCGAGGGGGAGTACCGCAGCATGGCGCAGCTGATCCCGCACTACCTCTGACTAGCTCGTTCCCGAGCCTTCGGTGGTCGGAGCGGTGCTGCTGGTGGATGGTGCCGAAGTCGGCGTGGCGTCTGTGAGCAAGCTCGTTACACGCAGCGACTGCTCGGTCGACGCCACCACTGCCCTGGAGTACGGCGCCGCAGGCTTCCTCTCGGGCGGGCTGCTGTCCGGTGAGGGTACCGCTTCGCAGCCCCGTGGCCTGGTGGCCCGGGCTGCCGAAGGGCAGGGGGCGCACGGCGGGGGCATCTCGGGGCCACGGCGCGCGCGGGCGAGGCTGCAGGGATGCGGCTCCTGTCTGTCACGGCCCGGCGAGGCCGCGTCCGCTCTCGAGGAACGAATGGATGCAGGGCGCTTGGCGTCTGGGCTTGCTCTGAGCAGAGCTCTCGAGCTGAGACTACAGAGAGAGAGAGAGAGACACAGAGAAGAGAGAGAGAGAGAGAGATGGAGGCAGAGAGAAAGGGAGAGAAACAGAGACGGGGAGAGAGGAAGAGAGAGATAGATAAGAAAGACGAGACACACAGACGGAGAGAGACAGGCAGAGAGGCAGACAGACAGACAGACAAACTCTGCGCTCGAAGTCTGTCCGCAGAGGAGCATCAGCAAGGAGGCATGCGAGCCCGCGCCAGCGACTCGGGCAACCCCGGGAGAAATCCCGCACCGGGACTCCTCCCTGGGCTGCGCGGGCAGGCGCCCGCGAGGCCGAGCCCGAGGAGGGGCCGAGCGCGGCCCGCGAGGCCGAGCCCGAGGAGGGGCCGAGGAGGGGCCGAGGAGGGGCCGAGCCCGAGGAGGGGCCGAGGAGGGGGGGGGGGGGTCCCCAACGCGGCCCCCCCCCCCCCGCGCCGAGGCGGCCGAGCAGTCAGAGCGGCGCGGTGACAGGGGCGAAGCGCCCCACGCCCGCGCCTCGCTGCGCAGACAGGCGTCCTCACTGCCGGCGCTGGCCCGCTGGCCCCGGCGTCCGCCGCCAGCAGGGCTGCCCGCTAGGGCCGCTCCCGCGCACCCCTCCTCCTCCTCCTCCTCCTCCTCCTCCTCCTCCTCCTCCCCCTCCTCCTCCTCCTCCTCCTCCTCCTCCTCCTCCTCCTCCTCCTCCTCCTTCTCCTCCTCCTCGGCGTGCCAAAAGCGTGGCACGGGGCGTGCAGGAGGAGGTACTCGTGACGCAGGGACGGCGCCCCCGCAGTGGGGGGGTGCACTGGCGCCTCCAGGAGAACAAAAAACAACATACAGTAGGGGCCCTCCCACCAGAAGCCCAACCCTGGGACCCCAGGATGCCCATCGATTTGTGGTGCGGGAACGTCACGCAGCCCAAGAAACCCATGGCACCCTGGAGGCCAGCAGAGCGTCTCTTGGCATGGGCTTCCACTGTAAACCCGCCAGGGGGCCCCAGCGCAGATTCAAGAAATCCGCGCGGAGCTTCAAAAGTTTATGTTTATGCCGCTTTTTCTTCTTCGCACGGAGCGGCTGGCACTCATCCCGGGGGAACCGGATGACAAGGACCCCTCAGAAAAGGGGAGGCCACCCGCAGCTCACGGATGAGGGAGCGCGAGGGCTTCAGCCCGTCCGGGCTTGGGGACTGTCGCTGAGCCGCCGAAGGCAGTGCGTAGAGGAGAGAACACCCAGTGGGGTGGTGGCAAGGGAGACACCCACCAGGCGGGGATAAATGTGAGAATTGAATAAGAAAAAACGGCATAAACATAAACTGTTGGCGCTCCGCGCGGATCTCTGGGATCAGCGTTGGACCCCCCGCCGGGGGCCCAGGCGCCGATCCAAGAAATCCGCGCGGAGCGCCAACAAGTTTATGCCTATGGCGCTTGATATCCTCATTAATAATACGATTATCATTCTTATTCGTCTCACTTTAAATGTTATTACGAATAACAGTATTAATATGATTACCAACATCATCATTACTGTTATTATTATTGATCTCATTACCATTAGTATTCTTATCATTATTATTGTCATTGTTATTATTAGTATGATTCTTGATACGCTTAAATGTACTACTAGATTCTTCCTAGTATTATTATTAGTATTATTATTATTTTTCTTGTGATTAGTAGTCTGCTTATTCCCTACCTAGGCTCTGCCTAGAAGAGTTCTTACTCCCTTGGCTTAAAGGGGCCGGGCAGTGCAAACCGCGCGGTTCCTCCGGTCCCCTGGGAGCCAAGCAAAAGCAACAGCAAAGGTAAAAGCAAACGCGCGGTTCCCCCAGTTGCGCTCCCTGGGTGCAAAGCAAAAGCAAAAGCAAAGGCAAAAAGGAAGGCAAAAGCGAAGGCAAAGCAAAAGCATAGCATAGCATAGCATAGCATAGCATAGCGCAGCATAGCATAGCGCAGCATAGCATAGCGCAGCATAGCATAGCATAGCCTGACATAGCATAGCCAAGCCTAGCCTAGACCAGCATAGCATTGAGCAGCATAGCATAGCATAGCATAACATAACATATTACTGCTGCTATATATATATGCACTTATATGTGTGTGTGTGGGCGCACGTATGTTCCATGCATGTTGTCCGTCTGTGGGCCATCTTGAGCCCTTAGTGGGGCAGCTTGAGCCCTTAGGATTCACGAAGGTTTCGCAGAGGAGGAGGAGGAGGAGGAGGAGGAGAGGAGG
>CAUYUJ010006452.1:0-53501 GCA_963575745.1 Prorocentrum cordatum
AGACACACACACACAGACACACACACAGACACACACACAGACACACACACACAGACACACACACAGACACACAGACACACAGACACAGACACACACACACACACACACACGCACACACACGCACGCACGCACGCACGCACGCACGCACGCACGCACGCACGCACGCACGCACGCACGCACGCACACACACACACACACACACACACGAGTACGCACAACACAACACAGGGTACCATACACAATGTACATACACGCACAGTGCGTATCCCTGTATGCGACTCCCCGTCCATGCGACGTTCCCTCCCATACGGTTCGCAAGCGGCCTGGATCCTCCGAGGTTGCATCACATGCCAAACTGGTGCAAGACCCCCACCCAAAGAGGCCCGGTGCAAGACCGGACCCCGGCGCAGCGGGCGGCCCGAAGGCGAAGGCGGCATAAGCAACCAAGCGAGAACACGGGCACGCACAGCTCGCAGCTTGGCGAAATACAGGATTACGCTCGGAACCCGCCAGAGAGTTCCCCCACCCACCCTCCGAAAAATGCCAGAAGAACCAAACGTTTCCGAACTGCTCGGTAGCCACTGGCGTCCCTGGTTGCTTGGCCAAAACATGTAAGGTCGACGCCTTAGGACCGGCAGCGCGCCGCACAGTAACCCGCGCTCCACCTACACCAGGGTGCGGTGGCCAGGCGCCCCCCAGCGCTAACGACTAGTGTGTGGCCAGGGGAGATGCCCGGAGACATCAACCGCCCCCGGCCCAGGGACTGTCGAGTGATGCCCTCCCGCCCTGGCAGGAGACACGAGCAAGAACAAAGGGAACGACCGACCCAGGGCACAATGCGCACAGCGGACTCGGAGTCCATCCGCTGTGCACTGCAGGGGTTTGCCGTGCCGGCTCGCGCAGCGTTTCTGAAAACCGTGGACTAGTCTCCATCCAATGTAGCCGGCCCGTTGCCCCACGACCCGGCCGGGCGGCCTGGGCATCCATGGGTCCACATAATCACAAGCGCGCTAAACGAGGCACAGTAGCTCCTTTCCGACTCGGCGGTCTGTGGACGCGCCGGTCGAGATGGCGAGTCTCGACCCGACGCCGCGGCCCAAGGAGCAGGGCGTGGGGCGGTGAGGATCAAAGCCGCACCCTACGCTGAAGAGTCTGAGCACGAACAACCAAACCAGTACCACACAGCCCAAAAGACCCTCCTTCGCAAAACAATTATAGTTCATGGAGACTCGTGGCACGAAACACACGCACAAGCGCAAAACACATCACGCACAATAAAAGATTGGAAGCACACCTCCGAACGCAAGCTCCTTGAACCAATACTGCAAGCTCGGTGCAAGCGAATTGTGGGTCAGCTTCCTGTCCGTGGTGTGCGGCAGCCAGCCGGGTGATCGACAACGCCACCCAGCTCGACTCGGCGGTGACGGCCTACCTTCATGCGCAGTTCTTCCAGGGCTACCCAAGGTCGGTGGGCACCTACCTCCTGGCGGCCCTCGCGTACTGTCGGCAGGACCTGTCGCTGAAGGGACCCAGAGCTCTGGCGATGTGGACCCTGCGGCCGATCGCGTCGGAGTACAGCACGCCATCAAAGACGGGCGGGCTCGACAAGTCGTTGAGCCACGACAGCACGGAGTTCTGTTGGGTGGGAGGCCTGCTCTCGCGGCTCAGTGCCGGCCGCGGCGCAACGCTGCCGCTGCTCGACCTGAAGTATTCGAGCTGGGCCGCCCTGTTCTCCCAGGCCGCGGTAGACGTGGGCCTCGGCAACCTGGGGCCTCCCACGCTGTACCAGCTCCGCCACAGCGGGGCGATCCACGGGCTGGTCGCCCGCGCCCGCCCTCTCGCCGAGATCAAGAAGCGTGGGCGGCGGGCAGCCGACAGCCGCGTGGGCCGCTACGAGAAAAGCGACCTCCTACCCACGCAGCTGCAGCGGGCCTCGAACGCCGTGCAGCGCCAGGCTCACACTGCCGCCGCCCGCATCAGCTCGCGGCTCTTGAGGGCGCCGCTCGCCAGGCAGCTGTGACGGGAGGACAGTTTGCTCTAGAGATCTTTTCTGGTTCAGGCCGCTTTGCTCGAGCATGGCGGCGAGCTGTAGCTTTGAAGAATATTCAGATATTTGAGATCGACATTCGACACGGCCCGCACTTTGACTTGCTAAATGAGAGCCTCGTCCGAAAAATTCGCGGATGGGTTCGCGCCGGCTTGATCGCCGCGATCTGGCTGGCGCCGCCTTGTTCTTCCTTCTCGGCCCTCCGGTGCCTTTTCTCGCCAGTTCGGTCGCGTGCCTTCCCTCTTGGCGTCCCCTCCCTCTCGCCTGCCGATCAGCGTGTAGTCAACATAGCCAATCGCTTATGCAAAGTTGCCTCCAGTGTCCCAGATCTGTGCCGAAGACTCAGTGCGCCGTGCGTGGTAGAGAATCCTCACACCTCCTCGAGTCTACCACTTACCAGGTTCAGCTGTTCTACCACTTCCTCTTTTCTTGCTGCGAAAGGTAGCATCGTAATTTTTGTAATATCATCCATGAAGGTGCTAATGCTCAAGTCGTAGTACTGGTCATTTATGGGGTGCTGAGTGTCGTTCACCTGCGGTCCTTCCTGTTTTCTTTCTCCCTCTAGCCAGCCTGTGACGATTGGGTTGTAGCTATCGTTAAAGTCACGCGGAGCCAGCGTGAAGCCCATCTGGGCCCCTTTGTTGCTTTTCAGGTCAACTCTTTCGTCGGCTGCCTGTAGGGACAAAGCAGTGTGCTCCAGCGCTCCGTATGCGTACGGGATGTCATGCTCCTCGGTGGTGCGATCTATTTGTTCTCGGAGTAACGCTCTGTCGGTCGACGCGAATGCGTTTGTGCAGTCGAAGTTGCTCATGGTAAGCGATCTCCCTGCCTGCTCACATCTCCACTTCGTGGCCAGCAACACCAGCACTGCATTTTCCCGTGACCTATGCGCTAGTCCTTCGTGTGCAAAGTGAGGTCGGTCAATATGCAACGCTCTTCTGTGTATCCGCTGTGCCATGCCATGCCAGCTGCGCAGTACGCTTGCATGATGCGCTTCCGCGCTATTCCTATCTTATTATTCGCTTTCTCTGCTGCAAAGCTGTGCGATCGTAGCATGTCTAGCGGCATAGTCCGGCATTGTCTGAAGTGCTCCATAATCTTCAGCAACATCTTCGGTGCTTCGTACTCTACTTCTTTCAATAAAGGCATTCCCACTCCCGATAGTTCCGTTCTGCCAAAGTGCCAGTGTGGGTCCTCAATAACGTCTTGTGCTGGCGCTCCCTCTGCTCGCTGGCGTGCTCCTACTGTTTCACCTGGGTTCCAACCTAACTTCTGCAAGATCTTTCTTCCTTTAGCTAGGATGAAGTGCGTACTGTGCTTTTCAGGCTCACCCTCGTCTTCCTCTTTCTCTGCTTCTCTAATCCTTTTTGCTTCTAGTCTCTTTGTTTTCTCGGTTGGTCCAGACAGGTTAATATTTGGCTTAATCAGCATCCACACGATTTCACCAGGGCGACCCCACTCTGGATATGCTCGTCGTTTTTTTGGGGCCTTTCTGCAGTGCGCTTTCATGGCCCGCAAATCTTTCTGCACTCTGATTTTTAGATCACCGTCCGAGGGGAGGAATGGAAAGTCACCATCGTCCAGCTCGCAGTCATTCGCATAGTCCTGCCTAGTCTGTTCCCAATCGAACGGGGTGCACGCAAGCCCTCCCTCATGCGGATCACGACCTAGCTCCTCTCTCCACTGCTCGCCTGACCAGTGACAACGGTGGCTGAAGTAGAGTCTCTTCTTTGGCCCCCGCCCGTTCCGCTGATACTCTACCCTTAGGCTATGCCTGTCAGCGAATATGTTCTCCTTGTATGCCTCCCAGATCTCTCGAACGATACCTTCTCGCTCTGCAGCTACGTGTGCTTCCCTGAGTTCCTTCAGTGCTGCTGTCACTCTTTTAAATTCCTCCTCCACCTTTGTCCTGCTAGCCTCTGTGCCCTCCTCGTGTAGTCCTTCTCTGTGCTGCCTCCTCTCCTCCAATAGCTGCATCCTTCTCGTACGCATCATGCTGTATGTGCTGTCGTTGCTGCGCGCTCCCTGCTTGAACGTGCCATGCAACGCCGCGTTCACACACTCCACGTACTTTTTCCATAAGAAATCAGGGGACTTCTTAGAATACAGCTGCTCCCAGATATCTATAGATAGGTACCTTTTTTATATGTTCGTCTTTCTTAGTGAACAGCTCTTCTCTTCTGTAGCCTTTCTGCAGGCACCTCATCAAGCACCCCCGATCTATCTTGTCATTGTCACCTGTCGGGTACCCGTGGTTGGTGACTGACATCTCCACGTGTATACCTATCGGGATGTGGTCCCTGAGCCTTCTATATGGGATCATCTGGAGTCTTTTTGCTGCCCTATACAGGCAGCTGCACTGAGAGACAAGCGGGATGGCCCCGATGGGGACAGCCACGTGATCAATATGTGACTCTTGCCCCTTGGGGCCATAGAAGGTGGGTCCATGTTCGTAGAAAGTAGTTACCACTGCCAGACCGTTCTTGTAGCAGAACTCTCTGTATGCCCTACCATTCCCGTTCTCGCAACAAAGGTTCTTTCCTCCTAGGGTCGCGCTTCTTGTCCGCTGCATGGTACCACCGTCATCTCTATGTATTCCTAGTCCACTATTCACGTCCCCTTCTATTAAAATAGCACATCTCACCCCAAGTGCGTCCAACTGCTGGTCTATCCACCTGAATACCCTTTCTGCGACCAGTGTGTGCTTCGAATCACTCATCGGGGCGAGGTAGATACAGAAGGCCACGAAGTCAACTTCATTCGTCTGAATACGAACGCCGCCCACCCGCCCTCGTATTTGCACTGGAGGTACATATTCAGTGTGCAGTGCTCGACTAGGCATCCGATTGTGTACCAGTATCGTGACCCCGCATGCGTCCGACACTAACTTTCCCTTCCTCTTCCCAAAGTGTACTCCCCAGTGTCGCGCGTGTGCATGCTGCTGCGCTCCATGGTCGGGTTGTGCAACTTGGCATGTACCAGATACCAGCACCACGTCCCACGATCCCAACTCACTGGATATATCTTCGTGCCTCTCGTGCGATGCTGACAACGGGTTGTATGTGCACACTCTCATCGTCAGTACAGCTGCCAGAAACCTCCCAACTCTTTTCAGGTATGCAGTATGCCTCCTGCAAGAGGGGGAAGTGAGGTACAGTATGCTCGCTCCTGAAAGGGAAGGTTTCCTACCTTGGAGCGGGCTGCCCGCGCGCTGTGCACGTCTGAACCGGCAGCTGGAGGAGGAGGAGGAGGAGGAGGAGGAGGAGGAGGAGGAGGAGGAGGAGGAGGAGGAGGAGGAGGAGGAGGAGGAGCCCCCAGGAGGCTGCAGGAGCGGCCCCCGCATTGCGCCAACTGCGCGAACCCGATGGCGAAGACCCAGCTCACCCGCGCGCGGGGATGCGCAGCGTGCAGGAACAGCTGGGATCGGCGCTGCTGGGCTGGGATGTGCCAGGGGGCAGCCTGCTCACGGGTGCTGTGCCTCAAAGGCGGGCGCGCTGGGAGATCCATGCCGTCGTTACCCGCACAGCCCGCCGCCGGCGTCATTGCACCCCCCGTGGACGCCCTGAGGACAGATTCCCCTCCAGGCGGCAGCCTCCTCAGCCGACTGGAAAGATTACCGCCAGTGCTCCCGTTGCGCACGCCGAAGCGGGTCCCAAATCGCATGCGCAAACGCTTTGGGAGGATCATAGTGCAGCTGATGGACCGGTGCGTCGGCCTGATGCCCCACGCGATGGATGAGGCGAATGCGGACGCAGCAGAATGATGATGCTGATGCTGATGGCAATGATGATGATGATGATGATGATGATGATGATGATGATGATGATGATGATGATGATGATGATGATGATGATGATGATGACTGATGATGATGATGATGATGATGATGATGATGATGATGATGATGATGATGCTGATGATGATGATGATGATGATGATGATGATGATGATGATGATGATGATGATGATGATGATGATGATGATGATGATGATGATGATGATGATGATGATGATGATGATGATGATGATGATGATGATGATGATGATGATGATGATGATGATGATGCTGATTGGCTGGGCTGTAGGCGGACCTGGAGCTCTGCTGGAATCGCGGCTTGAGGAAGCAGCGAGCGCGGCCAAGGGGCAGCGCAGACTACGTTAAAGCGGAACTTATACCGCTGGTTCCACGTCAGGCGCCAGCGGAGGAAGTAAGGCTCGAGTGCGAGTTTCGCCCCGGGCTCCCGTGGCGCGGAGTGCTGAGGCATCCGCCCGGTCGGCTGCTATCACAGCCTGTTCGGAGTGGCGGGGTAAAGACCAGCCTTCATGTTCTCTCGGCACTGTCTGCTCGAAAACTGAAGGTGGTGCAAGGCTCGAGGCCGAGTATGGAAATTCTTGCAGCATGGGCAATGTGTTCCTATGATGTAGTACCGCGCCTGCATCTTAACGCCGTGGGCGTGGCGTTGGTGAGCGGCCGGACCCTTCGCCCCTTTACACTGCTTACCGCACGTGGGGCAAGGGAGGAGTGGATCCTTGGGCACGAAGAGGCTGGCATCTGCCGCCTGCTTGCCTCGCAGCCGCCTCGCGGAGGAGGGAGGGCGCTCAGCTGGGTGGGGACGCGCGCTGAACTCGTGACACAGGCGCCTCCACCTTTTCGGTTGGTCGGTGATGTATTCCTTCCATGCTCCTGGAAAGGCGAATGGGTCCCCCAAGGCCGCTAAACAGTCAAAGTGAAACCGCTGAAGATGTCTCACATCAAGCAATAGATCAAACACGGACGGGGGCTTCGGAATCGCAGAAATACAATTAACCACAAGCGGAGGAGCATACATCTGCGAACAGAGGCCGGCGAGCCTACGAGCTCGGACCAACGAGTGCAACGAAGGGGCAGACAGGGCGTCACGGACAGCAGCGTCGGTGATTGTGTCGGGGGCGCCGTATCTCATGGTGCCGTTGATCCTGCGCAGGACGTGGTGGTACTGGGCCTCGAGCGGTTGCCAGCCTTTGTCCAGCTGCCCCCTCCAGGCAGCAACAGCGTAGAGGGCGCGCGAGAGGATCAAGGACTGCGCGAGCATGAGCTTCGTGTTCAGCTGGATGTGCGAGGAGCCGAAGATCGGCACCGCCAGCGGCGCGAAGGACTGCTGGGCCTAGGTGGCCTTGCGGCGTCCATCGGCTGGGTGCCCGCCAGCGTCTTGTAGTATGGTCCCAAGATGTTGGAAATGATGAACCACTTGAAGGACGTTGCCGTGCTGTGTGACGAACTCCTCCTTACCTTGACGCAGTAAGCGCTCTTGGCGGAGCGTGCGAGAGCGTGGACCGAAGAGCTTCACCATTGCTGCCGATTTGCCAGGGCCGAAATTGATGGTGAGGCCAATCCGGCGGAACTCTTCTACAATAGTACCAGGTGCTCTATCCAATTGCTGGAGGACCTGCTCGGTGCGACCTTCTTGCTGCTGCTGGAACAAGAAAACCGCGTCGTCCACGTACTCGGCGTCATTCGGCGTGTTGATAGTCTCGTGCAGGTTGGGTTTATCATCGAGGGTTGTGGCCCAAGGTACAGCGAGCACGGCCTGCGCGAGCAGCTGCAGGGCGATGCCCTCTTCGATGAAACGGCGTCTCGCGCGCCCGAGGCCCAGCTCGTAGCCGAGGTTGAAGCATGAGGCGCCCAACCTGCATCCCTGGCGGGCTCCGCGCCGAGCGAGTGCAACATCATCTCCGTCGCCCCGGACTGCAAACCACGTGCTGGTGTGCCAATCGGCCACCCGGCGCACGTCGTCTTCATGTAGGCCTGCTTGTTGGAGGAAAGGCGGGTGCTGCTGAAGGTAGGTTTGTGATTCGCGGGCAACCTCAGGAGGAACGCCAGCGCGCTGAAGATCTTCGGCGAGAGTGGGTAGGTGTAGTTGATCAACACTGTACAACTACTCGCGGATGATGGAATCGAAAGCCTTGGTAAGGTCAAGAAAAAGTATTGCCCATGACGTGCGCGTGGTAAGGTTTCTCTCCACTCACGTTTGCAGCGCAATACTGAGGAGAGTGGCATCTTTTCCTGGTGCAGAGCCGCACTGTGCATGGCCAAGAAAGTCGTGTACATGTTGGAAGAAGGGCTCGGCGATTGATACGCAGTACCACTTCGAGAGATGATCTGAAACGAGGATCCCGCGGCTGGAGTCGCAGTTCGCGGGGTCGCCTTTCTGCTTCCAGATGTCGAAAAGCTTGCCGCCCTTCATGGCCACCGGAGCCGTCGCCGCCGAGGTGGCCAAGTTGAACAGGGGCATGACTACGTCAAGCGTGCCCTCTCTCCCAGCTCGCCACACTTCAGCGCCAATACCATCTGGCCCAAGTCCCTTTTTAGGATGAACCCAGGAAAGCTGCCGCCATACGGAACTACGATCAAGTGGTTCAGAAGGTCGGTGGAGTGTTGGACGCGGGCGTTGCTGCACGTGGGCAACGACCTCGCTCGTGGGGGGAATCTGGCCGGCGAACTTCGGCGCCCAGTGGCGCTTCCACCTTGGGGAGATCTGACCAGGATCGTACAGCGAGCGGCCCTGCTCGTCGTTGACCTTCGCGTGCCTCCGTAAGCCCCGGGGCGTCCGAATCTGACGGGCGATGCCGAACAGAGCCTTGGTGTTGCCATCTCGGTCTGCGACGTCCGCCTGCCCTGCCAGGCCCTCTGCCCAGGTTTGCCTATCGGCCCGAGTTAGCGCCCTCGTGGCATTGCGGTGCGCCGACAGGGAGGCAGGGGACTGAGCCGCCCTCCTGCGGGCGGCCGCGATGGACCCACGTAGAGCGGCATTCTCGGGCGAAGCAGGACTGCGCAGATGACCTGCCCATGCTTGAAACCCTCGTTGGAGTAGGATGCGCTGTGCCTGCTGCCAGCTCCAGACTGCCAAGTTCCTGATGCCTGGGGTGTTCTTGATGAGAGCCCAGCTCGTCGAAGAGGGCTTCTTGGGCACTTGTGACGCTGGCGCGAAGAAGTGCTCGCGTTGGAGGTCCTGGACGTGCTCGACCATCTGAGCGTGGTAGACGTCGGGGCCCTGATTTACATTGTGCTGGAGCTCGTCCGCGAGGGCGAACATGTCCGTTTCGAAGGCCCGGCGTACTTTGGGGTCGTGCAGCTTCTCCGATGGCATCTTGAGGCTGGGAGCAGGCCTCGGACCCAGCGACTGGTCCAAGGTGACCGTGGCCTTGACTACCCGGCGGCCCTCCCGTTTGGAGAAGCACAGCGAATCCTGCGGGGCGCTCGTGGCGTGCAGCTTGCGGTGCCAGCGGGGGCCGAGCCAGAAATGGTCGCTGCGCTTCTCGTGGATCCCGGACCAGGTGGGCTCCATGGTGCCGCTTAACTCGGCGGCGTCCTGGAGGTCGCGCGCCAGGCGGCGCTCGAGGGCGAACTGGTAGTTGGAGTTGACGCCGGCCGCCTCGTCGTCGTCGTTGCCATCGATGAAGACGACCAGGGCGCGCATGTGCAGTGCAGCGGCCAATTCTTTCTGGACTGACGCCCAGAAGGCTCGCTTCTCTTCCGCGGGCGCTGATGCCGCCGGGGCGTGCGCCGAGATGGCTGTCAACGTGAGGCCTGCTGCAGAGAACTCTGTGCGTAGCAGACGGGGGCTGACTGCATTCGCAGCCGCCGTGCTGGCCAAGACCTTGAGGTCCTTATGAAGCCAGATATGCACTCCCCCCAACCCGTCGTCAGTGGAGGGGGCGGAGAAGGCGAAGTAATGGTCCAGATCTTGACAACCAGAATCGGGAAGACGCGACTCCTGGATGCCTGCCAACTGAATGTGATGCTTGTAAAAGAAGTCCTCAACGTAGTGCGTGCGAGCGGTGACGCCCTCGCCGATGCGGCGTAGCTGCTGGCGCTCCTTCGGATCCAGTGTCTGGACATTGAAGGTGGCAAGAATGAGCTGAGCTCCGTTGCGAGCTCTCTTGTCACAATGTCCCTGCCACCTCGAAGAAGCACTGTTGTTAACTTGGAGATCTTGATGGTGAAGCCCGAGGTCGGGAATGTAGTGGTACTGGTTCGCCTTCATGGCGAAGTTCACCCGTCGCTTTTCGCAACCACTTCGGCAAAAGACACTTGTGGGCGGGCTCATGCTGATCTCCGTGCTGCTGACGATGGTGGCGTTTCGGGATATGGCGAGTACCTCTTCTCGGGGCCCTGGCTCCGTGGGCGCGGAGGGGCCGTCTTTGCGGGGTCCGGGATCCCGCTGGAGAGGGTGAAGTAATTGGTGAAGGTCTGCTGCTTCTTCTTCTTCTTCTCCTGCGGCTGTAGGGGTTGCTTGCCCACGTGGCGGTGGGTGAGCGCGACCCCGGGGGCGCTCGTGTCCTCCCCTGGCACTGGGGGGCTCTTCGCCGAGTGGCGCCGCGGCGCGTTCATGCCGCCCGACTCCTTGGCAGCATGCTGGGCCAGGGAGGCCTCGAAGCGCAGAAGAGGGTCCCGACTGCGGGCCTCGGCGTCGGCGATGGCGTCGGGATGCGTGCCCTCGACCTTGGACAGCTGCTGGCAGGCCGCCTCCAACTGCGACTTGAGTGCGGCGAGGCCCTCCTCTTGAACGGGGGCCTCGGAGATGGCCTGCTGGAGGTCGGCGAGCTCCTGCGCCAGGCGGAGCTCCTCCTTGTCGGCGGCCTGGACGGCGGCTTCCGCGAGGCGTAGGGCCTCTCGGGCTTGCTGGGGGCGCTTCTTGGCCCTCTCGATCGCGGCCTTGCAGTGGCCCCTGCGCTGGCCCAGGGGCTTGTCCGAGATGATCGCCTGCTTGTGGCTGGTAATCTCCTGGTTGATCGAACCCCTCAGGGCCGCATGCTCGGCGCCGTGGAGGGTGGCCAACGCTGCTTCCAACTGCTTGATGGCGGTCTGGCGCTGGCTCCTGGTCATGTCGGGGGCCTCGTTCGAGGGGCTCTGGACCGATGAAGACGAAGGGACCTCCTTCTCGCCCTGCGGGGAGGCCTGCTTGAGCATCGAAGCGACCTCCGAGAGCTGTGCTGCCACCCCAGCTGATGGAGAGCTTGACGGTGGCGTTCCCGTGGAAGCCGATGCAGGGACGAACGACTTCCCCACGCCGCACACTGAGCACTTGGCCTTGGGGCACCAGTTGGTGGAATGGCAGACCTTGCGTTCCCACGTTCGAGACGACTGCTGCGGGTGCCAATGCCGGGTGCCCTTGCTCCAGGGCCCGTCGGTGTGCTGCTGCCAGCCCTCCTGAGCCCAATCTCTGCCATGTGGCGTCGTCCGGGCCTGGGAGGAAACATGAAAAGGCGGGCCTGTAGGCTTACTCTCCGGCTCAGACCGACAAAACGGCTTGAGCCAAGCTGGATACTGGGATGATGGTGATGATGATGATGATGATGATGATGATGATGATGATGATGATGATGATGATGATGATGATGATGATGATGATGATGATGATGATGATGATGATGATGATGGTGGTGATGATGATGATTCTGATAACGATAATGATGGTGACGAGGAGGAGGACGAGGAGGAGGAGGCGGAGAAGGAGGAGGAGGAGGTAGAGGAGAAGAAAGATGGGAGGAGGCGGCAGGGTCGGAGAGCAAGTAAAGCGAAGAAGAGGACCAGAAACAGTAGGAGGAGAGGAAGTGAGCAGGACGGCAGCTTGCGATAACCAACGCTGGAATCAATTCACGCCCTCCTCCTCTCCCTCCGGCGCTTCTTCCCCTCCCCCTTCTCTCCCTTTCTTTCTCTCTCTCTCTCTCTACCTCTCTCTCTCTCTCTTCCGCTTTCTCTCTCTCTCTCTCTCTTTCTTTCTCTCCGTCTCCCTCTCTGTCTCACACTCCCTCTCCCTCTCTTTCTTTTTTGTTTTTCTTATCATTGCCACTCTTGCTCTGTCTTTCTACTCCCTCCTTCCAACCGTCCCTGCCTCACCTCATCACTCCTCCTCCTCCTTCCGCCTCTCATCTTTTGCGGCACGCTATTTCAGTGTCCAAACGGAGCCCGCGCGTGCACATCGCGAGGAAGAAGGCCTCGGCATTTTTTATCTCCACCGCCATTGCCATCATCTCCTCTCCCCCTCTCGCCCCGGGTGCACACGTGAGCCCACAAGACCATTCTAGGAACATATGAGGGCAAACAGTGCAAAGAGCCCGGGGGCTGACGGGGGCGTCTGAGGAGACGAAGGAAGGCCGAGAGGAGGGGGGATGAGAGGGAGAGGAAAAGAGGCGCCCCCGACACCCTCACCCTCCCCGCATCTTCAAGTTCTCCGCTTCCTCCCACATCCTTCTCTTCCTTTTCCTCCTCCTCCTCCTCCTCCTCCTCCTCCTCCTCCTCCTCCTCCTCCTCCCCCTCATCCTCGTCCTCCTCCTCGTCCTCCTCGTCCTGCTCGTCCTCCTCGTCCTTCTCCTCTTCCTTTTCTCCTCCCCCTCCTCGTCCTCCTCCTCCTCCTCGTCCTCCGCCTCCTCCTCACCGAGCTGAGGCCTGCCCGAAGCCCTCGATCCTGCCACCGCCTTCTCCCAGCACCGCATGCCATCGTGCCGCGAGCGGGCATGGGCTGCCGGGCGGAGCGCGGGTTAGCAGCCCCCCGCCCCGGCGGCGGAGGCGGCGCTGGGGGGGAAGCTGCAAGGCCCAGGACAGGGAGGGGGACTTGTCTGCTGGTGCTCTTCTTGTCGGCGGCCCGCCAGGGGGGGCGGGAGCGAGAGGGGTCCTCCTCCTCCTCCTCCTCCTCCTCCTCCTCCTCCTCCTCCTCCTCCTCCACTTCCTCCTCCTCCTCCTCCACTTCCTCCTCCTCCTCCACCTCCTCCTCCTTCCTCCCTCCTCCCTCCTCCCTCCTCCCTAAGGGGCAGTTCTTCTCAGGAGGCGGCGGGGCTTTTCAAAAACCCACTTGATGGACACTCAGGTAATGGCGCGACGCGCCCGCGGCTGAGCCGCGGTGCTTTCCCGGAGGCCTCTGCAGGCTCGAAGGGGGGGCCTCGAAACACCGAGACACGATTCTTATACAATTCTTCGTCCTGGGAAGCCCTTGTTGCCACAGCTGCAATCCTGGTCTTCCGGGGAGCCACTCAGTTTTGTCCGCGACAGACAAAGACTGCGCTGCGTCCACCAGTGAGCGGCAGGCCAACCTTCAGAATATCAAATTTTGGGTGTTTAGACGTCACGCGCCGAGGCCCCGGCCCGCGCGCGTAGCCGGCCGCGAGGGGCGCCAGCCAACCCCGGCAGGCAAAAAGACCAGCCAGCTTCGCAGGTGAGGAGGGCATGTCCCTCCTCCTCCTCCTCCTCCTCTTCCTCCTCCCCCTCCTCCTCCTCCTCCTCCTCCTCCTCCTCCTCCTCGTCCTCGTCCTCCTCCTCGTCCTCGTCCTCCTCCTCCTCCTCCTCCTCCTCCTTCAGAGTGCAGTGCTGCACCTGGCTTCTAGGGCCCTGGGCTCCCCCGCGCTGACCCTCGAGGGCCCCGCTCCTGGCGGCTCTGCGCGCCTCGCTTCGCTTCGCTCTGTGGCTCCAGCTGGCCGGAGGCCCTCCGCACGGCTGCCGCCGCATATGCAGTGGTCGATACTACGCACAAGTGTCGTCGACGTTACAGCTCGACGGCCGTCTCGTTGTCCTCGGTCTCGCGCCATAGCGCAGCGTCGCTGTCGTGCTTTGCAGTGTAGCCGTCGACGACAACGACGAGTAGGCCCTGCGTAGTCGACGACGCCGACGACGAGGAGGACGATGACCAGGATGACGACGAGGAGGACGAGGACGAGGGCGAGGACGAGGGACGAGAAAGACGGGCGGCGGATGGCGACGGCGACGTTATCTGATGCTTTGCGGTGGAAAAAAGAAGATGGTCGGAGGCCCTCTGAGCCCCCTGAGGAGGCCCGCCCCCTCGCTTGTCTCCCCCCCCCGCCTTCGGCGCGCCGCCGATATCGGCCCTCTCCCATGGTCTGAGCAGTGATGCTCCAGGTATGGTGGGAGCGTTCGTCCATGAGTGTGCCTAGGAGGCTTCAGACCCTGGAGGATCCCTTATCCAATGAGGGTGGCGGTGATACCTATGGCCACTCCACGATCGGAGTTCCACTGGCTTCCAGACCCTGGATTCCTTATCCAGTGGCTCCTTATCCAATACCTTCACCGTATCAGACGGTTTGAACAACAGCGGCGTGTTTCACTCTATGCATCTAGGCTCTCAGGAGGCCTTCTCGGTTCTGGGGTCGTCAAGAACGGCTCAGGGTGAACAGGGTGTCCCAGGAATGGGTGAAGAGGTCCATGTCTGGAAAAGAGTCGCGCCCGGTCTCTGGGCCCGTCCGCTTCCTCGTTCTTTCTCCCTCCCCTCGTGCTCGCCAGACCCCCGACGTCGGGGTGTCTGTCGCAGCTTGCACCCCCGTGTGTCTGCCGATCCGGTTTTTTCGTTCCGAGTCGTTCGTTCTTTGACGGTCACGAGGGCCTGCAGGGGCCCCGCCCAACATCTTCCGCAGGAGGAGGAGGAGGAGGAGGAGGAGGGTTCTGGGTTGAGCGTGTGCCCCTCGTCGCTCCCGTGCGCGGCGCCACGCTGCCGCGCCCCGGCCGGCGACGGCCCGCAGCTCCCGCGGCCGTCGGGGCGCGCGCGAGCGCGGGGTCAGCGCTGGTCGCGGTCAGCCTGTGCCATGTGGCCCCCTCCGGCTGGCCCGGGCTTGGGAGCCGCGTGCCCTGAGATCTGGGCGTTCCAGCTTCTCCACGCCAGGCTCTGTCGCCGATTCTCTGGCCCTGGGACCCTCACAGATCGATCCGGCTCGGCGAATGCCGCAGGACGGTGGGGTCCAGGGCTCTGGCCGTGATCTTCTGCGATGCTGCAATCCTTTCGCGCCGTCGGATCTCAGGGTGGAGCTGGCTCCTCCTCTCTGCGAGAAAGAAAGTACAGTGGAGACCCATGCCAAGAAACACCTTGCTCGCCTCCAGGGTTTCCTGGGTCTCTTGAGTTTCTGTGGTTTCGCGATGGAACGGGTGACGGGTCTCAAGGTTGGGCTTCTTGTGGAAGGTTTCTTGTGGACTGGCCTCCGCTGTACGAGCTGCGTAAGCATAAGCTCTCGGAGGCCCGCGCTGACTTCTGGGATCGGCGCTGCGCCCTCCGCTCTCTCTCGGTGCCCCGCCCGCGCCGATTTTCTCAGGCAGCGGCCTCCTGGCTCCCGCGCGTGGTCGAAGCCCAGACCTGCGACGTCCCGACACTTCTCAACACGCGCTCCCCGGAAGTCCCGACCCCAGATATGATCGCGTCGTAACCAAAATCACGACGGGACATTTTTCGTTATTTTCGACCCTGGGGGGCCCTCGCCGGGCCCCGGGACCGTCAAGAAACGACTCAGGACGAACAGCCGGCCCCGGGGAAAGGGTCTGGACTTCCGGGCACGCAGAATTGAAAAAATCAGGGCGTCGCATGTCTGGGACCCTTTCCCCGGGGCCAGTGTTTCACATCCTGGGTCGTTTTTTGACGGAAGGCCTGAGGCCCGGCAAGGGGCCCGAGGGGCCGAAAGCGGCGGAAAACATCCCGTCCTGATTTTCTCACGACGCCAGCATGTCTGGGAAACGCCTGGGCCGACGGGCCGATTTCGGGGGGTCTTCCGCGTCCTGGGCCATGCGGTGGCCGAAGTCGGAGCCTTCCGCCGGCTGGCCGCACCCGCCCAGCGTCCGACCCGCGGGGCCCACGCGACGACGACGACGGCGACGACGACGACGACGACGACGACGACGACGACGACGACGACGACGGCAGCGGCGGCGGCCTGGGGAAGAGTATCGCTACCTTCCCGTCGGACGCTGGCCGCGCTCCGACCGAACGAAACACTCGGCGGCGGTTGCGGCGGCGGAGGTGGCGGCGGCGGCGGCGGCGGCTCCGTCGACGACGACGACCACAACCACGACGACGACGACGACGGAGGCGGCGGCGGCGGTGGCGGCGGCGGTTGCGGCTTCGACAACGACGAAGATGGCGACGATGGCGACGACCACGACGACGACGACGATGACGACGACGACGACGACGACAACCACGACGGCGACGGCGACGGCGACGGCGACGGCGGCGGTGGCGGCGGCGACGACGACGGCGGTTACGGCGGCGGCGGCGGCGATGGTGACGGCGGCGACGACGCCGACGACCACGAGGACGACGACGGCGGCAGCGGTGGCGGTGTCGGCGGCAGCAGTTCTGGCGGCGGCCGCGGCGGCGGCGGCGGCGGTGTCGACGACGACGACGACGACGACGACGACGACGACGACGACGACGACGACGACGACGACGACGACGACGACGACGACGACGACGACGACGACGACGACGACTGCGATGAGGATGTTCCTGTTTCGCAGACAGTGGGGGGCCAGGCCAGGACTCTTCGGCCAGGCCTGCCCCAGCCAGCGGCCGTATGTTTCGCTAGTCCGACGGGGAGGTAGCGATACTCTTCCCCAGACCGCCCCTGCCGTCGTCGTCGTCGTCGTCGTCGTCGTCGTCGTCGTCGCGTGGGCCCCGCGGGTCGGACGCTGGGCGGGTGCGGCCAGCCAGCGGAAAGCTCCGACTTCGGCCACCGCATGGCCCAGGACGCGGAAGACCCCCCGAAATCGGCCCGTCGGCCCAGGCGTTTCCCAGACATGCTGGCGTCGTGAGAAAATCAGGACGGGATGTTTTCCGCCGCTTTCGGCCCCTCGGGCCCCTTGCCGGGCCTCAGGCCTTCCGTCAAAAAACGACCCAGGATGTGAAACACTGGCCCCGGGGAAAGCGTCGGGATTTCTGGAGACCGCGTGTTGAAAAATATCAGGACGTCGCAGGTCTGGGTCCCGAGCAGCTTGGTCGCGCGTCTCTATCGCCAGTTGCCTCCCTCTTCCGCCCTCCCCCATGCTCCTCTCCTTTCTCCTTCCTTCGCCGCTCCCCCGTCCACCCTTCCTTCCCCCCTTCCCTTCCCTCCCGCCTTCCTGTCCTTCCCCGTCCCCCGTGCCCTCGAGGACGTGACCGCTGGGCAGAGCCGCACCTCCTGGATCGCGCAAGGCGTGAGGCTACGAGAACCGCGGGAGGAGATGTCGTGCGGCGGGCTCAGGCAGCCAGCATCGGATCCTTCGGACTCCCAGCCGTCGGCCGTCGATCCGACCGGCTGCCGAAGGACTTGCCGGCATTCCAGACCCTGCGTGATATATACGCAGGAAGAGGGAAGCTTGGACGAGGGAGGGGAGGAAGGACAACGCGACAACGGGCAGGAGGTCGGAGCAGGGGAGTGGAGGGGAGTGGAGGGGAGGCCGGAACAGGGGAGGGGCAGGAGGTCGGGACGCGGAGGCCGCACGAGGCCATGCGTTTTCTTTGCCACCGGACGCGGGCAACCGCCGAATAGCTCAGCACCGATTCCCGCACTGGTTTCCTGCCTACCCGTCCCGACCCCCACACGAACTGCCAGGAAGCTGGAGGAGGAGGAGGAGGAGGAGGAGGAGGAGGAGGAGGAGGAGGAGGAGGAGGAGGAGGAGGAGGAGGAGGAGGACGACAACGAGGAGGGGAACGAGAGGCCGCGGCCAGGAAGCTGGATACACACGGCTGGGCCCAGCGGCAGCGCGGCTCGGCGCCCCGGGCGCCACCTCGAGCCCCGACGCTGGGAGGAGGAACGCCCCGGGCGACGGCTTGAGCCATAGGCCCAAAACAGACGCCCAATCCCAAAAACGCGAGGGCCAAGACAGAACGCAGGCTACTCGAGATTTCGGGGAGGGAGATTTTGGGGCTTAGGGATTTACCAGGGTGACAACGACGAACGCAAAACATACCCCGAAATCTTTGGCCGATCTTCGAATCCCCTGTGAATCCGCGATTTTGGGGTTGGGGATGTGTTTTTCTTGCTCATTGAGCCACAGGCCGCGGGGAGTCGGACACACGTGTGGCCACATGCGTTCCCGGTGCTCGGCGCCCTTCTAAGGCCAGGCACGCTGGGCTTCCGCGTGTGTCGATGCCTGGCGCCCGGCCCCAAGCTGCCTCGCATCCGACTCCAGCCGTGTGTGCTGCTGCCTTCCTGGTCGGAATCTCCCCGCCAGTCGTAAAACGAATGCCTGGTATCCGCTGACCTGTTTTTTCAATCCGCGGCCTCAGAGGTCTCGATCGTTCTCCCCGGGATAGTGATCCGTCCCGGATCCATGTCTGATGGCCCCAGGGCACGACAACGGCCCCCGAGGGCCGAAACCGAGGCAAAGACGCTGGCTGAGGCAGCCACATCGTTGGAGATCTGGGGTCGCCAATTGCATCTCCAACTGGTCCTCCCGACGGTACAGCCGCCATGCAACCGTGAATCGTCCCGCCGTCACCGCGCCCCGCTGTTCGAGGAGGAGGAGGAGGAGGAGGAGGAGGAGGAGGAGGAGGAGGAGGAGGAGGAGGAGGAAGAGGAGGAGGAGGAGGAGAGGAGGAGAGGAGGAGGAAGGAGGAGGGAGGAAGAGGGGAGGAAGGAGGATGAGAGGAGGAAGGAGGAGGAGGAGGATGAGGGGAGGATGAGGAGGAGGAGGAGGAAGGGAGGAGAGGAGGAGGAGGAGAGGAGGAGGAGAGGAGGAGGAGGAGGAGGAGGAGGAGCAGGGTTGAGAGCAGGAAGGAGGAGGAGGGGAGGAGGAGGAGGGAGGAGGAGGAGGAGAGGGAGAGGAGGAGGGGGGGAGGAGAGGAGGAGGAGGAGGAGAGGAGGAGGAGGAGGAGGAGGAGGAGGAGGAGGAGGAGGAGAGGAGGAGGGGAGAGGAGGAGGAGGAGGAGGAGGTGAGGAGCAGGAGGAGGAGGGGAGGAAGGAGGAGGAGGATGGAGGAGGAGGGGGGAGGGGTGGGAGGGAATAGGTGTGGAGGAGGAGGAGGAGGGGGAGGAGGAGGAGAGGAGGAGGAGGAGGAGAGAGGAGGAGAGGAGGAGGGGAGGAGGAGGAGAAGGAGGAGGTTGGAGGACAGGAGGAGGAGAGGAGGAGGAGAGGAGGAGGGAGGAGGAGGAGGAGGGAGGAGGAGGGAGGGAGGGAAAGGAAGGATGGAGGGAAGGGGGGAGGAGGAGGAAGGAGGAGGAGGAGGGTAGAGGAGGAGGAGGAGGAAGGAGGAGGAGGATGAGGAGTAGGAGGAGGAGGGGGGAGGAGGAGGAGCAGGGGAGGAGGAGGAGGAGGAGGTGAGGAGGAGGAGGAGGAGGAGGTTGAGGAGCAGGAGGAGGAGGAGGAGGAAGACAAAACAGAACAACCGTACACTTTCGGAGCTCGGCGCGGGTCCCCCCTGGGTGGCCCCTGGAGGCGCGGCCCCTGCCGTGCTCCGCGCGCCAGGGAGGGGTACCCAGAACCTGCGCGGAGCTCCAACAATTTCTGTTTATGCCGTTCTCTCCATATCTCCTCCTCCTTCTCCTTCTCCTCCTCCCCTCCGCCTCCTCCTTCTCCTCCTCCTCTTCCTCCTCCTCCTCCTCCTCCTCTCCCTTCCTCCTACCTCTTTCCTCCTCCTCCTCCTCCTCCTCCCCCCCTCCTCCCCTCCCCCTCCTCCCTTTCCATCCCCCTCCTCCTCCCATCCTCCTCCTCCTCCTCCTCCTCCTCCTTCTCCTCCCCTCCTCCTCCTCCTCCTCCTCCTCCTCCTCCTCCTCCTCCTCCTCCTCCTCTCTTCCTCCGGCAGTGGCCGCCCTTCGCAGCAACCAGCTCGCTGTGGCTGCGGCGCGCTTTCGAGACAGCCCAGGAGGATGGCATCAGGATGGCCCACGGTGGCCCCAAGACCATCTCCAAGAGTCTTGGCATCGCTCGGATTTTTCCCTACCTAGGCTCTGCCTAGAAGGGTGCTTACTCGCTAAACTTAAAGGGCCGGGCAGTGGAACACGCCCCGGGCGGTTCCCCCGGCATCCGCCCCGCGGTTCCCCCAAGATCCTGGGAGCTTTAGCTTAGCTTTAGCTTAGCTTTAGCTTGTCTTCAGCTTAGCTTTAGCTTAGCTTGTGCTTAGCTTTAACTTAGCTTTAGCTTAGATTTAGCTTAGCTTTAGCTTAACTTTAGCTCAGCTTTACCTTAACTTTACCTCAGCTTTACCTTAGCTTTAGATTAGCTTTAGCTTATCTTTAGCTTAACTTTAGCTTAACTTTAGCTTAACTGTAGCTTAGCTTTAGCTTAGCTTTAGCTTAGCTTTAGCTTAGCTGTAGCTTAGCTGTAGCTTAGCTTTCGCTCAGCTTTAGCTTAGCTTTGGCTTAACTTTAGCTTAGCTTTACTGTTACTACTAATGCTGCTTTCCTAGGGGCTCCAACTCCTAGGTAGGGTCGCACTGGGATACTTGTTTTTCTGTTTTTTGTTTTTTCCTCGGCGAGGCCGAGGCCCAGCGAGGTCCTTGTGAGTTTTTTCTTGCCTGCGCGAAACGAAAAATGCACGGGGAATGGACGTCCGAGCGATGGCCAGGAGGGCCCAAGACGGTCCGAGATGGCTGCCAAGACGGCTCAAGAGGGCCCCAAGGAGGCCCCGAAAGGGCCCGAGACCGTTCCAAGACGACCCACGAGGCTCCCAGGAGACCCTAAGAGGCAGAAGTGATCCCACATTTTTTTTTACCGTGCGGGCGTTTTCCGTCCTGTGCCAAGTATCGTCCACGCGCAGAGGGGGGTAGGGGGAGAGGGGAAGGCTTATTAGAAGCACCCCTGCTTCTTACAAGGCGCGGGCCTTGTCTGAAGATGTAAGGCCGGCGCCTTCTAAGAAGCAGCCTCCTTGTAAGAAGCCTCCCCCCCCCTCCCCCTACCCCCATGTGCGCGCCGCTAAAATTGCAGGTGACGGAGAGAGCGAGGTACGAGTGATGACGTTCCAGGTGGGGCGAAGCCCTACAGGGACGGGTTCCAGGGTGGTGGTGGTGGTGGTGGCCGCGGGCACAGCCTCTTTAGCGGCACCTCCCATTCGGGGATGGCTGGGGGACAGCTCACCACCCGTCGCGGGGGTCTAGTACCGCAGCGCCACGGCGCCACTCGGTCCGAGAGACTCCCAGGGGATGCCCCCCCCCCTAGAGTACCCTCCTCGCCCCACCTCGTCCACAGGAAGGCCCAGCGCTACCAGACCCCAAGTCACTGGGGAGCGGGCGTTTCCAGAACTGGGGGCGCCGCCTCTGGGGCCCCGACCCAGGGCGAGGGAGACACGTAAAACGACGCGAAGATCGGGACAAAATCGGATCGGGACAACTCGAAATCTCTGAGAATCGGCGGGTTTGGAGGATGTGTTGGGCGCCGCGGCCGCTCCAGAGTGTCCTGGAACGCTCTGAGAGCGCTTTGGAACGCTCTGGAGCGATTTATCCCTATCCTAGCCCTGTTTTGTGCTTGTTTTTCTTTGGATTCGGGCAAGTTTACTTGCATGGACGGGGGGGGGGGCTGAGTCTGAAGCAAGCCGAAAACAATTCGACGTGCGGAAATCACGCAAGTCGAAAGGCACTTGCACGCTCGTGTTCGATTGAAGAGGGGCGAGGGGGGGGGGGGGGCGAACGCCATGCAAGTAAACTTGCCTGAATCCACAAACAAACAGGCTCTTCATGACACGGGATCCTTCATACATGGGGAGGCCCCAGTGGCCTCCGTGCCTGCGGCACCCAGGGTACACCAGGGCCCCCCCCCTCTCGGCCCCTTGGGCCTTCCCCACAGCGGGCTTGCATGTAGCAAGGAACGTCACTCTCGCAGGGCGGACACTCCTCCTCCGATCCTCCTCTCCTGACCCTCCTCCTCCTCCTCCTCCTCCTCCTCCTCCTCCTCCTCCTCCCTCCTCCTCCTCCTCCTGCTCCTCCTCCTCCTCCTCCTCCTCCTTCTCCTCTTCCTCCTGCTACTGCTGCTGCTGCTGCTGCTGCTGCTCTTCCGCCCCAGACATCCGGCGCTCACAATGTCTTGACACACGGGCCCCCGGAGGTCTGCATTGCTTCCCCAGGGCTGGCGTATTCGGTCCGGGTCGTTTTTCGACGACCCTGGGTCCCGGCGAGGGCCCCCAGGGGCCGAACACGGCTTCTTGCTGGGCGTCGCAGAGATGGCGTGCGGCATGGCGCCGCAGGCCCGCAGATTGCATGCTACCCCCCACCTTGGGGAGAGGAACAAACACACAGACACAATTAATCCTCGATCCCTCAGAAAATATGGGCAAATATGGGAATGGGGGGAAAGACAGACACTAGATAATATGGGAAATATGGGACATTATTTTTTATTTGTGTGTATTTATTTGTGTGTCCTGGGGCCCCTTCAAGTTGTTCCCTCCCTTCTTCGAAGGCCAAAACAGCAGGTTCCAATAACTTTGCTTGACATCTTCTGGCAACTTTGGTGTGTACGAAGGAGTCCCAGAGGAAACAGGGATGTCGTTCGTGACAGCGTCGGCCTGCCCCGTGTGGTTGGTTGTGGCAGGTCCTGAAGAGGATGGCCAACCACACGCTGAAACGCTGAGGGCCAACTGGACCAGGGGTGCCCGAATAGTTGGGCATACTCAGTCCGAGACCAAAGGAGGATCCCAAGACCAAGATAGTGCCGATTATATTGCACTTGTGTTGACATGTAGTTGCTTTAAGAATCCTTCCATTCAGAGTTGACATGATGTTGCACCTGTTGTGATATGACAGGCAAATAACGGGTTATCAGCCGAAGCTCTCCAGGAGCTCGTCTTCGGCGGCGCAGCCTTTTTCCATCAGTCAGACAGATTCCAGCATGCCTGCGCGTGTTGCAGAGAGATTCCGGCATGCCTGCTGTGAAGTCGGCTCCGCCGTCCTGTGCTCCAGTCAGTGCTCTGGTCACGGGGGCGGGGGGTCAGACATTCAAGAAAAACGGGGGCACTTGTGGCCAGTCCGCCAGGTGCCGACAGTGTCACGAAAGAGGGGGCAGTTGTTCCCTCCCTTCTTCGAAGGCCAAAACAGCAGGTTTCAATAACTTTGCTTGACATCTTCTGGCAACTTTGGTGTGTACGAAGGAGTCCCAGAGGAAACAGGGATGTCGTTCGTGACAGCGTCGGCCTGCCCCGTGTGGTTGGTTGTGGCAGGTCCTGAGGAGGATGGCCAACCACACGCTGATTCGCTGAGGGCCAACTGGACCAGGGGTGCCCGAATAGTTGGGCATACTCAGTCCGAGACCAAAGGAGGATCCCAAGACCAATATAATGCCGATTATATTGCACTTGTGTTGACATGTAATTTGCCTTTTAAGAATCCGTCCATTCAGAGTTGACATGATGTTGCACTTGTTACGATTTGTTTGGCAAAATAACTCTTCAACCTTGTTGACAGCTTGCACCGGGAAAGCCTGGACAGGGGGATAGCCTGCCCCGACACGTGCGCAGGAAGGGCCTTCGTGTGGGATCGCGCCAAACTGATAGCGTATCTTCCAGATGTCGATGTGCACGCTTATCTTTTGCGGCGCCAGCCGTCAAACTTCGGGGGCGGCAGGCAGGGGTCGATGGCTAGGGAGGGGTGCTAGGGAGGGTGGATATCCTGGCGGGGCCATCTATTTCCCAAGATTTCAATGCCGCTTTTTGTCTCTTGTACGCGTCCCTGGCCCCCCCTTTGGCCGCGCACGTGCCGCGGGCCATGATTTGCGCCCCCCCCCCCCCCCCTCTTTGACGCTCCCCTCTTGGCCGCCCCCCAAAACTGGCCGCTCCAAGCTTTTGCGGAGCCTGGGATCTCTGGGCCTCTCCAGGTTTCTGGGTCATCTTTCGGCTCTCCTGCGGCCCTTCGCGGACGATCCAGGCACCCCCATCACGCTCCCGGCGAGGCGCAGCTGCTGGAGAGCACCCCGAGGCTGGAACACAGCGGGGAACCAACGAAAGTATCCGAGAACCTCGAACCTCGAACATCGGAGCTCTGGGTACAGATTCTTGGCGGCGCGCGCAGTTGGATAGGGGGAGGGGGCAAGGCTTCTCAGCAACACTCCTGCTTCTTAGAGGGCGCGGGCCTTGTCTGTAGATGTGGGGCCCGCGCCTGCTAGGAAGCAGTCTCTTCCTAAGAAGCCTCCCCCCCTTCCCTCTACGTACCCCACTGTGCGCGGCGCCAAGATTCTCTTGGCCCTCTCCGAGCGACGACGACGTCGACGACGACGACGACGACGACGACGACGCGAGGGCCCTGCCGCCCCGAGGCCGCGAGGGCTGCCTCGCCGCCCTTTCGCGGGGCGGCCCCAGCCGCGCGGCACTGCGGCCCCGGCCGCTCCGCGGGGCCTCGTCCGAGGACCGCCCGGGGGCCCGGAGGCGAGGACGACGACGGGGAAAACGACGACGGGGAGGACGACGAGGGAGAAGAAGACCACGAGGAGGAGGAGGAGGAGGAGGAGGAGGAGGAGGAGGAGGAGGAGGAGGAGGAGGAGGAGGAGGAGGAGGAGGAGAGGAGGGAGAGGAGGAGGAGGAGGAGGAGAGGAGGAGGAGGAAGGAGGAGGAGGAGGAGGAGGAGTGGAGAGGAGGAGGAGGAGGAGGTGGAGGAGGAGGAGGAGGAGGAGGAGGTGGAGGATGAGGGGGGCTGGACGGAGCAGCTAGACCGAGCTTTCTTCGGCTGCCTCGAGCAGCTTGCCGGCGGACCCTTGGACGCCCCGCAGCGTCTCCAAGCCACGCTGCGCCTCGCCGACGGCGGTTGCGCTTTCCCTTCGGCTACCCTAGCGGCGCCCGCCGCGTACGCCGCCAGCTGGACCTTCTTGCTCCTCGGCGTCATGAGGTGCCTCTGGGCCAACTCTCTCGCCGTGCCCGCGGACGCAACGGACGCTCGACCAGGCAGAGGCGACGCTCCAGGCTGCAGGCGTTCTGCAGGCGCCCTTTGACTGGATCGGTTGCACTGCAGGCCCGCAACCGAAGCTACAGGGACACCGGGCTAATGCTGCTTCCGCGGCCAACCGGGAGAAATTGCAGCAGACGCTCGACGAGGGCCACCGCCTCCGCTTGCGAGAGAAAGGAGGCGCCTGAGCAGGCAGCTGGCCCCTCCCGCGCCAGCCGGGCGACCCCTGCCAGCCAGACGTGCGCTTCATTGGCAACCTCAAGCGGCGGCTCTGCGTCCCGGTCTGCCCGCCCGGCTCCCTCTGCCCGCACCGCCGCGAGGATGGAAGTCTCTGCAACGAGGCTCTCGGCCTGCACGGCTGGCACGCAATCAAATGCGATGTGGGCGCGTCGCGCCACCAGCTCCACACCAATTGCTGCGACTGGCACCCCGTGAAACACAAAAAGCTCACAGGTTTCGCGGCGCCCACGGAGCAGGCCGTTCCTGCCTGGGATCGCCGCCCCCCCGAATTTGGGAGCTGCAGCAAGCCGTCCTCGACCTCTCTCCACTAACGAGCCGGCCAACGGGCGCCACGTCTACGTCGACTGGGCAACCACCTGGCGTACATTCAACCCACGTTCTACGCAGGGGTGTCCAGGCAGACAAAGACGGCTTGGCGGCCGCCCAGATTGTGGAAAAGAAAGGAGAGCGGTACCCCCCACCCGGGGGCGAGCTGGTCCCTCTCGTCTTCGAGAGGGGGCTAGCCCAGCGACGAAGCCGCCAGCTTCGTCCGCAGCTACGGAGCCGACCTAGACAACGGCGGGCGCTCCGAGCTGCTGGGCAGCCTCTGGCGGCAGATCAGCAGAACACTCCAAAGGGGAAATGCCGAGATGCTGATGAGCGCACTCGGGCGCTAGGCGAGCAGCCCCCCGCCCCCGCTTGGTCCACCGCAGCCGCCGCCAGCACAGTGGCCACCACAGGCGTCCGCGAGCACAACAGCGAACCCAGACCACCACGCCCGCCGCCAGCACGACAGCCTCTGCCGCCACCAAGACCACCACGACGACGACTCGGAACGCGACGGCCAGCGCTGGCACGTTCACTACTGCGACCACCGCCGACCGGCACCACGACCACGACCACGGCCAGCACGACGGGGCCATGACCACCGCCACTGCCACTGCCACCGCCGACCCGACCGCCCCTGCCCCCAGCCGCCCCTTCCTTTTTCCTTTCTCTGCCCCTGCCAGGCCGCCCTTGCTGCCGCGCGTGCCTAGCGCTTAGCCTCCGCCTTCTTCATCGCCCCTCCCTTGCCTCCTCTGCATTTCTCCTTGCCGAATTCAGTGAATTATTACAACTTCGTTTTTGAGGCGGACATCCACGGGGCCAGTTCTCCAAGAGGCTGTGCCCGGCAGGTGGCGTTTTTATGGCCAAGGGCCCAGGGCCATAACCCTGGCGCAAGGGGGCCCCCTTGGTGACGGGGGTGGGGACCCACTCGGGTGCCCCCATGCCTTTAGGTGGAAGGAGGAGGAGGAGGAGGAGGAGGAGGAGGAGGAGGAGGAGGAGGAGGAGGAGAGGAGGAGGAGGAGGAGGAGAGGAGGAGGAGGAGGAGGAGGAGGAGGAGGAGGAGGAGGGAGGAGGAGGAGGAGGAGGAGGGGAAGGAGGAGGAGGAGGAGGAGGAAGAGGAGAGGAGGAGGAGGAGAGGAGGCGGAGGCGGAGGAGGAGGAGGAGGAGTAGGAGTAGAGGAGGAGGAGGAGGAGGAGGAGGAGGAGGAGGCGGAGGAGGAGGAGGAGGGAGAGGAGGAGAGGAGGAGGAGGAGGAGGAGGAGGAGGAGGAGGAGGAAGAAGAGGAGGAGGAGGAGGAGGAGGAGGAGGAGGAGGAGGAGCAGAAGGAGGGAGGAGGAGGAGGAGGTGGAGGAGGAGGAGGAGGATTAGGAAAAGGCGGAGGAAGGAGGAGAAGGAGGAGGAGGAGGAGGAGGAGGAGGAGGAGGAGGAGGAGGATGAGGAGGAGGAGGAGGAATATGAATATGAATCGCAACATGACGATTCCAACAAGACAGCACTACCCCCCCCGATGCTTCGCTGCGCAGCCCGTTTAGCTGCGCTTGAAGGCTTGCGGAACGCTCCTCGATGAAAGCGGCCGAGATACGCCTGCTTGGTATCATTGAGGGATTCGGCACCAAAGCACTCCTGCCTGAGCCCAACTTGCAGGTTAGCCGAGAAGAAAAACCCGCAGGCCCCACGCATCCAGACCCTGAGTGACTGATGGAATATCATACGATGAGATTCATGAGCCCACCCCCCCAGCTAGGTGCAACTTCCTTCTTGGAACCTTGGAGATGACTGAGTCAACATGTTCTAACGGCGCACAAGGAGAAGCTAGCCACTCTTGGATGGTGGGTTTCGTGGCACTGCTATGGCAGGTGGTGCACTTACAGCCGCAACCGTTCAGCGTGTGAGGCGTCTGAAACCTGGCAATATTCGCTGGGGAAGGCGGCGGCGGAGCCTGGGCAGCCAGAGTCGGGCTCGGCTATCTTCGTTGCCTCGTGCTTAGCAAAAGTGGCCTCCAGAGTCGCCTTGAGGAGTCTCCGCCTGGTCAGGGCCGCACGCCCTTCAACTCCCGCGATCCTACTACGAACACAAGCTGGCAACCTACACCTTTCAGCCGCACCGCAGGCGATGGCGTCAGCCACTTCGTTTCCACGGGTAGGCCACCATGAAAATGCCTGCCACAAACGTCTTTGGCCTCCAAGTGAGATGGTACTTGCAAGACAACGATCCCGCTGGGGTCTCTGAGCTTAACCAAAACCCCGACCACAGCCCACAAACTGTTCTACTCACTCTTGTCAGCGCATAGATACTGCCGTGCATACCAGCCCCGCTCGACGTTCTCAGTATCTGAAATGAAAACTGTCGGCTCAGCGGATCATCCGATGGCGAGCTCGAGACGCGGCAGTTCGCCCCTCGGAACCGATTGCGTTCGCCCTGTGCGGGGTCCTGCGATATTGGGCCCGATGGTCATGACCACACCTCCCAAGCCAACTCCTCCCAAGGACGTGAATCGACTGTCTGGCCCCCCCGACGCGTCTCCGAAGATGAGCGGGGGCTAGTTCGGGGTCCCGTCTCCTAGGCAACCTGTCCCGACCTCAGAACTCAACAAATCCACCCCGACCCTTTTGTTTCTGCATGGATGGCGATGGAGTGGTTGTCATATGTCGTGGAATGATTCCGCGATACTATAAACAACTGTCACTGTTCCCATGCGCCAGTGCTGCAGGGACAAGCGCGTCATAATCATAATATGCCTGGGCATTCGTGTTGGCACTACAGATCCACCCCCGGTGCTTCATATCTCCTGGAGCCTGCTTGCACCTGAGACAAATGTTGGACTTGCTCGAGCCAACCTCGTGCTTCCTCGAACGTGCCCGACATCCGCCCGTGGCGATCGTCAGCGTCGGTTCAGCCAACTGATTCCCATGGCGACCCGCACGAGGACGGGATAACAACCTCGTCAAAGACTCATTGTCAGCGCCGTACTCCAGCCCAGCGCCATGGTGAAGCTTGGCAGCTGCACGCCGCTGCTGGGGGTCAAGACTCTGCCCAACATCAAAAGGACAACCAGCCGTGTCAACATGCTGCTGATCAGTGGCGCTGTCTGGGACAGTCCAATCAACTGGCTTCAAGCCGCATGCTCGTCGGGCCTGCGCCAATGCGACGGCGATATCGGGTCCCAGCCAGCATTCGCCAGGCGGGTAATCACCGCCGAGATCGGCCCATGAATTTATCGACTGCGCTCATGCAAACCAGGGCTCCGAACTTCCTGGGCCAAATCGGTCCAGACCCTGCGGGCCCCCGCGCGCATGTGAGTATCGTCGGTCCACGTTCGCAACCATTCATGAAGACATAACTTCGGTAACCTCACTCCAGGATCCTGCTGCGGGGCCCGCGCATCAGGGAGCGTCTTGAGGCGTCGCCCTTGCTGATGCGCCCCCGACGCGGACCCGAGCTGCCGCCGTAGTTGTTGCAGCCGCAAGCCGAACGTGCCGTGGGCGTGGTGGGCATATGTGGCGGCAGCCTGCGGTCCTGCGGTCTCGATCTTCCTCGTCGCTTCGTAACTTTTGGACGCGCGAGTGTGCCTCCTCAACTTCTCATCGCCCGCCGTGGCCTTCTGAGTGCGTTGCCGCCGAGAAGCGCGAGCCACGCGTCGCCCGCCTCCCAGGTCAACTCCCAGATAGCCCACCTGCGACGCAGCTTGAACGTCAACGCCACGCCTCTCCTAACACGTGTGATGTGCTTTGCTGTCGCTCATGCTGTCGCATGAGATAACGCTCTGGGGGGCCAACTTGAGCCGTGCCTGCTGCGCCTTATCGCGAGTGCTTGTGGCACCTGTGGTCGCAGCCTTTCGTTCGGCATCGCGTGGGCCCACGCGCCCGACGTGCAGATCATCCGCCCAGATTCGCTGCGAAGCCGCCACCTGAGATGTACGCAGCCGATCGAGGATGGAGTGGGTGAGGCATCTCCCAGAGCGCACGCCGTTTCTGGCGCCATGGGCGATGCTCCTGGTGGGCTGGGAGGCGCTCCGAATTGTGCCCAGACTCTTGGCGTCGCGCATAGTTGGTCCTCGAGATGCAGCAGCGGCGCGCCCAGGAATCCCGGCCGAATGGCCGCGTCGGACAACTTACTTCAATTCGTCGTATCATGGTATGACTTGAGGTCCAGCAGCGCGCGCCCACTGGCAACCCCCAACTTGACGAATCGTTCTCGATCGACCGCCTGCAATAATGCTTCCAGAAGCGCCGAGTTGCCCGCGACCGCCGCGCCCCGCCCCGTGGCTACATCCGGAGACCAGCACTTGGCTTGGGGCTCTCGGGTGAGGCTGTACAAACGACAGAGTATAACCTTATGTTTCTATCACCGCCTGCCTTTTTCGGTAAAGGACTACCTACACTACCTAATAATTGCGTGGGCCATGTGCCACTATCTTCAACGACATTGAGGATGCAAGCCAGGGCTGCGTGACCTTCTGGCGGCAACTCTTGGATGTCAAAAGGCATCAGTTGATCGACTCCGAGGCCCGCTTTAGCTCTCCGAGCTGCTGCCTCGCGCGCTTGATCGCCGTCGTTGGGGGCAATGCCCTGAATGCGGGCCCTGTCTCTCATGTTGTCGAAAGCGGTGCCCAGCTCATCGATGCTAAAGTCAGGGTCGTGCCGCAATTCCTGCCGCTTGATGGCGCCGGCATTTATCGCGTCTTTTGGATGGGACAAATATTCACCATTGACCAACAACTCATCTTGAACTTCGGGCAATTTTTCAATATTCTTGCGCTGCGCGCCCGCGGCCTCGGGGGACGAAGCCCGCTTTGAGCTGCGACGGCGAGTGTCGCATTGTCTTCGCCGCGGCGCGCTTGGATGCACGCTGCGCCAAATGGAGTAAACTGTCGAAGCTCTTGCCTGCGAAGTGAATCGTTGCTCAAGACGGCTACCCAGAGATCCCGATCTCCACGGGCGCTATGAGGTGGGGCACTGCGCGCGCCGCCTGGATAATCAGCGCCCGGCCGCGCGCCGAGTTCTCGAAGATGATCTAGCTGCCTCGCGCCGTTCCCACGCGGCCGGTGCCGCGGCACTTCGACCAGTACTTGACAACTCTCGACCATCAGTTGGCAACTTTGTCTTGCAGCGGAGCCCTGGGGGAGGTGGCCGCCTGCTGGACGGACTGCGTCCGCCAGTGAGGGTCGGCCGCGCGTGAGACCGCACCGAGCGGTTGTCTGTGGTGACTGGATATGGTAGCCTCGAGTGTCGAGGCCCATCCTGCATGCAGAGCCGAGAAGTGGAGTGCGCGCGGCCCTGCAATTCGCATCGCCAGCGAAGGGGTCAATGTGTGTATACTTCATCGCTTTGGGGCGATATGAAATTGGAATCGATGCGACTTTGAGCCCGAACCCAATGGTCCGATGGGATGTGGAACTCAGGGTTCCTAGGCGACGACTCGGCAACAACGGGCTCCATGTTTTCAGAAGCAACGCCAGACTGGGCACTAACCTCTACTGCGGGGCGGCTGCCGCTGGTGGGCTCTGAAAAGGGTTTGGGCACAGAATTGTCACTCATGTTGGGTGGACCTGGCTTGGCCGCGGGCGCTGGCGCTGCGACAGGACCTGGCGGCGCGCCCGAGGAACTACTGGCAACCGTGACGTCTCCGGAGGCTTTTGTGACCCCCGCGCGCCCCGAGGACGCCGGCATCGAACGAGTTTCCTCGGCCCGCGGACCCTCTTCATCTTCGCCTTCAACAGGGGCAACGGCCTCGGAAACGACGGGCGCGGGGTAAAACTCCGCCATGATTTTTTCGCCGGGATCTTGAAAGATATCACCGAAGAGGGCTTGCGCTTCATCATTTTTTTTTCTGTGGCGATTGCGGCCCTGGCTGATCGCTCTGCCTTGGCCTTGCTGCTCTTGGGGCCTGGCGTGGGCAGGGTGCCTGGCCGACTTGCCAGGGGGGGCGTGCCTGCAACGACGAGAGACCACACCGCGTGAGCAACTGCTGGCAGCCGGGTCGTAGCTTGAAGCGAAGCCCGCAGTGTAGCCCCCGCGGGACATCGCGATCCGCACGAATATCCACCGCGAAACTATCAGCTCCAGGCCCCACGATGAGGAAATCGATATGCGACGATCCCTTGGCCGCGGCGCAGGTGGCGCAAGCTTCGGGCTCCCGAATCCGCCCATGTACTCGTTGCATGATTTGCGACCGCTGCATCGCTTCGGGCGTCATGTTGAAATCCCCGATACACAGCCAAGGTAGTTGAGGTGCTCGAAGGAATCCTCCAAGCCGATGGAAGCGCTGAAGGTCGGCGCCCCGCATGCCAATGGGTGGATGTCCGTGTGCTCAGACATTCACCGCTGAGTTGGATTGGACATGCACGATCACTGGTGAACATCCATCGTAGCTGCTGTGGCCATCTGCGCAAAGATCTGGCGAATCTTCGGCTGCCATTAGAAATCGATTGACCTGAAGATGTTGGCGACAAACAAGCTTCACCTCCTTCGTTGACGCGGTCGCGTTTGGCATCTGTGTTGCCTTGCCCCGTGCTCCTTGCCAGGTTGAACACGTGTTTGAGTTTGGGCGAGCGGAATTTGGTAGCCGACTTCTTGCTCGACGAATGTCCGATGCGTGTCTCTACCAAACCGACAACATCGATTGAATTATCGGACTGATAAGACACCAGCGACTGGATATGCCCCCAAGCTTGTTTCCAAAACAAGTACAACTTGAGAATCAGAACATACTGCATTCACCAGTGCTACTGTCATTGACTGCGTGGTCAGGATCAGTTGACACTGTGCCGCGCCCCTGCGAAGTTCGCGACGTACTCACACCTGTGGACTGACCAGTAGTAGCCGAACCTGCTGACAATGAAGTGGCCGTTGGCGAGGAGGCACGTGGCTCGCTGCCGCCTGCAGCTGCAAGCGAGCCCGCCGAGGCGGCGGCACTTGCCCCGAGGTCAGCAGCCGCCGCCGTCTGGCATCGCGGCCCGCCAGCGGGCGCTCCGCCCGCTGCTGCCGCCACCTGCTTCGCGCCTCGACCGCCGCGACCTTGGCGGTGCTGGGCACGCGCGCCCTGGCCGCCTGGGCCTCCTCGGTGAGCCCGCCGCCGCTGCCGCTGTCGGCGGCGTCGGCGGCGCCTCCCGCAGCGGCGCCGTCAGCGGACGCAGCGGGCGCAGGCTCTTGCCCTGCCGCCGCCGTGCCGCCGCTGCCTGCGCCGCCTGGCTGGGCGCCGCCGTCCGTCTTCCTTCTCTTCTGGGGCCTCTCCTGGATGCTGGCCTTGATGGTCTTGGTGCGCTCGATCCAGGCCGTCACCTCCGTGGGCCTTGTAGCTAAGGCATTCTGGACATCCCGCAGTTGCCCCCCCCAGCTCCTGCAGCTCCTTCCTCTCGCTCTCTTCGCGCTCTAGGTCCTGAACCAAGGCGAAGAAAGCCTCATCGACCACCGCGCGGAAGACCTTGTCATCGCCGCCCTAGCCCGCGCCCGCCGCGCCCTCGCCCTTCGCTTGCAACTGTAAGCCTGAGGCGTTGGCGTTGGCTTTTATGGCAACCTGCTTGTTGAATTCGGCCTGGGCAAGGACCCGCGCGCACTCAGTCTCGCGCGCTTCTGCCTTGACTAGGGCCTCCCTGCATCGCAACACTTGCTGCGCCGCCTGAGCGTGCTTCGCCTCGGCGTCCTTCCAGGCGCCGAGGGCCATGCGCGCCGTCTCGTCGTCGGAGACCTGACTGCTCGCGGGCGGCACCTGCGCGACGAGCACGGCCTGCTGGCTCGTCAAGGCGCGCTTGACCATCGGGTCGCTGGTGGCCGCGACGGTCTGATGGAGGAGCTCCAGCGCGCCGGGTGCCTCGGCGGCTCCTGGCTCGACTCCCTTCTTAGACCCTGGCTGCGCGATGGGTTGTTCTCCAGCTGCTGTTGCCCCGATGCGGTGTCTCCGGGCCCCCCCCTTGGATTCAGGTTTGCACAGCTTGACTGGCCGTCCGCGCTTCCTGCAGGCGCCGCTCTCCTTGAGCAGCGCGTCGTTTTATTGGTGGGTGTGGCGGCCTGCGCGCGTGCTCCAGTGACGGCGGCCCGCTGCGGCGGCAGCCATCGGCCCCCGTTTTGCTGCCTCGACCGCCTGCGCGCGGAGGCGATGGGGGGCGGGGCAGGCCTCGAGCACCGCGTGAAGACGCGGGGGCTGGCCTATTGGATCCGCGCAAAATGCGGCAAGGGGCCCCCTTCCCTCCGTGCAACCGCTCGTGCCAGTGTTGCTTGGGGGAAGAGGAGGAGGGGGGGGGAGGAGGAGGAGGAGGAGGAGGAGGAGGAGGAGGAGGAGGAGGAGGAGGAGGAGGAGGAGGAGGAGGAGGAGGAGGAGGAGGGGGGGAGGAGGAGGAGGAGGAAGAGAAGGAGACGGAGGAGGTTGAGGAGGAGCAGTTGAAACCCAAGAGTCATCAACGATGTTGGAGTAAACTTTCATTTCCACTGAGGGAGCTGTGTTGGAAGACGACCGTTTGAAGACCCTGAAGAATGCCAATGTAATGTTCTTGGAATTCCAACGCCACGGGTCAACCTGACTGTTGCGTCTTGACGATCTTGAGCCGTACCAGAAAACCATTCCTGACATTTCAACACAACGAATCAACGTAGTTGTTGCGCCCTCATAACCCTGAGCCCTTCCAAAACACCACTTTTGGTATGTTGATCATGGGAATCCCCGAAACTCTTGCAAGTGCTTAAATGGAATGTGCGCGTCGCCATAGCGAGAGCCACATGTTGGAAATGAACCGCCCTCAACCAGTGACGCTCTTGCAACTTCTTAAAGCGAATGTGCGCGGCGCCAAAGCGAGAGTCACATTTTGAAAGCCACCCGCTATCAAACCGTGGAACTCCTGCAATTTGTTGAAACGAGTGTGCGCGGCGTCAAGGCGAGAACCACATATTGAAGACCACCCGCCTTCAGTCCGTTAAGCTTGTGTAGTTTCTTGACACGATTGTGCGCGGCCCGTGAAGCTATTATCATGGTTTGGAAGCTTCAAAGTCGTAGATGTTCAGGAAAGCTTCGGCGAAACGCCCGACCCGTTCTAAACACTGGCCACGGGGTGCGACAGGGATAAATCATTTATAAAGGGAAGGAACGGAGGAGCAGGAGGAGGAGGAAGAGGAGGAGGAGGAGGAGGAGGAAAAGGAGGAGGAAGAGGAGGAGGGGGTGGAGGAGGAAGAGGATGATGATGATGAGAGGAGAGGAGGAGGAGGAGGAGGAGGAGAGGAGGGGGAAGGAGGAGAGGAGGAGGGAGGAGGCGGAACATGAGGAACAATAAGAGAAGGAGGAGGAGGAAGAGGAGGAGGATGAGGATGAGGAGGAGGCGGAGGCGGAGGAGGAGGAGGACGAGGAGGACGAGGAGGAGGCTGCGGAGTAAGAGGAAGAAAAATAAACAAAGGAGGAGCTTGAGGAGGAGAGGAGGAGGAGGGGGATGAAGAGCAGGAGGAGGAGGAGGAGGAGGAGGACCAGTGTAAACCCAAGAGTCATCAACGATGTTGGAGTAAACCCTCCCTCCAAGCTCCGTCTTCGTAGGCCCCTACAACGGTTCATTTCCATTGAGGACAATACTGGGGTGGCATTATGTTCCATCCCTGTCGCGAGAGGTTTCTGGGGGGGGTGGGGGGGTGGCGGTGGCGAGGCGGAGGTGTTTGGGTGCATGGTGCGCGTGTGTGTGTGTGTGTGTGTGTGTGTGTGTGTGTGTGTGTGTGTGTATGTGTGGGTGTCTGTGTTTGTGTGTCTGTGTGTATGTGTGTGTGTGTGTGCGCGTGCGTGTGTATGTGTGTGTGTGTGTGCGCGTGTGTGTGTGTGTGTGTGTGCGTGTGTGTGTGTGTGTGTGTGTGTGTGTGTGTGTGTGTGTGTGTGTGCGTGCGTGCGTGCGTGCGTGCGTGCGTGCGTGCGTGCGTGCGTGCGTGCGTCTCCTGACGGATCTCGCGGCCTAGGGCGCCTTGCCCCGACCGCCCCTCCTGTCCCTGGCAAGGTCTCTTGGCGCTCTCTGTTCGTGGCCTTCTACTACGCCTGGCCCTGTCTCCCATTTCCCTCCCTCCTTCACACCTGATATAGGGACGGTTAGTCCCTCCTGATTCCGCAGGTTCCACCTGCCTTCGGTGGCTGGGTGGGCCGCCCGGGTGCCGGCGCGGGGTTTCTGCGGCGCTGGCAGGCCCGCCTCGCTGGCCTATCTTCTCCCTTTCCCCGCCCGCTGCCCCCCATCCCGCCACCATGGCGGCCGCGCCCGGCACAGCGCGGCTTCGGCCCGGTGCCCGGCGCTAGCACGCGCTGGTCCTGATTCACTCTGCCGCCTCGGCGGCCCTGCGGTCCTGGGCGCAGCGTGGCCCTGGCCCGGCCCTGGGCTCCGCGGACAACGGCAGCGCCCTGGCACAGCGCGGCTTCGGCCCGGTCCTGAGCGCTCGCCCCTGCAGGATCGGATCCGTTCCACCTCTTGCTCCAGTGCACCGGCACCTTGTCGGTCGTCACAGGCGGCATGTTCTTGGCGTGTCCTACCTGCCGCGCCTCAAGTATCTGCGGCTCCTGTACCCTGGACCCGTGGCACCATGGACCACCACGGCCCTGAGGCGCTCGCTCCTGCTACCTGTACGATGGCGCAACGTTGCGCTTCGTCTCAGCGTCGCGCTCCTCTCTCTCTGTGATCCCTGACGCAGCTTGGTTGCAAGGCGCGTCACCTCCCGCCGCCAACTCGAGGCTGGTGTAAATGATGTGCCGTTGACGGCAGCACCAACCACAGCATTTTGCTTCAACAGGTGCTCCGCCACCCGGTTCATGGAAAAGGCGCTCCTTTGCAAGTGCGTCGGCTTCGGCACCGCCTGATCCCGAGGCTTTGCCTCCTCCTGGTCTCGTTCCGAGGCTGCGCCCCCCTTTTCCTTCCCCATCTCTGGTTAATTCAAGCTTCGCGCGGCCCGCTTAGCTTCGACCGGAAGAGGTGCGCTCTCGACCCGCGAATCAAAAAAATGTGCGTGCGTGCGTGCGTGCGTGCGTGCGTGGGGGCATGCGTGCGTGCGCGGTTGCTGGCGTGGGGTGTGGTCTTACATGCGCGGATGAGTCCGAAATCCTCGTCCCTGCTCCATGCTCCCCAACCAACCACGCTTCAGTGGTGCGAGCAGGCCAAATGCCTGCAAGCGCTCACGGCTGAAGTATAAGGGGTGCCCAGGGAACATTTGGGGGTGTATATCGGCGGACGTGACGTCATGGGTGCCCCTTCGTTTTCCCTCCTGCACGGCGGCCTCTCATCACTGTGGACCAAACCAGAATTGGGTTGGGCACGTCGCTCTATATTTTCATTCCCTATTATTTCCCCTTCCGTTTTCTTTGCCATGGCATTTTTGAGCGCGTGCGGCTTATTTGTCTCTTTCGCAAATACTTATACGTGCACCTGCTCGGTGACCACGATTTGCTGTGGGTGCGATGAGGAGGATCATGTCGCGCTCGCCTCTTGAGTCGACCGACCCTGGTCCCCGCCAAGGGGCGCCATTCCTGAGGAGAGAGCTGTCAAAAGAGGGGGCGATGGTGATGACCACGATGATGTTGCTGATGATATGATTGTGCCATGGGCGGCGACGTTGATGATGGCGACGGTGACGTTCAGGATGATGATGATGATGATGATGATACTGACGATGATGGTGAAGCTGATGCCTATTATGTTAATCTGGTGGTGTTGATGGTGCTGATGATGATGGTGCACGGTGGTGATGGTTTTGGTGATGGTGATGCTGCTGATGATGATGACGGTGATGGTGGTGAGCGGGGTGCTGATGATGATGGTGGTGTTGATGATGGTGGTGGAAATGGCGGATGGGGTTGGTGGTGACGGTAATCGTGGGGCGGTGGTGGTGGTGGTGTTGGTGGTGCTGGTGGTGGTACAGGGTATCGGTGTAGGTGGCGGTGGTGGTGGTGTTGGTGGTGGTGATGAAAATGGTGGTGGTGGTGTTGATGGTGATGAGGGTGGTTTCGGTGATGATGGTGGCGGCTGTTGTGCGTATGGTGGTGATTCTGATTGTGACCACGACGGTGACGATGCTGACGATGGAGTTGACGATGGTGATGATGATGGTGACGTTGATGATGGTGATGATCAAGATGGTGATGCTGATGGTGATGATGATGGTGGTGGGGGTGGTGGTGCTAAAGATGGTGCCTGGTGCCTGGTGCATGGCGCATCGTACATGGTGCATAACGCTGCATGCATCATGCATGGTTATTGTGACGATGATGACGATGATGATGATGATGATGATGATGATGATCGTTATGATGCTAATGATGGTGGTGTTCATGACGATGGCGTTGACGACCATGGTGATGATGCCCATGATGCCGATGATGCAGAATTTGACAATGAGGCTGCTGCTGATGATGCTGATGATATTGATGATGCTGATAAATTTGATGAATGTTATGATGATGACGATGGTGATGACGATGATGACGATGATGATGGGGTTGTTAATGACGATGGTCATGAGATGATGATGATGCTGATGATGATGATGATGATGAGGAGGAGGATGAAGATAATTATTACACTGATGCTGATGAAGGGTAGGAGTTTGAGGAATATGGTGGACATGAGGAGTATGAGGAGGATTCGGTGGATGATTCTGATGATGATTCGGATAATGCTGCTGCTGCTGATGTCGATGATGAAGATGCCGTTGCTGATGATGCTGATGATAACTATGATGTTGATGCTGCTGCTGATGGTGATGATGCTGATGTTGTCGTGTATTATGATGACGCGGATGCTTATGATGCTGCTGCTGCTGCTGCCGCTGACGGTAAGGATGATCATCCAGGGTGTTTTTTTAGCACCTGCTGCCTTGTGGTGGCAATTTTTCGTCGCTCTCGTAGAGATCCTGGGTCCAGGATCGGCCCGAGGAGCGCCGGGGTTCAGGGGAGGGGGGGGATCTGTCCTTGGCATCGCTCGGACGTGTGCATTTTTCCTTCGGCGAAGACCATCGAGGAGCATCCTTGATCATTTGGCGAAAAAACCACGCACGAAACCGAAAAAAACACAGGGAATGGACGTCCGAGCGATGGCGAGTGTCAGGAGCAGGGAGGCGGAGAGAGAAAGAGATCTGCCCCCCGCGTGCGATCAGGAGTCCAAGCCCGGGCGAACCCCGGCCGCCGACGAGCCGGCGGCGGAGTTACGCAGGCTGTCTCGAGGGGGGGGGGGCGGCAGGCCGGCGATTCCAGGCAGTTGCGCCCCGTCGTGCGAAGGGTGGGGGGACGAAGGAGAACGGGGGATGGTGGAGTCCCACGGTGTTCCTGGGGTCGCGCGCGAGGCTTCCACTGAGTTTGCGCGGGCGTCTCGCGCGTGCGTCTGTGACTTCGTTTGTGGCGCGCACATGCTCTGCGTGCTCTTCGGCGGGTTCCTCCTCGCCCTCCTCAACCGTCTGCTCCTCCTCTCCTGCCCCCCATGCATTTGCGTGGCCCCATCAGAGGATCACAGTCCTCCCCCTTGCAAAGCAAACGACATCTGTGGTGCTTTCGTGTGTACCTTTTCCTCGTTGGGAAACTCTTCGGCGTGTTCTTGCTCGCGCGCCCATGCTCTGCGTGCTCTTCGGCGCGGTCCTCCTCATCCTCCTGGACCGTCTGCTCCTTCTCTCCTCCCCCCGTGCCTCTGCGGCACTTTCGACTCAGACCGAGCTGAGCGGGGATCGCAGCCTGATGTCAGCCCCGTCGCACGCTTTCACGGAGTGCGCGGGGTACCTTGTGAGGCATCGCGGTCGTCCCTTTCTTTTTTCGTCCGCTCCTCCAAAAGCAGGGCCACTCTTTGCTGGGAGAGTGTTCGCCCGAGCAGTGGCGGAAATTGCCCACAGGCACCGAGGCCGTGACAAGTGTTGATGTTCCTGGTGTCCACTAAGGGGGCACGATTTGCCCGCCGGAGGCAGGGCAAGTAGCAGACGGCGAATTACATCTGGGACTTCGTGCGCTCGTATGGAAAAACAACCCGTCGCCTGTTCTGCATCCGTGGCTCTGTTCCCCGTCATCTATCTTTGTCACCCTCTCCGTTTTTTCCCACCAGCCTTAGTACTGGATGTCATTTGTCTTTCGTGCCTTCGCCCCTTGTGATCACCGCTTCTCCATCTTCATCACACTCCCTATTCACACCACCTGCACCACTCTTACAACTTTCTCCTTTCGCACCTTCGCCACCAAGGTGGTTACCTTTACCAGTTTCACCACGTGTCGTTCACCACCTTCATCGCGGTGACCACTTTCACCGACTTTTGGTTGGAACGTTTGCCACCTGCAGCACCGTCGCGTTCATGATCATATTCGCTACTTTCCGCTTCTTCAGAGCCTTCGCAACCACCATCATGTTCGCCACCTTCCACCTTCTGCCTCCACCTCCACCTTCACATTCAGCTCCAACTTCACCTTCTTCCTTTCCTCAGCCTTCGCCCTCGCCGTGGCCTTCGCCCTCCCCCTCGCTCTCACGTTCACCCTCTGGACGTCAGCCAAAGACATGTCGGAACCGAACATGTCCAGCAGCGTCTTTCGACAGCGGCATGCTTGCAGTGAATTAGGCGCGAGATCGACGGCGACACTTGCCGCTATGCTGCTCAAAACGCTCGCTCCCTCTTCGACTGTTTCATTGTCCGCCAGTCGCTCTGTCCACAGACGGCTGTTCCTGATGTCGCTAGCGCACCTGTTGGTGCAGGTCGTGGGGCCTACTCTTGTTTTGCTTGGAGAGCACCTCGAGGTTGTTCTCCGACCCTTGAAAACGCATGCGCGATGCCGACCCCTTTTCATCACCTTTGTACAACTTCAGCTTTTCCCCTCTGCAGCGACGCTGCCTCCCATAGGCTCGTGCAGGAAGGGTTAGTGAACCAGATGGCGGAGATGCGCAGCGCGCTGTCCGCTGAGGTGCAAGGCGAGCCTGACGGGAGTGGGAGAGGCCAGCCTTGGATAGAGAGCAGAAGGAGGATTGAGAGGATTACCAGCAGCAGCAGTAGCAGCGCTCGGCTGCGCGCCGCCCGCCGCCGAGGCCAGGATGGCGTGCGGTCGCGTGATGGCCACACTTTCGTAGCAGAGGCAGGGGAGCGTGCGGGTCCGCCAGTGGTGCATCGCAGCAGAGGTAGGGGAGTGTGCAGGTCCGCCAGTTGTGCAGTAGCAGCAGCAGAAGCAGCTGCGGCAGCCCGAGCGGGATGCAGACACCGGCGGGGACGACGACGGCGACGCCAAGAGGCAGTAAGGGCAGGCTGGGCAGGCGGGGGAAGGAGAGGACGCGGGACAGGAATCGAAGGAGGGCGCGCTGCAGCTACCGCTCGACGACGCCGCTCGTGCGTCCTCTCCGCCTCTCCGCCGTGTTGCGCCGCCACCTGGATGAGGAGGAGGAGGAGGAGGAGGAGGAGGAGGAGGAGGAGGAGGACCAGTGGAAACCCAAGAGTCATCAATGATGTTGGAATTCACCCTCCCTCCAAGCTCCCTCTTCGCAGGCCCGTACAACGGTTCATTTCCAGTGAGGGATCTGCCTCGTTGGAAGACAACAGTTTGCAGATCTTGAAGCGTGCCAGAACATTGTTCTCGGAATTTCAACGCCACGTGTCAACGTGACTGCTGCGTCTGGACGATCCAGAATCATGCCAGAACGCCGTTCTTGGGGCTTCAACACAGCGAATCAACCTAACTATTGCGCCTGCATAATCCTGAATCCTTCCAACACCATGTCTGGCACGTTGGTCATGGGATTCCGTGAAACTCTTGCATATTTAAACGACGAGTGTGCGCGGCGCTAAGGCGAGAGCCACATTTTGAAAAGGAACCGCCCCTCACCGGCCCTCGGGACCGTCAACAAACGACTCAGGATGAAAAACCAGTCCCTGGGAGGGGGCCTAGACCTTTGGAGGCCGAGGTAGTGGAAAAATCATGACGTCGAGTGTCTGGGAAGGAGGCGCGGCGAGGAGTCCTGCCCCGCCGGCCGCCCTGGCATCGTGAGCGAGCGTGACCCCGAGGAGGGGTGGAGGCGCGCGCGCGCCCTGGCACCCGCCGGTCTGCTCTGCTGGTCAGCCCGCAGCCTTGGAGGTCTGGGCCGCTTGCCCTGGGCGTAGTTTTTCACCCCACGTCCATTTTGATGGCCCAGGGCCCGGCAACGGCTCCCGACCCTGAGATCTGACGTCGCGAAGCCGTTGCAGCATCGCGGAGAATCGCGTCTGGGGCCCGAGACCCTGTCTTGCTGCGGCACTCGTCGAGCCAGGTCGATCTGTGCTGGTCCCCAGCTCGAAGCCGGGTGTTTTAGCCCGGTGTGGCAAAATTGCAGCGCCCGGACCAAAAAGGACATTTGGCCCCCGGAGATTTGGTCCCCAGACATGCGACGTGCTGATTTCTTCAGTGCACGGTCCCCGGACGTCCCGACCCTTTCCCCCGGGCCGGTTGTTCACCTCGAGTTTTTTCTGAGGGCCCCGGGGCCCAGCGAGGGCTTTGGCGAGGTCGAACAGTGAGAAGAACCTCCCGTCCTGATTTCTCGACCCATTCACCAGGACCGGTTTTTCATCCTGAGTCGTTCTGTGACGGTCTCGTGGCCTGGAAGGTCCCCTACAGGCCGAAAATTGCGAAAAATCTCCGTCGTGATTTTTTTCAATGCGTTGGATCTCTGGGAGCATGACTGGGAATCACATCGTCGGAGATCTGGTCGAAGGCATGGTCGCGCGGCTCGACTCGCTGGCCGACGGCAGCCGCGCTCCGTCGCCCCAGGCGCCGCTCCGCCGCCCAGCCGCGCGCCCCCCGCGCTCCCAGCGGCGACGGCGTCCAGCCAGCGGGCGGGGCGGAGTTTGGACTCGGCTGGGCGGAGCAGGGAGGAGGAGGAGGAGGACGAGGGGGAGGAGGAGGAGGAGGAGGAGGAGGGGAGGAGGAGGAGGAGGAGGAGGAGGAGGAGGAGGAGGAGGAGGAGGAGGAGGAGGAGGAGGAGGAGGAGGAGGAGGAGGAGGAGGAGGACTGTCAATCAACGATGCGGGATGATCATCGGCCCCAGGGAATGGGGCGAGACTTCGGGGGACCAGCATTGGTCCCGGCCAGCAGAAAGGGAGGGAGGGGGGGAAAAGGGGGCCTCTTTCGCCTTTGTTGGACCTCCCGGGGGCTTATCGTCGCCTTGGCTGGGCGCGTCTCGACAAAGACTGGTGCGTCCAGACTCCTGGAGGGGTCTGGGGACCGATTCTGAGCGGATCTCGCTTCCCAGATGGGTGAGGCGCTGGGTTGCGATGAGGCAGCCTCCAAAAGTAGTCTCAAATCGGGCATGTCCCAGGAGGAGCATTCAAACACAGTCGCAAAAACAGTCTGGGTACGATTTTTCGATTATGTCTGACAATTTGAGAATCTGTTTCCTGGCAAATTCTCATTCCTCGTCCAAAATCCACCTCCGTAAGAGGGCAGGCCCGACCCAAAGGTGGTCCCGGCGGGCCTTCGCAGGCCCCCTGGAAGGACTGGGCGCGATCTTTCGACCACCTCCTGACAGTGCGAGAGGCTGTGTCCGACTCGTTTCTGCCCTTCGTCCAGAGCCCGCCTGGAGGAGCGACGCCCGACCCAGAGGCAGCCTCAGCGGGCCTCCGCAGAGGCCCCCCGCACAGGCGTGTCCCGGCCGGCCTCGGCTGCCCCCCCCCCCCCCCCTCCCAGCGGGCCTCCGCAGAGGCCCCCCGCGCAGGCGTGTCCCAGCCGGCCTCGGCTGCCCCCCCCCCCCCCCCCCCCCGAAGATGCTCAGTTCTGGGGCGGCGGCTTCGGCACCCTGCGGGCGCCGCCGCCCCTGGGGCGCTCCGCGCCTCCGAGGGTGGGGGGCGTCGCGGACTGGCGGTCGTCCGGCCATGGGCTCCCCATACCTCGGAATTGTGGGGGTCCCCTCCTCCTCCTCCTCCTCCTCTTCTCCTCCTCCTTCTCCTCCTCTTCTCCTCCTTCCTCCCTCTTTGTCCTCCTCCTCCTTCCTCCTCTCCTCCTCCTCCCCTCCTCCCTCCTCTCCTCCTCCCTCCTCCTCCTCCTCCTCCTCCTCCTCCTCCTACTCCTCCTCCTCCTATTCCTCCTCCTCCTCCTCCTCCTCCTCCTATTCCTCCTTCTCCTCCTCCTATTCCTCTTCCGCCTATTCCTCCTCCTCCTCCTCCTCCTCCTCCTCCTTCCCCAACCTTCCCCATAATTCAGCTTAAGGAAGGCCTTCCCAGAATTCGCAGGCCTTCGGGACCTCCCTGGGCGTTACTCGGGGGGGCTGGTTGAGGCCAGCTGGGACCACTCGGGGAGCCTGTTGGGGCCAACTGGCGCTACCTGGGGCAGCTATCTGTGCGCTGCCCAGAGACTTCCCATCCCAGATCGGAGGTCGAGACGAGCTCCACCCCATCAAGCCAACTGGCCGGTTGCCGCTTTTTGGTTCTCGAGAGGGTGCTGTGGCCGCAATGTTTGCGGGTCTGCGCCCGCTGGGTATGGCACCGAGTCGCTTGCACTAAAGGGTGTTTTGCAGAAGGGGGTTTCTTCCCATCCCTGACTCTTGTTTCCGAGGGGGAGGGGGAGGAGGAGGAGGAGGAGGAGGAGGAGGGAGGAGGAGGAGGGGAGGAGGAGGGAGGAGGAGGAGGAGAGGAGGAGGAGGAGGAGAGGAGGAGGAGGAGGAGGAGGAGGAGGAAGAAAGAGCAGGAGGAGGATGGAGGAGGAGGAGGAGAGGAGGAGGGAGGAGGAGGAGGAGAGGAGGAGGAGGAGGGTCCTTGCATTACCAGTGCGCCCATGGAAGGTTTCCAGGCGGGCTCGGAAGCTCTGCGAGGGCCGCCGAGGCTTCCTGATGGGGTCCGAAGGCGTCATGCTTGCGCCGGCTTTTGTGCTGGTTCTTGTTTGGGCGCCGCTAGGAAGGGACTGGCTCGGGGGGGCTCGCTCCCTCCCTTCCTCCTCCCTCCTTTCTCACTCCCTCCTCCTTCCTTCCTGCTTCCTCCTCCCTCCTCCTCCTCCTCCTTCCTCCCCCCCCCTAGACCTGAGCCAGTGCCCCCCCTGTCGCTCCCCCTCACGACTGGGCGGAGGGAGCACGTCGAGGCGCTGTGCGCCGCAGGCCTGGCGTGGGCCTGGACAGGGAGGCCTGGCGCGGGCCCCTTCCCGCCTCCCCGCCTCTCCGCCTCCCCACTCCCTCCTCGCTCCTCCTCCCTCCCCACTCCCTCCTCCTCCTCCCCCCCTCCTCCTCCTCCGCCACCTCCTTCCCCCCTCCTCCCAGTTCTGCTCCTCAGTTTTCCTCCTCCACTCCCTCCCTTCTCCCCCAAGTCTTCCCTGCTGCTGCTCCTCCTCCTCCTCCTCCACCCTCCTCCTCCTCCTCCTCCTCCTCCTCCTCCTCCTCCTCCTCCGTCCTCGTCCTCCTCCCTCCTCCTCCTCCTCCTCCTTCTTCTCCTTCTTCTCCCCCACAGTTACTCAATCTGAATACCACTTTCCTCTCTCCCCTGCTGTCTTCTGGGAAATGTCCGTCCCCGTCCGCGTACTTGTTTTCTACACAGAATTCCTAGGAATTGTGTTTTCGTTTTTTTGAGTATTGTTTTTTGTGTAGTTGTTTATTTATGTTTTTGTCAAAATGCTGTTCTCGCTGAAGCGCTGGCCTCATTATCGGGCTACCGTTTGTTCCGAATCGTGCTCCCGCTGCAGCGCTGGCGTCATTATTTCCAGCGCTATGCCACGGCATGGTTTTCGGTCCTTCCAAATAGGCCCCAACATCTAGAAAATTGTCCCTTGAAAAAACCATCGGGAGTGATTACACAGTCAGTGTCGATTCGTTGATTGCTGGGGCCGCAGAAGCAAGCCCCCACCACTTTGGGGCTTCGCCACGTCATGCTATGTCAGGCTACACGTCCTCCGAATCGCGTTCCCGCTGCAGCGCTGGCCTCATTTCGGCGCTTCCGCTCGTTCCGAGTCGTGCTCCCGCTGCAGCGCTGGCGTCTTCATTTCCAGCGCCATGCCACGGCATGGTTTTCGGTCCTTCAATATTGGCCCCCAAATCTAAAACAATGTCCCCCGAAAAAACCATCGGAAGTGATTCCACATTCGGTGTCGATTTGTTTATTTTTTGGGTCGTAGAAACGCTCCCCACGGACCTTACAAACGATCCGGCTGGAAAACGCCGATCCGACCTGACCCCGTGAGTCCAGGGGCCCAGTGTGAGCCGATTGTTCAAGGAAGCCAGACCCTCGAGCCTGGCAGACCGCCGTACTATTCCCTGACATCCGTCCTCGCCCGCCGTAGCTTCCCCCGCCGCCGTCGCCGTCGTCGTCTGCGTCGCTGTCGCCGTCGGCAATTTCTGTGCGTTCCCAGGAGCGTCCGGAAGTCTTCGGGCCATCCGCCACGCCTCGTGCAGAGCTGTCCGGGGAGCCCAGGGAGACTTGGAAGGGGGCTCGGGGAACGCAAGGCAGCGTGTCGAAAGGAAGGGGGGGGGCCTTACGCTATTACAGTAACCCTACCAGGCGGCACTTGGCATTCGAAAGCGCCCACATCGGGCAGGCACGGTTGCGCAGGACATGGAGCCAGGATTCCGGACAGGCCTTCTCATTTCGTGCACGGGCCATTTCCCCTCCAAGGCATCTGGTACCATACAATGGCATGCAATGCGATGTTGCGTTGTGCTTTGCTGTGCGGTGCCATGCTTTGTGATGTTAAGCTTTGTGATGCAATACTACATTACGCAATGCGAAGCCATGCTATGACATGTTCTGCTCTGCCGCGCTCTTCTACACCATACTATGCCGTGCTTTACCATGCGTCGCAAACCCTCTCGGGATCATTGCCTTGCTCCACATCAGCCTGTGTACATAAAGAGGAGATCTGCGCCAGGGTTGGACGGCAGTGCTATGACGACAGATATCACGCGAGAGCACCTAGCTTGTCCTCCTCCCCCTCCTTATCCTCCTCCTCCCTCCTCCTCCTCCTCCTCCTTTTTTCCCTCCTCGTCCTCCTCTTCTCCCCCTCCTCCCGCCCCTCCACTCCTTCCTCCTTCCTCCTTCCTTTCCACTCCCTACACTTACGCAATCTGAATAATACTCTCCTCTCTCCCCCGGCGGCCCCGAGGTCGTAGCCTGCTCCCCCTCCGAGGATCCCCCAAAGGTGATCGATCATGTGTCTTTCCAATCCGAACGGTTTTGGTTTTCCAGTATTGCGTTCCCGTTGCAGCGTTTGCTCCATTTTCTGGCTTTCGGTTCTTCCAAATCATATTCCCACTGCAGTGCTGACCTCATTTCTTTGCTGCGGATCTTTCACATCGTGTTTCAGCTGCAGAGTTGGCTCTCATTGAACGCCTGTGTTTGCTTGTGCCGTGTCCAATCCGAATATTGTCGATCCTTCCAGCCATGTCGCTTCATTTTTTGTTTTGTCTCCGCACTTCGGGCTGTTCCGCAATGCCGCTCCCGTCTCAGCGTTGGCTCCATCTCCGTGTTCTCCGCAAATTCGGAGAGGATGTCTACGCCATGGTAAGGGATGGGAGGGAGGGGCACGACGTCAGATATGACGCGAGAGCACCTAGCTTGCATCCTCCTTCTCGCCCTCCTCCTCCTCCTCCTCCTGCATCCCTTTTCTTTACAAATAGCTCCTCCCTGCCGCCTTCACCGACGCGGGGGCACCTCGTTCTGCGCAGGTGCACGGAAGTTGCCGGCCCGCGCGCGCGCGTCTCGCTCACTGTTTGCCGCCCGGAGGGCGTGGCCGCGCGCGCGTCGGAGCTGGCTGTCAGAGGCTGGAGAGCATACTCCAGATTTCGTAATAAAGGGAGGGGGGTCTCATTTCGGGGGGGGGTCTCTTCCAGGCTATCTTGGAGGGCCTGGGGGGGTCTGGGGACGATGTTTTGGAGGGTTCTCCCACGGGGGGGGGTCTGAAATGGCTTGTCTCGGAGGGTCCAGACCCCCTCCCTTTTATTACGAAATCTGGAGTAATCTGGTCCTGATTCCAGGGGGTACTGGGAAGAGAGCGCGCTGTAGCTATACAGGGGGCGTGCGCAACAAGCAGAGCTTGAACAGCAAACGCATGGGGATTTCGGACCTCTTTCGGCCTGCTCGGCACCATCATGATCACCTTGTGTGTCATTCTCTATCATGCCTGCTGTGCTGAAGGCATTCGTCTGTTCTCCACTTTTCTTCTGCTCGCGCACCGTCTGATGCAAGGCTGTACCTGACCCGACCTGTCGCTCCCCCCCAGACGTGTCGGTGGGTCGCGCTGGGCATCTTGTCTGAGGTTCCCTCGCCACGTATGGTCCTGAAGCTGTGAATTCGCAACAGCTTGACGGATGCAAGGCGAGTGGTTTTGAAATGTGGCTCTCGCCTTAGCGCCGCGCGCATTGTCTTAAAACCTTCGCCTTGGCGCCACGCGCATGTGGGGGGAATGTCAGAACGCAACAGCCACGTGCAACAGTCGCGTTGGTTCGCTGTGTTTAAATCCCAGAGATGGTGTTCTGGCACGATTTCGGAATGTTAGGGATGCAGCAGTCACATTGATCCGTGGCGCTGAAGTCCGAGGAACTGTGCTTCGGCGCGACTGAAGTTTCTCGAACGGCTGACTTCCAATTAGGCGCTCCCCTCCTCTTCCTCGGAGGTAGTCCACGCGACCTGGACGAGTGGTGGACTGCCTCTTGCCCCGGAGCCGTGCGACCAGGAGGTGTCCGCTCCGGTGCCGCCACCCTTTCCAGAATCTCGGGCTCTTCTGGAGACTCTGGTTGAGTGGGAAGGGAAGGGAACGCAGCGCGAGTCGGACGGCTGGCTGCGTTCCGGACCTGGTGTGTGTGTGTGTGTGGATCGCGACCCTTACGGGTGCCCGCAGTGGAACTACATTCCTTTAGGGATTTATGAGGAGGGAATTTGGAGGGAGGGTTCATTGCAACATCTTTGATGCGTCTTGGGCTTACTAGTCTTTTTAGACGTTCGGCAAGCGTAAGAAGCACTGCCTGTAGCGTTCTTGCGTGAGCAATATAACAGGACGCGAGCCGACTTAGGCCGCGTTGGCGACAAATTACGGTCGCAGGTCAATGCCGAAAAAGGACAGGCAATGAAGTCAAGATCAAACGTAGTGCCATGCAGGGCAACGAGTAATCGACCGTGCTATCGAGCGGAGGAGGATAACTAGCCACATAACCTTAACAAAGCATTACGTCAAAACGAAGAAGGAGGGAGTACACCGTACTGAATAAACGAACCGTGCGTGAGAGTAAGTAAGAGGGAAACTCAGTGCAATATTCGCCAGCATAGGTAGCCGTGGAGCTCGGGCAGACGCAGTGTGTTATTCCCCCCCCACCCCGCCCCTCCGATCCATAATCTCCAGAACCTCCATCTACCCGCCCGATATACAAGAACCCTCATCGGGGGTAAGCACTGGAGCCTACTGTACGCTGCTCAGCTGAAACGGAGCTGGGATTACATATATATCGTTGGCGGCCAACCGACAGATGCAGACTAAAGTGCTTTCGTACTGTGAGCATGGAGTGAACAAGCTTAGCTCTGGCGGTCAACACGCTGCAGCGGTCGACTCGCGCGTCCTCCTCCACCTCCGTATCTTATCCTCATCCTCCACCGCCTCCACATCTGGACGTTCGTCGAACATGAGGGCCAAGGTAACGAGGCCCTGGCTGCCAGGGCCCCTGGCAGCAAGAATCGGTCGATGTAAAGATGCCCGTGTCCTGCGCAGCTTTGCAGCCCGCCGGGCTTGTGTATAGATGTCCGCGTTCGTGCCCGCCCTGAGTGTGAGGTTCAATTTCCCCCCCACAATCTCCGCCTCTGGACATACGCACCACCGCCTCCCCCTCCACCAGCAGAGCAGGCGAGCGCTCGGAAACGGCAGACTGATCGAGGGTCTGGAGGGCTGCCCTCATCGAGGGTCGAGTTAGTCGTATCCCCCGCCTCCCACCCTGCAGATTCTCTCCTCAGCCTCCACCGCCTCCACATCTGAACGTTCGTCGAAACTGAGGGCCAATGGAACGGTGCCCTGGCAGCAAGAATGGGCCGATGTAAAGTTGCCCGTGTCTTGCGCGGCGCCATTGTTTCACGGCCAATCGGTCTTGTGTACCGATGCTCGTGATCATGCCCGCCCTGAGGGTCAGGTAAAAACGCACCCCCGCAAACTCCGCCTCCAAATCCACCTCCTCCTCCATACCTCTCCTTCTACTCCTCGGGCACCACGACTGGTGGCAGAAAGCAACGGCCTCCCATACATGCAATTCAACTGAGAGGTGCCGACTCCATGGTCTGTCCCGGTGGCCGCGTGCCTCGAGGGCCCACTACCACGGCCAGGAACATGGAGGCGGAGTGGATCGCGAAGCGGGGCTACACTCAGCCGCTGATGGTCTCGGGCGCTGCTGCGCTCGAACCTACACCGCAACATCAAGGTGATCGGTCCACAGCAGGTTGCAGAGGAAGCAATCGAACGCTCGCCATGAGTACCGTCTGCTCCTCCACTTCCTCCTCATCCAGTCCTACTCCTCCCCACGTCTCGGAAACCAAGACTGATGGCAGAAGGAAGCGGCCTCCCACACACACACACAAAACAATTGAGAGATGCCGACTCCATGGTCTGTCCCGGTGGCCACGTGCCTCGAGGGACCACCACCACCACGCCAAAGGAACCTGGAAGCGGAGCGGACCGAGGAGCGGGGCTGCACGTTCGTCTCGGAAAGCCGCTGCGCTGGAACATGCACCACAACATCAATAGGGGGCCACATGCGAACCCTACCCCTACCCCCCACGGTTTCTGAGGGGGAGGGTGGGGTTCACTTTGTTCGGGAGCTCCCGAGCGATGTGAACCCCGCCCTCGCCCTCAGAAAAATCGTGGGGGGTAGGGATGGGGCTCGCATGTGGCCCCCTAACAACATCAACGTGCTCCGTCCGCAACAGGTGGCACAGGAAGCAGCGGAGAACCCGCAACGAAGGCCATCTCCGCCTCGACCCTCCGCCGCATCTCCTCAATACCTCCCCCTCTTCGTTTCGGGTCCGTGGTCTGCCCCGGTGGCCACGTGCCTCAAGGGCCCACCACCACGGCCAGGACCGAGGAGCGGGGCTACAACCAATCGCTGCTCGTCTCGGGGGCCGCTGTGCTCGAACATCACCGCAGCATCAACGTGCTCGGTCCAACGCGGGCTGCAGAGGAAGCAACCGAGCGCCCGCAATGAGCGCCCTCTGCTCCTTCACCACCCTCTCCTCTCCTCCTCCATACCTCCCCCTCTCTGTGTCTCGGGCATCAGGGTTGATGTTAGAAAGAAGCGGCCTCTCATACTCGCAATACAACTGAGAGATGCCGACTCCATGGTCTGCCCCAGTGGCCACGTGCCTGAAGGACCCACCACCACGGCAGGGAATGTGGGCGCGGACCGAGGAGCGGGTCTACACTCGGCCGCTGTTCGTCTCGGGCGCCGCTGCGCTGGAACATGCGCCACAGCATCAACTTGCTCGGTCACTCTGGTCCTCCCCGTCCTCCTCCTCCTCCTCCTCATCCTCCTGCTCCTCCTCCTCCTCCTCCCTCGCTCCCTCCCTCCCTCCTTGCCTCCCTCCCTCCTTCCCTCCCTCCCTCCCCGCCCCGATCCAGTGCCCCCGCCACCCCTGGTCCCGCCCCTGCTCTGGATGGCGGCGTTCTGGGTTGCAGATCTTCCGTCGGGCCGGGCCCCGCCATCTGGGGCCTTCCCAGACGCGGCTGCTCTAGCAGGTGGGCGCCGGGGGGGGCGCTCCGAACAGGGTCCGCGACGGGAGGATCTCTAGGATGAGACAGGGGGGGGCAGGAAGAGGAGGAAAGGGAGGATCAGTGGAAATCCAAGAGTCATCAACGATGTTGGGGTTAGCCCTCCCTCCAAGCTCCCTCTTCATAGGCCCCTACAACGGTTCATTTCCATTGTGGGAACTGCCTCGTTGGAAGACAACAGTTTGAAGATCCTGAAGCGTGCCAAAACATCGCTCTCGGGAATTCAACGCCACGTATCAACCTGACTGCTGCGTCTTGACGATCCAGAATCGTGCCATAACGCCATTTTTTGCGACTGCAGCAACACAGCGAAGCAACATAATTGTTGCGCCCGCAAAATTCTGAACCCCTCCAAAGCACCATTTCTGGTACGTGAAACTCTTGCGATTTTTTAAAACGAGTGTGCGCGGCGCTGATGCGAGAGCCACATTTTGAAGAGGACCCGCCTTCAATCCGTGAAGCTGTTGCCACTTTTTTAAACGAGTGTGCGCAGCGCTAAGGCGAGAGCAACATTTTGAAAACCACCCGCCCTCAATCCGTGAAACTCTTTCACATGCTTAACAACGAATGTGCGCGGCGCTAAGGCGAGAGCCACATCTTGAAATCGACCCGCCCTCAGTCCGTGAAACTCTTGCAAAGTTTTAAAACTAATGTGCGCGGCGCGAAGGCGAGAGCCACATTTTGAAAGCCACCCGCCCTCAATCCGTGAAGCTCTTATATTTTGAAAACGAATGTGCGCGGTGCTAAGGCGAGAGCCACATTTTGCAAACGACCCGCCTCTATCTGTGAAGCTGTCGTCACTTTTTAAGCTTCAGAGTCATAAGCGGTGAGGAAGTCTCAGGCGAAACGCCCGGCCCGCCCTAAAAACTGGTCTCGGGGTGCGGCAGGGAGGAGTTATCTATAAGGAGAAGGAATGGAGGAGGAGGAGGATGTGGAGGAGGAGGAGGAGGAGGAGTAATCGGGGGAGGAGGGGAAGAACCGGACGGACTGCCAGTGCAAACCAAAGATGCATCAGCGATGCTACAAGACCTGCACAGTTGGGCCTGCCATTTTGGCGAGGGCCCCACTTTCGAAGATAACCGCAACGCATCTTTTTGACGCGAAGTCAGGAACGCGCAACAAAAACAAGCATCGCACTGTTCAACGAGATGTCCAGCGCCCCCCCCCCTTTAGAAGAAAAATCATCCTCCCCATCCGTGTATCTCTTGCGCAAGGTTACCCTTGTGGTCATGCGTTCCGAGGAAGTGCCAAACGACAGCTCCATTCTGAACCATGTTCTCTGTAGATCTGTGCAGCGCTACGTGCGTTGAAGTGTCGGGTCCTTGCGCTTCACGAGTTTGCACGCGAGGACACTATTTTAACAAGAGCAGTCCTCCATCCTGCTAAGCGTTGCATGAATTTCGAATGCGCGCGGCGCAGAGGGGAGCGCCCCACTTTCAGAAGAAAACGCCCTCCATCCGCGAAGCTAGTGAGCACTTGAACAACGTGCGCGGCGTAAGGCAATACCTTTGCACACGTGAAGCTGTCGCATGCTTTTAAGACGAATGTGCGCGGCGCTGAGGCGAGAGCCACATATTGGAAGGGAGCCACCCTCCGTCCTTGAAGCTGCTGCAAGCTTTAACGACGAAAGTGCGCGGCGCTAGTGCGAAAACCGCATTTTGAAAAGGGGAGCCGCCCTCTATGAGTGAAGGAAGTGCAAGCTTCCAAGACGAACGTGCACGTCGCTGGGGCGAGAATTACATGTTGAAAAGGACCCCCTGCATCCGCAAATTTGTTCCACACTTTAAGAATAATGTGCGCGGCGCTGAGGCGAGGACCACATTTTGAACATACACCGCCCTCCATCCGTGAAGCTGTTGCGACATTTTAACACGAGTGTGCGCGTCGCCAACGTGAGAGCCACATGTTGAAGTGCACTGAACCTATTGCAGCATTATAAGATAAATGTGCGTGGCACTAAGGCGAGTGCCACACTGTGTGAACCATCTTTGCCCCATCAGTGAGCATTTACACTTTTAAGACGAATGTGCGGGGGGCTCAGACAAAAAAGCCATATTGACCCAGCCCTCCTTATCAACACGCCTGCGGGCGCGACAGGGAGGAGGCACTTATACATGGAAGAGGGACGGAGGAGGCGGTGTACTCTGATGGGGAGGAAGATGAGGATGAGGATGGGGATGAGGATGAAGATGAGGATTCGAAGGAGGATGTGGATGATGAGGATAAGGAGGAGGATAAGATAGGAGGCAGGGCGGAGGAGGAGGAGGAGGAGGAGGAGGAGGAGGAGGAGGAACTTCCGCACAACTTCGGTGTGCCACTTCTTCCCTCTCAGAGCGGTGGTCCTCCTGTTGCGTGCGCCCCCGCCCCGCCGAGGCCAGAGGGGGGGAGGGCGGGGGAGTCGCGGCGGCGGTCTGCGGGCCTCAGAAGCCTGCCTCCTCGTTCCTCCGCTTTTGCCTCGCCTCTCCCTCCCTTGCTCCTCCCTCCCTCTCCCTCCCTCTCCTTCCTCCCTCCCTCTCCTCCCTCTCCTCCCTCTCCTTCCTCTCCCACCCTCCCTCTCCCTCCCTCTCCCTCCTCTCCCTCCTCCCTCCCTCCCTCTCCTTCCTCCCTCCCTCCCTCCCTCGCCCCTCTCCTTTCCTTGCTCCTCTCCCTCCCTTCGGCGTGGGCCAGGGCAAGGAGGTGTGCGGCC
>CAUYUJ010006453.1:0-12500 GCA_963575745.1 Prorocentrum cordatum
GTCGTAGCCGTAGAAGTAGAAATAGTAGTATAGTAGTAGGAGTAGTAGTAGTAGTAGTACCAGTGGTAGCAGTAGTGGTAGCAGTAGTAGTAGTAGTAGTAGTAGTAGTAGTAGTAGTAGTAGTAGTATTAGTAGTAGTAGTATCATTATTTGTATTTTCATTTATAGTAGTAGCCGTAGTCCAAATAGTAGTAGTAGTAGTAGTAGTAGTAGTAGTAGTAGTAGTAGTAGTCGTAGTAGTAGTAGTAGTAGTAGTAGTAGTAGTAGTAGTGTACTAGTAGGAGTACTAGTAGTAGTAGTACTACTACTACTACTACTAGTAGTAGTAGTAGTTGTTGTTGTTGTTGTTGTAGTCGTAGTAGTAGTGATCATAGTAGTAACTGCAGGAATTATAGTAGCAGAAATTCTGGCTGCGGTGTGAGAGTCAGATACCATTACGTGACAGCTATCAGCAGCACCAGCAGTAAGAAGGATCTTGTGCAGTAGCAATGGTAGCAGTGATAATAATGGAAGCAGTCAAAGGATGCAGAAGACGATGGTGAGGAGGAAGAGGAACGTCACAAGGACTAGAGGACGATCCGTAGGCGGCGGTGGGATAGGGAAATGAAAACAAGGGTACTGATGATGCTGATGTGGACTAGGGGCAAAAGCAGGAGGACAAGGAGGGGGATGATGTTGAAAGAATGCGGGCTTGAGGGGATATAGCAGAACAGGCGGAGGAATGCTAGGAGGAATCGGTAGAGGAACGAGGAGAGAGGGAGGAGGGGCGTGGGCGAAGTCTGCGAGCATGTTCAGAGGCGGTGTAGTACAGCCTCTTGCACCAACGGTCCAGGAGAACAGTGTCAGGCTGCAGCAGGAGCAGATAGCGCATGCCGAATTAGTGGGGGTGTCAAAGGATCGCGCCGGCCACTTAACAGTGAGCGTCTGGCAGTCTGAGGAGATGTTTTGATGCGGACACGTCTGTTACACAACGGTCCCTCGTGCTCAGTCCGCGGCAAATGTCGGCTATAGGCCAAAAGCGTAACTATACAGATTGCCCACCTGAGGGAACTCAAGGCGATGGGGTGGGCCAGAGGAGTTCCCAGAACTGACAGGTCCGGGCCAATGGCCAGACTGCACGGCTTCTGAGATTTAGCACGCCTTATGACACCAGACGCCTGACGGCCAACCAAAGCCAATGTCGCCGACAGCGGTGTGGTTCTCGAAGAGGGCAAGAAGAAGGACGAAGTAAGTCTGATCCGACCACCTGTTTAGGTAGATGCGCCCGTCGTTGTTCAGCGCCTCCGCCAGCCTGCGGACCGGCTCTGACCTGAAGAACTTTAGGTCACCCATGACTGCATATCCCACGTAGTTCACCATCGCTCCCTGAGGTCTGAAGAAGCGGGGATCCTGCGGGGTCAGGCCGTGCTTCTGCTGGTACTGAAAAAACCACTCCCAAAGGCCCTCGGAGCAGGTCGGATCCCGTACCGTCCTGCGCGTCTGCCACATGAACTTCCGTTCAGTCTTCGCCATCATGCAAAACGGATCCTCGTCGACATCGTTTACAAAGAAGAAGTCCGCATCGATACGCAAATCCGACTGCCCCCTTGGAGGCGCAAGGTTGTGAAGCCCCTTGCTGGACAGCTGGCCTTCTGGTGAAAACTGTCTTCCTTGCCGTGCTGTCTCTTGTTTCAATGCCTTTTTCTCGCTAGCCCTGTCTCATTCTGCTGAATGCCCCCCGGCGCCACTGAAGTCACTCAAGGTGTTTGCGCAGACCTCTGGTCGCGATAGATTGCCTGGGATTCCTTCATGGACTCCACCAAACGACCCCGAGGGCCTCTAGGGCCAGGACGGGCAAAGACGGCCTCAAGATGACCATGAGATGGTTCAAGAGGTCCCAAGATACCCTCGAGAGGAACACACACACACACAACAAGCATTGTCATTTCATCGTCCTTGCCTCTGTCCCGTATGTTGCGTCAAGATTACCCAACGCGGCACCAAGGTGATCCCTAAACATTGCCATGATGGCCAGGATGCCAGGCAAGGCTAGAAAACCCAGCGCAGCCCCAACATGTCCCCAAGAGGCCCCTAAGAGTGGCCCCGAGAGATAGTCTTTATATTATTCAGGACGGCCCGACGGTGGTCCCAGAGCCACAATATGCCCCGGAAGACAAAACACTCCCGAGTCAAGACAAGATGGCGGCAGAGGACGCAGTCGTTCAAATAATACCTGTACTTCTCCAAGGCCGTGTGTTCATACATTGCCTTTATGAAAAATTGGTTCATGTGCTTGTAGCTAGTACTCACCGCTTTTGCACACGAGTTCATTTTCTTTGTCCAATCTGCCTTTGGTTTCCATGTAGGCTTTCCAGTCGCATTGTCGAGGACCTTTGGAAACGTGATGTTAAATTCTACGATCTCCCAGTCGTAATCCACCTCCCCGACCCTACGCATGACTTTATGCACATCCTGATAAGTGGGGGACCCAAAATAACTAACACGATCATATTTGCGCATGGCGTTGCTCGGGATGAAAATCTTTACGTCGTATGCCCAGTGCCGGAGGAAATGCTTACTCAACAATGCCACGCTCTGCTCCAACCTCGTCAGATCCATCAGCCGGGTAACCAAGTACACGATGACTCCGTTCTCGAGGCTGGGCTGGACCCCGGAGGGAAGACGACACTGCTGTGACGCCTGCGCGACAGCGAACCTCTCCGACGACTCGGGCTGCAACTTTTCGGGGCCGTCCAGGCCGACTCTTCTGTTCGACCGCTCGTCTCCTGCATGCTCAAAATCCGCCACTGCCCTAGGCCGTAGGCTCTGAGTGGAGTGTCCTCAGGTCGAGTCCTCAGGATCCGATATAGAGCCCTCAATACTGAAGACACCGAGAATCTCTCCAAGAAGCCCTCCCAAAGGCTCGCGCCCACGACCCATGCATGGCGGCTGGGCGCACAAGAAATCTACCTTTTACCGCGTCTCCCCAAATTTCTCTGGGGGTGCACTCTGATTAAGGTTCCCAGGCGAATCCAACCGTGAAAGCGGAATCGAAGGAGAGATTGTAGTATCGAAATACTTTCCTCCTCTGAATGGCGGGATGGGCCGACAGCCACTACATACCAGGTGTCAGAATTCTCCTCCTCGTCCGCGCCCCTGCCGCCAACCAGGAGGTCCTTCGGTGGCTAATGTGGGGGATCTGGGGGGACCCATTGCGACCCGCGTATAGCGGCACTCAAAAATTATTCACTGCGTGGAGCTCCCCATATGTGCATCTATTCGCATGGACCTGTCCGCCCTGAATGTCTAGGCGCAAGAGCTTTCGAATATAAACAGGCTTCAGTTGTGACGGTCTGGTCATGAATCTAACTGAGAATGAATTGGAGTGTGAATGAGCCTCAGTAGTACGAGCGCGTCTCTGCGCATGAGCCTGGTCCTCCTGGGGCCTCCTGGGGCCTCCTGAAACCTACTGGGGCTTCCTGGGGCCTCCAGGAGCCTCTTGGGGCCTTCTAGGGAGGATTCGTGCCCCAGGGGAGGCCCAATCTATAGCAACCAGAACCATCGCGAGAGCTTTGCGCGCGCTCAAGTTCTAGCTAGGCTTGATCGGCTAACTCATGTGATATCATGTTGGTCGCTTCTTGCGTCCAGGGACTCCCTTGGAGGCCCTGCGCAAACCTCGGAATCGTATAGAAGGGGAAGTGCGGAAGGTATTCAACGACTTGGGGCCCTCAAAGGCTTCCTGAATTCTTTTTGGAAGGTGATGGGGGATCGTAAGTTTGGTCTGTGGTGCAAGAGTAGACCGGGGGCCAAGCTTGGAAAACAACATAAAAATGTGGGATTCCCATTTTTTTCCAATTCCTCGGCGCTGTTCGGCGCTGTTCGGCGCTGTTTTTTGTTTGTGCCTCGCGGGTTTTGTTAGCCGGGCCCCTCAGGGGTGTGGGATCTTCCAGGCCCCCTGGGGCTTCTGGAGGCCTCCTGGAGGCCTGGAGAGCCGTCGGAAGGGTGTCTCGGGCTGCGCGGGAGCGTGTTGGGCCGTTCTTTACGTTATGGGGGCTCCTTGGGGTCGTCATGGGCTGTCCTTCGGCGTCGTGGGGTCTCCCCCTGGGAAGCCGGGAGGCGCGGTACCGGCCAGATGTCAGGGGATGTGTGGGACCCCCGAGTAGGAGTCCCATTTTTCCAAAGAAGGGAATTCTGGGAATTCCCTTCTTTAAAAAAGTGGCTGTCTTCTTCTGGGACCCCTCTCGGGCGCTTCTTGGGCTTCTCTTGGGCCGTCTTGGGGGCCGAATGGGCCGTCCTGCGTTCCTCCTGGGCCGTCTTGGAGATTTCATCAGGGCCTCCTAGGCCGTTTTGGGGGGCCGCTTGGGCCGTCTTGGACGCGGTGACAGCCCAAGAGGCGAGCATGCGAAAAATATACGTTTTCCCATAGGAATTTTAGTTTCTTGGGGCTCTCTTGGGGTGCCTCTTGGAGCATCTTGGGGTGCTTTGGGGGGCCTGCTTGGGGCCTCTTGGGGGCGTATCGGCGCCTCCTGGAGCCACTTGGGGCCGAAAGCTCGGAATTCGAGAGTGGCTTTCTTTCTCTGGGACTCCTCTCGGGCGCGTGTTGGGGCTCTCTTGGGCCGTCTTGGGGGCCCATTGGGCCGTCCTGGGCTTCTCGTGGCCCGTCTTGGAGCTCTTTTGGGGGCCTCCTAGGCCGTCTTGGGAACCCCTTGGGCCGTCTTGGACGCGATGACAGCCCAACAGGCGAACATACGAAAGATATGCGTTTTCCCAAAGGAATGGGACGATCTTTGCTTCTTGGAGCTCTCTTGGGGTGCCTCTTGGAGCGTTTTGGGGTGCTTATGGGAGCCTTCCGGGCGCTTCTTGGGGGCCTTCTCGGCGCCTCCTGGAGCCACTTGGGGTCGAAAGCTTGGAATTCGATGGTGGCCTTCCTCCTCTGGGGCCCTTTTGGGCCCGTCTTGGGGACTCTCTTGGGCCGTCTTGGGGGCCCTTCGTGGGCCGTCCTGGAGCTCTCTGGGGCTGTGTTGGGGCCCTCGGGGGCGCGTCCTCGGCCGGACCGACAGCGAAAACAAGCAATATGTTAAACATATACGTTTTTACGAAAGGAATGGGGCTATTTTGGCCCCTTGGGGCTCTCTTTGGAGCCCTATTGGGGGTCGCTTGGGGTGTCTTGGGGGCTTCTGAAGCCGCCTTGGAGGCCATGTTCGGCGTCTGGGAGCGACCTTCGGGCGTCCCGGGTCTGTTCTGGAGCCTCTTGGGGCCTCCTTGGTGCCTTCTGGCGGTCTTCTGTGAGGCCCCAGGGCTCCCCGAGGGCCCTGGAGCCCACATTTGTGGTAGCGGCGCCGGCCCCGGGCGCCCGGACCTGGTGCGCCGTTATATGTATACAGACGTACATAAAACATTGCGGATTGGAGCCACAGGAAAAGGGGGCAATCTATAGGAACACACATAAAATACCAAGGACTCGTGCCCCAGGAGAGGCCCTATATGAACATAAGTACACAGGAGAAGGACAATATATAGAAACATACGTATAACATCAAGGATTCGTGCTCCAGGTGAGGCCCAATCTATAAGAGCATACGTAAAACACATGGGATTGGAGCCACTCATGTTGCCTTCTGAAGCCTCCTGCTCCTAGGGCCTCCTGTTGGAGCCTCCTGTGGCATCCTGAAGAGAATCTGTGCCCACGAGTCTGGCCACCGATCGAGACATCCTCAAAATCTGGCCCACCTGGGGGGTGAAAATGAGCGCTTCGCTCGAGACATCCTCCAAATCTGTTCCGAAAGCGAAGGATGTTGGGACAGAAAAGAAGCCAACCGCTTGAGACATGCACACAAAACGGCCGCGAAGGGGACCGTGAAATAACCCCTGGCGGCTGCCCTTACGGACGTGAAAATGAACGCCTCGCTCGAAACATCCTCCAAATCTGCTCCGAGACGAAGGATGTTGGGACAGAAAACAAGCAAACCGCTTGAGACATCCCCACAAAACGGCCGCGAACGGGACCGTGAAATAACCCCTGGCGGCTCCCCTTAGGGACGTGAAAATGAGCGCCTCGCTCGAGACATCCTCCAAGTCTGCTCCGAAAGCGAAAGATGTTGGGGCAGAAAACAAGCAAACCGCTTGAGATATCCCCACAAAACGGCCGCGAACGGGACCGTGAGATAACCCCATGGCGGCCCCCCTTAAGGGGGTGACAATGAGCGCCTCGCTGGAAACATCCTCTAAATCTGCTCCGAAAAAAAAAAAGGAAAAAAAGAAAAAAAAGCGAAGGCTGTTGGGACGAAAACAAGAGCCAAAAAATGAAAAGTGGGAAAACATAGAAGAAAAATAAATAAAAGAAAAAAAAAATAATAAAAAAAAAAAAAAAAGAAAAAAAACCAAGCAAAAAAGAAAACAAAAAAAAAAAAAAGAAAAAAAAAAGAGAAAAAAAAAAAAACAAATAAAAAAAAAAACAAAAAAAAAAAAAAAAAAAGTAAAAAAAGAAAAAAAAAAAAAAACAAAAAAAGAAAATAATAAAACAAAAAGAAAAAAAAAACAACAAAAAAAAAAACAAAAAGAAAACAACAAAAAAAAAAAAAACAAAAAAAAAAAAAAAAACAAAAAACAAAAAAAATTAAAGCAAAAGAACAAAAAATAAAAAAGCCAACACGCTTGGACAATCCCGACAAAACGGGCCGCGAACGGGCACGTGAGAAAAGCCAGGGGTGAGATAACCCCTGGCGGCGCCCCTTAGGGGAGTGACACAGAAAACAAGCAAACCGCTTGAGATATCCCAACAAAAGGGCCGCGAAAGGGACCCCTGGCGGCTCCCCTTAGGGGAGTGACAATGAGCGCCTCGCTCGAGACATCCTCCACATCTGCTCCGAAGACGAAGGATGTTGGGACAGAAAACAAGCAAACCGCTTGAGGCATCCCCACAAAACGGCCGCGAACGGGCCGCGCGTGAGTCTCAGCATGAGTAAGTCTGAGTAGGAGTAGGCCTGAGTATGCGTAGGTCTGAGTAAAAGTAATTTCGTGTGTGAGTAAGTCTGGGTATGAGTAAATCTGGGTATGAGGAGGACAGGGAGGAGAAGGAGAAGGAGGAGAAGTCGGCGGCGTCCAAGAAATAATAAGAACCCCATCTTAGGATATGGGGAACAACCAGTGGCGTCTACACATCAGAGAGAACGCGTTTCACGGGCGCTTGCTTTGGGAACATTCGGCGGAGGGGGGCTCTCCCCCCCACCCCCCCTCTCCCGAACCCCCCCCCCCAAGGGCCAGCGCCAGCGCTGGCGCCGCTGGCGGCCGCCAGCAGCGCCGACGGCGGGGACGCAGCAACGATGACAAGAGGCAGCCCAGGGGGGGGGAGGTTCAACCCCCCCCCCCGGTTTCCCCCGGGCTCCAGGAGGGGGGGGGTTCAAACCCCCCTCCCCCTCCCCCCTGGCGCTGGCGGCGGCGCTGGCGGCGGCCAGCAGCGCCGGCGCTGGCGCCGGCGACGGCGGGGACGCAGCGACGATTACCACCACTACCACCACAGCCACCACAACCACCACCACCGCCAACACAGCCACCACCACCACCACAACCACCACCACAACCCACCATCACCACCAACACCACAACCACAAAAACCCACCACCACCACCACAATCTACCACACCACCACCACCACCATCACAGCCGCAACCACCACCTCTACTAGCAGCACAACCCCCGCCACCACACAAACCACCAGCACCACCACCACCGCCGCCACCACCACCAGCACCACCAGCACCACCCCCACAAACCCACCGGCCACCACTCACAACCACCAAAAAGAACCACCCAACCACCACAACCACCTCACACCACCACCACCACCAAACACCACATCCACCACAACCACCCCCCACGCCCCACACAACCACCACCACACCACCACCAAAGAACCACCACCACCATCACCACCACCCATCACCACAACCACCACCACCACAACAAACCACACCACCACCACCACAACCACCACCACCGCCACCACCACCGCCAGCACCACGTCCACAAACCACCGCCACCACCACAACCCACCATGACCAGCACCACCACAAACCACCACCACACCACCACCACACCACCACAACCACCACCACCACAAGTCACCATCACCACCACCACCACCGCCACAAAAACCTTCCACCACTACCACCACCACCACCACAATCTACCACACCACCACCATCACCGCCGCAACCACCACCACTACTAGCAGCACAAACCACCGCCACCACCACAAACCACCACACCACCACCACCGCCGCCACCACCACCAGCACCACCAGCACCACCTCCACAAACCACCGCCACCACCACAACCCACCACCACCACCACCACAAACCACCTCCACACCACCACCACCAAACCACCACCACCACCACAACCCCCCCCCACCACCACCACAAACCACCACCACACCACCACCAAACAACCACCACCACCATCACCACCACCCATCACCACAACCACCACCACCACCACAAACCACCACACCACCAGCACAACCACCACCACCGCCACCACCACCATCGCAACCCACCACCACCACCACCGTCGTCGTCGTCGACGCTCCCCGCCGCCGCCGCCCGCCTCCGCAGGCGCCGGCGCCGGCCCAGAAAAAAAAATCGTCGTCCCCGCCGCCGCCGCCAGCCGCCGCCGACGCAAGCGCCGGCCCGAGGAGAGGGGAAGCAGGGGAGGAAGGGAGGGGGGGGTTCGAACCCCCCCCTCTTCCCCTCCCCTTCAAGCGACCACAGAACGCGCTATTTCACACATCAGGAACCTCCCACCCTACCCATCAAACACAATGCAAAATTATGTTGTCCCCCTCCAAGTAGAAGATTTGACGTCGACGTTGCAACATGCGTGGCAGTAGCGGGACGGTGCGCACATCGCGCGCGAAAAGACGAAATGTTGTTCTCGCATGGGCGCCGCCCTATTTTCCTGATTATTGGGTTCCCGCTCCGACGCTGCGCACGTTTTAGCTCGCCAATTATTCCACAACGGGGTCGCGCGCGAGAGGGGCAAATTTAGCTCCCGCCCAAGTATATTCCACATAAAAACAACGTTCCCGCATGGGCGCGCTCGCCCAGTCGGTAGGGCCAGTGCCGCGTGCGAAAGGTGGAATAGTCGCCCTCGCGTAAGCTCCGTTTAGATTTCACGTGAACGTGGTAGCGCTGCACCTGCACGGCGCATGCTCCCTTTTCGCGGCTGTTATCGGGCCATGGCCGCGCCAAAAAGGATTTGATGGTGATCTCGCTGCAGCGCCGCGCAAGAATGTTCTGAAAGTTTCGTGGGGGGCCCATCGCTCCCCCTTCCCACAATCGTCGGAAGCGGGGCCTGGCATGCGCGCCTTCTTATCGCTGGGTGGGAACGCGCGCCAGTCCCAATACCACCTTGCGCCAACATTGGGAGCGGGTGGTGCCCACTGCGTCGTTCGACATGGCTTGTGCGACAATGACTCTGCGACTGCTCGTGATCTCACTCCGACTTCCATCCCCGCTCCTTACCCCACTGCCACTGATACTACTGCGGCCTCTCTCTGGGCCCCAGTCACCTTCCCACCATCCCCTCCTACGGCTGCACGTGCTACTCGTATTACTCACACAGCTACTCCATACCCCAGTGCTTCTACGACAACCAGTATTGAAACTGCTACTACTACTACTACTACTACTACTACTACTACTACTACTACTACTACTACTACTAGTACTAGTACTACTAGTACTAGTACTACTACTATTCTACTACGACTTACTACTACTACTACTACTACTACGACTACTACTACTACTACTACTACCCTACTACGACTAAATACCTAGCTACTACTACTACTATTGCTACTATTAACACTACTACTAGACTACGACACTACTACTACGACTACTACTACACTTCTACTACTTCTACTAAAGCTCTACGACTACTAACTACTACTACTACTACTACTACTGCTACTTCTACTACTACTATCTCCTACGTGCACTGCTAATACGACTCACTATTAACTACTACTACTCTACTACTAACGACTACTACTACTACTACTACTACTACTACTACTACGACTATAACTAACGACTACTACTACTACTACTACTGCTACTACTACTTACACTACACTAGACTACTACTACTTTACTAACTACTACTACTACCACTACTACTACTACTACTACTATCTACTACTAGTACGAGTACTAACACTACTACTACTACTACTACAACTTTTACTCCACTACTCTACTAATACCTAACTACTACTACTACTACTACTACGACTACTCCGACGACAATCATTATGCTACTACTATACGACCACTACTACTACTACTACTACTACACTAATCAGCTATATAAATACGACTACTACTACTGAACACTACTACCTACTAACCACTGCTACTGACTAGGACATCACGTCGGCACTACTACTACTAACTACTAACTATCTAACTACGACTAATAACTAATAAAAACTACTACTACTACACTGGCTACTACTGATGTTGCTTACTACACATACCACTTCTACTTCTATACGACTCACTACGACTACTGCTACTACTACTGACTACTACTACCACTACTACTAACTACAATACTACTACGCATACTACTACTACTACTACTGACTACTACTACTACTACTAACTACTACTATTACTAACTACTAACTACTGCTACTGACTACTTACGATTACTACTACTACTACTTCTACTACTACTACTACTACTACTACTACTACTACTACGACTACTACTACTACTGCTACTGCTGCTGCTACTACTGCTACTGCTAATACTACGACTACTACTACAACCACTACTACTACCACTACTGCTACTGCTGCTGCCACTACCACTACTACTTTGACGACGACTACTACTACTACTACTACTACTGCCACTACTGCTACTACTGCTACTGCTACTGATACTACTACTACTACTACTACTACTACTACTACTACTACTACTACTACTACTACTACTACTACTACTACTACTACTACTACTACTACTATCACTACTACACTAACTACTACTATACTACCACTACTAACTTCTACTACTACTACTACCTACTACTACTACTACTACTACTACGACTAACTACTACGACTACTACTACTACTACTACTACTGCTACTACTACTACTACTACTACTACTACCATTGCTGCTACTACTCCTGCTACTCCTACTACTACTAAGACTACTACTACTACTACTACTACTACTACTACTACTACTACTACTACTACTACTACTACTACTACTACTACTACTACTAACCACTACTACTAACTACTACTACTACTACTACTACTACTACTACTGCTGCTACTACTACTACTTACTACTACTACTACTACTACTACTACTACTACTACTACTACTACTACTACTACTACTACTACTACTACTACTACTACTACTACTAGTACTACCACTACTACTACTACTACTACTACTACTACTACTACTACTACTACTACTACTAGTACTACTAGTACTTCTACTACTACTACTACTACTACTACTACTACTACTACTACTACTACTACTACTACTACTACTAGGGTCACGCCTGACTTATGGCCGGTGAGGTTTGGGTTTGGATTTGGGTTTGGATTTGGGTTTTGGTGTGGATTTGGGCGCGGGTTTCTTTGATTTCTATTGGAAATCAATTGTTTTGATTCATTTCTATTGAAAACCAATGGTTTGGCTTCGTTTTCTATTGAACGCCTATGGTTTTTATGAGTTTTCTATTGGGAGCGAATTGGTTTTATTTGTATTCAATTGGAAACAAATTGTTTAAAGTAGTTTTCTATTGGAAACCAATGGTGTTAATTACTTTTCCACTGGGAGGCAATGGTTTCGATTAGATTTCTATTCGAAACAACTAGTTTTAATCAGTTCTCCATTGGAAACCAATTGTTTCTATTAGTTTCTCTATTGGGAACCCATGGCTTTTATTAGTTTTCTATTGGGAACCAATTGTTTTCCCCATATCCTAAGATGGGGTTCTTGTTATTACTTGGACGCCTCCTACTCCCTCTCCCTCCTCCTCTTTCCTCCTCCCCTCCTCCTTTTTCCTCATATTCAGACCTACTCATACTCAGACTTACTCATACTCAAACTTACTCATACTCAGACCTACTCATACTCAGACTTACTCACACTCAGACATACTCATACACAGACTTACTCATACACAGACTTACTCACACCCAAACGTACTCATACACAGACTTACTCATACCCAGACTTACTCAGACACAGTATTACTCATATTCAGACTTACTCATACCCAGACGTACACATACACAGACTTTCTCATACACAGACCTACTCATACCCAGACTTACTCATACACAGACTTACTCATACACAGACTTACTCATACTCAGGCATACTCATACTCAGACCTACTCATACTCAGACTTACTCAACACACATCAGATTTGGAGGATGTCTCAAGCGGGGCGCTGGTT
>CAUYUJ010006453.1:17500-53484 GCA_963575745.1 Prorocentrum cordatum
ACCCCAAGCGGGCCCCAATCGCCCACCCACCCACCCCGAGGCACCCAAGACGCCCAAGAGACCCCCAGGACCGCCAAGAGACCCCCACGACGCCCCAAGAGGCCACCAAGAAGCGCCCAAAATATACCCCGAGAGGCTCCGCGAGGTATCCAAGAGACATCTGGCCTTTTTGCTTGCTTTTCTCCTCCTGCTCCTGTTTCCTCTTCCTACTCCTTCTATTCCTCCTCGTCCTCCTCCTCGACGTCCTCCTCCTTCTATTCATCCTCCTTTTTCCCACTCCCTCATCCATCCAGCCTCCTCCTTCTTCCCCTCCCTCCTTCGCACCGTTCGGCCGTCCCCCTCTTTGCCCCCGCACTTCCCTGATCACCTCAGCTCGCCTGGAAATCGTCTCTGGAGGGGCTGGTGGGGATACTTTTGGGCACGCAGGAGCGCGAATCAAGTCGGACGCCGGGGAAGCTGGTGCGGATCCTTCTTTTCGCGAGCGACACGGAGCAACTGCGCGCCGTCAAGAAGCGAAGCAACAACGCTACGATCTAAAACTGGTGCGGACACGATTTTGCTCGCGAGCGCAAGCGGAAGAGCCGCGCGCCGTCAGGAGATTGCCAACTAACAACGACCTAAATTACAGCGGCCTAAAACGAACTGAACGCGCAGAGCAGACAAGCGGAGGGTAACAATGCAACCTAAGCGGCAGAAGCAGGCTCAACCGCAGCTCAGAAAACCAGGCAATAACCCAGTAGCAGGCCAAAACGGCTGTGAATTCGACGGCGCCCACAATGCGATGACGTCACTCACTGATATCATCAAGCGTTCCCTCGGGGTTGAGTCTGCAAGCGCCGACCGTAGAACCAACAATCCACCGCAATTGTGAGGCACGGTGTCGTGTAAACGGCCGAGACCACGACGACGGCCCGTCCAGCCGGGGAGCCATCCGCAGCGGGGCCGCTGCAGCGGTGCCGGCTGCCACCGGCCCCACCGCCCAGGGGGTGTGCATGGGGTTATGGGGTTAGAGTACATAGGTGCAGAACCCCTGATCCGTTGGTAGAGGAAAGGAGGGAAACATGAATATCTTTTCCTCCTGCACGATCGAAGGTCTGATCGATCTAATCCAACACCTGAGCCCAAACGGCCAGGCGCAGGAGAGGTGAGGATAAGGAGTATATATGAAGGTATTATACGGGTTCTATTCGCACCCCCCGTCCCGAATCCCGCCCGCGAGGGCAGGACTCGGGAAAAGGAGAAAAGAAGCTGTCACCCTTTTACTCCTCAAATCCTCAGCACTGCGAGGCAGCTGAGCGTGAAATCTGCATGGCATCAGCTGCGTCCCAATCACGACAGCGGTGTGCAAAATGTAGCGTAGCACAACGGCTGTCATGATCAGGCAAGTAAGGGTAAGAAGGGACACCCAGGGTCCCTGTTCCTTCGCCAAGCACACTTTGGTGCCCCCTCGGTGCGCCCCAAAAAAACGCTTCGGCACGATCGTATAATAAGTGTCCTAGACCTCTCTGTATCATGCGATGGCGAGGGAGGATGACGAGGGTGTCTACCGTGCGGTGAGCGAGCCCTCGCTCGAGGTGTTCGCGAATCGGTAGCCGCCGCAGGAACGCCGATATGGTACATGCATGCACATACTCCCTCGTGATTGGCTTGTCCAACACACAAGAATCCGCATTCTGAACCTGTCTCGCCCAATTTTTTCTTGTCGATAAGCAATATCTTACATATCTCAGGACATCCATCCAGTTTTGGAGGTTCTGCGACATGAGGTAAACCATCGGGCCTCTGAGGCCCTCGTAGTGGTCTCCTTGGATCCTTTGGAGCGCACTGTAACGGGGTAGCAGGAAAGATGAGCGAGTGTTCCAATAGATCCCTCCAGAGGTCTGCGTTCTTTGGCTCAAAATGTTTAGTCATCATATATGCAATTTGTTCTTTTGTACCTACTTACTTGAGCTCAATATGTTCAAATTGGCATGTCGCACATTTCCAATCCAAGTTAATACGATGAGTACGATGAAGGTGACGAAGTGCGGGTGTACGTCCCTTTTGGGCAATCTTGATCACGGCCTGGTTGTCCTCGAGGACGATGAGATGCACTTTGGGAGAGCTGCTCTCCTGGGCGGGCTCTGGATCCACGTGTAGCACGGTACCCTCATGGGATATCGTGCGCCTCTTTGGAGGCACAGGTAGCTCCGTCTTCAGCGGTAGCTGCCTACGGCTAGGAGAGATCCCCGTGTAGGGGGTGCCTTGCGAAGCGATGGCTTACGCCTCTTCTTTTTGGCGGCCAGCGTCGGACCCATCGCCGTAGCGGCGCGTCCCAGGCAGCCCAAGCAAGTAGTCTTCTCTTTGCAGGTGTTGGCAACCTCGACCACGGCCTCCCAGAAGGAGAGTAGTGGTAATCCCTCCAGTCGTAGCGCCGAGTCAAGAGCAACGATCTCGGACTCTGTGGATGAGTGCGATACGACCGTTTGTTTCTTGCACGCGGCGTTGACGGGGGAGAACGCGCTGGGTCCAACAAGCGCCGCGAAGACGCCGGTAGTGGACTTGGAGGAGGTAATGCAATCGGCGAACGAGGCGTCAGTGAAGAGCATGATGGATAGCTTGTCTGAAGGATCACCTATCCATCCATGTAAAGAATGGGTGCGCGTCGTTTTGATGTAGTATCTCAGCCGATGAAGGCGTTTATCACACGTGGTATTCCATCTGGTAATCTCTCTGGCTAGCATACATACTGGATGTAAAAGATCGAAACGACAACAGCGTGCCAGGTAGAGAATCTTCATCAGTACACTCGCCGCGTCCTGGCCGAGGATACCATCATCGGCAAATGAGGTGTCCTCGATGCCAGGAGTCTCTGCGTCGGGTAGGTCATCGTATGTGACTGTCGTTGATTGTGTCGTAGTGGGAGGTCTGTCGACCGATCCAGCTGGGCTGGATGATCGCGACCGTGCGTTGAGCGCGTTAGTGGGTCTCACGACCGACCCGGAGGAGCTAGGCGATTTGGATCGCGAAGCCCTCGGTGAGTCAGACCGTTTACGACGTGACCCTGCCCCATGGGTACGCTTGGAGGCGCACTCCAGGTGGCGCTCAATACATTGATCAGTAAAACCAAGCATGTCATGTCGTATTCCACGAACTTGTTTAGTTGTATGATATGCTTTATCACTGCGGGCAGGCAACATAGGTCGAATGGTAGACATTCTTTCGTCGAAGACGTTCTGCGGTACGACGTATGCCTGTTGTCCACAGCCAAGGTATTGAGAGTATGGAGTAGGCGGATCCAAATAAATGCCGCTTTTGCGGATCTGATCCCAGCCGGCTTGTAGGTTGATGGCTGGTCCTGCAAATTTGAAGTCGTCCACGTATACTCAAAGTATCAATCCCAATTTGTTGTGTCTCCACACACATTCCCAGCCTGGGATAAGCTCAAATCCAACACTTTCCAGACACGTGCGACACTTTCGTTCCCAAAAGAGACCTGCAAGAGGGTGTCCGTAGAATGCCAATCGTAGTCGGCATACGGGATTCTTGAATTTAGACCAAGATGCAGGTTGGCGCCACTTGGGTATAGTAATCCAAGTATCGACTGGGTCGATTCGTCCATATCCGTATAGCATTGCCTGCGTGTATGCGCCAGGTGCATCGCTCTGCTCGCCCGCATAATTTGGCAATAACGCGGTAGCATCACAAAGTTTGGAAGCCTCAATATGCGACGCACTGGATGCGGCGTCGGCGAATATGGCGGCCAAGCCAGTTTCATCTTTGCCGGTGTCGCCCTGAACCACCACTCGGCCCTTGAACTTACGTAGTTCAGGGGGAAGTTCTTCATGTTTGACTGAAGATAGCTCCAAGATGTTGAAGAAGTGAACCTTCTTCCCTGTGCGAATCGCCTGTGATTCAATATCATCTTTTTCAGCAACAGTCTCTAACATCCATGTTTGCTTCTTTTCAAACCGCTCATATTCTTTGCGTAGGGCCTCCTGTGCACGTGTTTCTGCGGCAACTTCTTTCTTGCTCAAATTTCTGATAACAAAGGCTGGGCGTGCCCATGGTGAGTCAGGAATCTTATCTCTGTGTGCCGGTGTGTATCTCGGCCCACGTGTCATAGTGGGCACTGCTACCGACGGGGTGAACTTGCGCGTGAGCGGGTTCGCGGCCCCGAAGTCGCTCCCCTCACTGTCAATAAGTACCAGAGCACGTGCGGCTCCAGCAGACTGTGGTGAGGGTTGGCGGTAGTATAATACTGTAGAAACGTCACGTGGTCCACCAGGTAGTTTGGCATGCAGAATTTCTTTGTTGGTCGCGCCCTTGACGTCCTCGTCTCGAATGACAGCACCGCTGTCTGTGTCGTAAGTAATCCGTCGTTCCACGGTATTCCATGTGGGCCCACCAGCTGTAGTAGTACGGAAATGTTTAGCTTGTTTGTCCTGTCGGGTCCACACTCGAAGTGCAGCTCGTTCACGAGTATCACGAGCTTGTTTGATATCTTCGGCGTGCTCAATCTCCTTCTTTTGCTGTCCACGAGATAAGGTCTTCCAACGCTCGGGAAGAATGTGGTCTGGACGCGTAGTAGTCTGTACGCGTGTCTCGCGGCCGCGGACCACCATTTTGCCGTCTGGCAACATTTTAGGGAGCTCGTAGAATCGAACCAGGTCGGTCCAAGGCTCGCTCAGTTCTCGGTGGTCTGTGGCGCTAACACCATCCCAAACATCGCGAAAGACACTTTCTCCCTCGAAGGTAGAAGTCGTCTCGAAGTCTCGTGTCGCATCGAGCTGATCAACAGGTACAGGTATGTTCATAACGTCGTCTGTTGGTATGAACAATTTCCTGCGCGGAGTACGGATGTGTCGGATGACGCAATATCCACGCTGTGCCCAATAGTCGGGCTCCGGTGCTGGTGCAGCAACCCCAGAGGCCGATGGGTGAGTATCAGCGAGGTTGTCGTCCATCATCATCATAGATGGATCATCCCACTCTTTTGGGTAGGCAAGTGGAAGGTCGGGCATGTTTGTCGCCCAAGGGACGATAAGTAGATGCCTTGACCTCGTCGTGTGCCTCTGGGTTGTAATGTCGCAGGGTACCGTCTTTCACAGGGAAGGTGAACTTGCCGTCGGGGATAATAATGTCTTTGACTCTGTGTACGTGGCACAGGTCGCCGTCTGGGTTCTTGGCGTACGTAGCCGTATCCAAGACGAGATAATCACCAGACCAGCGTCCACCTGAGTGTAAATGGTAACCCATAAATAACCCTTCCCGAGCATTCTCTTTGAACTTTGCAGTCTCGTTGTTGATATCGGGATTGAGGCATTTCCAAAAGATCCGAGCACCAAATGGGATACAGTGCCCGGGGAAACTTTCACCAAAACGTATCTCATGAGCTGTCTTTTCAGTATGCTCGTCGCTAAGGGCGGCAACGCCCGTGGATGGATGCGCAAAGTTATGTCCACAGCAGAAGGCTTGCATGGCCTCTTTCCACCACTCGTGTCCCAGACCAAACATGTGCAACACAGCTCTCGTACCGAGGATGACGATCTTGACAACGCGCTCAATCAATCCATTTGTTTGTGGACGATGAGGAGTGCTAGCGTCGTGTCTCCATCCCAGTTGGCGGCGTGCCTTCTGAAGCTCGCCAGAATTATCTGTATATATGTGCTTCACCTCATCGTTTGCGGCGATGAACTGCTGGAAGGATGCCTTTGTAGTAGCTGCGTCTTTATGTAATGCTGGGTATGCCATGAAGACGCCAGTGTATCTGTCCAGTGCGACGAGTGCGTACTTGTCACCGTGCTTGTCAGCGGCATCGTCTTTGGCCAAAACGATATGGTCGGCAGTTAGAGCCTCCCCGAACTTCTTCGGGACGAAGGCCTCGTAGGCTGTGTCCTCGTCGGTGGGGGCTGCCGGTGGATGTGGTTTGCGCTGTCGTCGGCACGGGGCGTTCTACGCCATGGTGCGAGAGCAAATCTCACAGTCTGGATGTTTCGGACTGTGGGTCATGTAATGCGTAGGGTCAATCGGTTTCTTCTGTCTGTTTGGAAGAACGCGATCACTATCATGGTGCACTTTGATGAGCGTCTCCATCGGCAGATCCTCGAGGGAGGTCGACGTGATGTCGGCATCTGCTTGAGCTGTATCTGCCGGCCCCCCGCATGTGGGAGGAGAACGCTGTGTCTGAGACGTAAGCGAGTCGGCGTTTGCATTCACACTGGACTCGGCATTATTTGTGTCGCGAGGTTATTCGACTGTGGTGGTCCGTGCTCCTCCGCCCTCACCGACATGCGGTCTCTTGGGACAGGTCCCTGTGTGGGACCGCCGCTCATCTGTAGGTGGTGACTGCTCTGTAGTCTTGCAACACCAGCATATGTCGTTGCAGCGTGCGGATGAACTCTTGCGCTGACGACGTCTGGGGGCTGACGAAGTGCACAGTCGTGGTGGTGGTATCTTCACAAAATCGTCGAATCGTAATTCTGGAACTCGGTTATTGACGGGAACCAGGTACCATTGGCCCCCGGATCCTGAAGCAAGTAGCCCAGCTCTGGATCCCAAAGCTGCCGAAAGCCATCAGTTTCAATCGATTGCCCAACATATAATAGCGATGGGCAGTCTGGCAAGGCGAGGGCTGAACTCTTCAAGCCCACTTCAGGTAGCTGTATGTCATAGTGCTCCTTGACAGTACGATCACCATTGGCGGTTTCCAGAATATGCTCCTCGCGAATAGATATGCGATCAGATTCGGTCTGCGTCAGCTCGTTTTTATCCTGAATATGGTGCGCAGATCCACTGTCGAGAACCCAGGGGCGTGTCAACGCAGCGGTCGAGCGTGGAGGGTCGACTTGCGAAGTCATTGTCTTCTTCTGGTGTGTCTCGGATGACTCCATGGTAGAGTCGTCGGAATCTGGGATCGCAATTGGTGTCTCCAGCGACCCCTTGTCGTGTCGGTAGTCATGTAGATCCTGATGCCATAACTTTGCTTCCCGTTGACAACGTTGCAGGGCGTCTGCACTCTGTTTCCACCACCACTGTGGCAGCGGATCTGGTACTTGGACGATATCGCCCTCGTTTGGCTTCTCCATCCACTGGTCCAGAGTGGACCTGCCAGAAACGATGTGCGGGTAGTATTCCACGGTATGTGTATCGAAACGTATCCGACGCCGTGGTTTGGTAGATGCTGTCTTGGCCTTGTGGGCGGCCATGAGAGTCTTGTCACGTATGACGTAACTGCGGTCGGAGTGGCGCGGGCGGCGATAGTTCGCAGGAGAGCGTGCCCTGAACTTGGGAGAACCACGGGACGAACCGCGGCCCGTGGAACGTCGGTCACGTCCTCTGTCGCTGCCGTACGATCGGTCGCGGCCACGTGGGCTGCCACGTCCTCCGCCACGCCCGTCTCGTCCTCGGGAGGAGGATCGCGAAGATCTGTCGTAACGACTTCTCGACTGGCTGCGAGAGTCGGGAGACCTCCTAGAGGGTGAGCGAGATCGGTCGTATTGGCGTCGGTTGTCACGTCTATTGTATGAGCCCCCCGCGTTGCGGGACCCCCCGCGTTGTGGAGAGCGTTGGCTCCCCGATCCGCGGGGCGGCGGTCGGCCACGACTGTCCTGACTGGAGGTCCGTGGGCGACTTGGGCTTCGCTCGGGTGTCTTCGTACCAGGTGCCAGGTGAACGTATTTGCATGTGTCACCCTTGGGGCACTTGTTCTGTGCGAAGTCCCTGCGCTGCGCCATGCGTGGGAAGTTGCACTTGTCGCCTCTGGCGCAGGTGCTGCGATTGGCAAATTCGAAGCACAACGGCTTCGATGCTGGCTTCTTGGGATTCGCAGGGGCTGAGACGCAACGGCGAGAGTTGCCGCCAGTGGCTGGTGCTCTGGAAGATCTATTGCTCTTCCAATCCCTGGAAAAGGTATGTAAAGCCTTGCAACGCTCATCATTGCGACAGTTGCCTTTCTTCCAGACAGCGCAGACATGTACCTGAGCACGAGTCTCACGCTCGTACCGTAACTTGTTCTGATTATTTTCCAGTTTTTTTGAGCTCCAGTACGTCTAGGACGCGCTGTCGGAGCCAGTCATATGTACGATTCGGGTCGCTGATCTTCATGCGCTGATATTCGTGCATGTCCTGTTTCATCCAGGTATGTCGGCGAATCTGTGTGCGAAACAGAGATTCCCAGATCTTTGGGTCGGGTGCCTCTCGTCAATCCAACAGTAAAGCGTCCCAATCAGTAATGAAACGCTGCAAATCTTCATCTCTCATCCTCAGTTCTTTGAGGCGCTCGAACTCATGCAGGTCGTCATCAACCCCCGTCACTTTGTAGGACTGTAGGATGTGCCAGTAAATCTGGCGTCCTTTGAGCATGCGTCCTGCTTTGTGCTCTCTGGTCTCGACGAGCCTGACCTGGTAGCGCAAGTCGGAGGATAAGATGTCGATGAGAGCGGTCGCGAGTTTGCAATCGATGCTCTCGAAGTCTGCGCTGTCTTGTAAATATTCGAAGGTACACTCGGGCTGTTCGGTCACGCATAGGAAGGCATATGCTTTGGATGGTCGCCCTGAGGCGGCTCCAAAATTCTTCCGTACCTTTTGCTGCCACTCAAACAGCTGTGTGATCTTAGGCAAGACGAGGACTCGGACGGTGTCTGACTCCTTGATCGGAGTAGTAGTATGGACCGAAACCGCAGACAATGGTTGTGAGGGTATCGGTACACCGTCGGTAGTTGGTTCTGTGCGCACGGGAGACACGTGGCGTGTCTGTGCTGAAGCTGCCGCGGAGGCTGCTCCTGGTGACGTGCGTCGTTGTTGTCCTGCAGAAGCGCGCGGTGCTTCAGCGGGCGCTGCCGTCGGCCTGTGCAGGTCGGTTGCAGGCTGAAGGTGAAGTATGGTGTCGTTGGCGTGGTCAATCAGCTGATTTGTCCAGCTCGTCATATCTTCGTGTATCTGGTCCACTGTTTGGCGAGTGTACTCGTCAATATCCCGAGAGCGTTGTGAATACCGATCAAGTCGTTGCTCGTAGGCTCGGAGACGGGCGTTGTGTGCCTCCAACTCACTGTCCAGACGTGTGAGGTGCTCCTCGACACGTACTTTTTCAGTATCTCTCTCACGAATGACCTGGGAGAGCTCAGACTGCGTGTGGTCCGCCGCCGTCTCAACCTCCTGCAACCTGTCAGTGAGGCGGGCGAAATCGTAAACCGTGGGAGGGGAATCCAGCTGGCCAGTCTGGGCTCGTCCGACACGCATCTCTGCCAGGGCGTCCTGTACACCAGAAAAACGCTGCTCGATTTCAGAGATCCGGTTAGCGAGTGGCTGCACGACAGCGTTGGTCGCATCAAGCCTTTGAGTGATAACTCTCTCAGTATTTTGCAACATGCAGATCAGGTTCGACGAGTTGGCGTGTGCTTCAGTGCGAAGCGTCGCGGCAGTGTGGTTCATGTGGGATCGAAGATCGTTGATCTGAGACTGAACGTCGCCAAGGTCGGTGGCCTCGGCTGGTGGTGGTCGGTTGCGGAGCTGGTCGTGGATCTCGTCGTGGAGAATCCTGACTGCCGAAACGCCTGTGTCGCGTACGATCACAAGCTGTTGCTCCATCTGCGCAAGGTAGTTGCGCAGGTTCTCGACCGTCGTCGATCGTTCACCTGAGTGTGACATCTCACGGTCAACCTGGTACTGCAGCTCACCCAAGATGCGGCGATCTTCAGCGATCCTGGAATCTATGATCGCTAAGGCGCCGTCGAAATCTTGACGCGGAGCAGCAGTGTTGGCAGCGTTCGTATGAACTCTCTGCATCAGTCCAGAGTACTGCCTGGACACGAAAGCTTCAACCTGGTCTCTGAGCTCAGCTATTTCGACTGCAGCGGACGTTGCCGCCAGCAGGTCGTCTGAGATGGAGAGGTGGGGAGCGTCAGCTTCCCTCTGCGCCCTCTCGCGAGGAGTGCATGGCCTCTGTGAGGCAGCACGCGGGCTCGACCTTTTCTCGTCGTATGGGCCTGTGGCCCCGCGACGGTTGCGCAGGGGCGAGCTGCGGCTAGGGCCGTGTGTGTGTGTGGTGTCTGATGAGATGATACCTGGGGGTACTACGTCTGCGGCTGCGCCGTCACCGGTCTACTGAGTTCCTCGAAGGTAGCAACGTGCTCCGCTACAGGAACGGTCGCAGGGCTGGTCATGCCAGTGCCTGCGTTCCATCGGCGGTTAGCGCGACAGCGCCCTGAAGTATCAGGACCAGCGGGGCTCGCGCCCGACGCAGCTGGGATTGCCCCCGCCGGAAGAGGAGATGGAGGATCGAAGGTAGGCGTGTGGAATTCTCTACTGCCTGCTCCTACTCCTTCTCCTGTCCCCCCGCGGGCGGCGTGGCGGTGAAGTTCAGCAGCAAGCCGCGCCTCGGGTCCGTCTGAGCTGGGGGGGGGGGGTACCTGGGACACCTACACGGTCCTCACTAAGGCTTTCCAACTCTTCACCGAGCCGTCGCGCCGTCGGGGAGCTCGGACGCGAGGCCCCGATGGACCCCTTGCGGCGCATGCGCCGCTTGGGTTCCATCGAGGCCGCGTGCGAGATCGCGACGCGGGGTTCAAAGGGCTGATAACCTGTGTATGGGGTTAGAGCACAAAGGCACAGAACCCCTGATCCGTTGGTAGAGGAAAGGAGGGACAGATGGATATCTTTTCCTCCTGCACGATCAAAGGTCTGATCGATCTAATCCAATGCCTGAGCCCAAACGGCCGGGCGCAGGAGAGGAGAGGATAAGGAGCATATATGAGGGTATTATACGGGTTCTATTCACAGGGGGGGCGCCGAGGGCCGATGAGAATTGCCAGCGGAGGCGGGGGGCGCTGGGGGCCGAGGGCCACGGGACTGGCGCGGATATTTCTCTTGATCGCGAGTGTCGCGGAACCAACCGCGCAGCGTCAGGAAGTCGAAATGCGGGCCTAACAGGCGACAAACTACCAGGCGACAAGCGGAACGGCAGCAGGAAGGAAGGAGACAAGAGACACATGACAAGAGAGCGAAAAGGAAAGAGAGAGAGAGAGAGAGAAACAAAAAAACAAAAAAAAAAATGCGCTACAGAGGAACCCCAAATACTTATATGATGGTTGGAGAGATTACAGCTGAAGTGAAGCATGTGAGAATGATGTTGGTGGCCGTTGCCCCGCCGATGCCGCTGTGCCCTGGGCGACCGTCATGGATAGCGGCCGCGGTGAGAGACCACCCCCTGCGCACCCCCTTATGGTGTCGAGAATATGCCATGCCTGCTGTGCCCTGGACGACCGTCACGGATAGCGGCCGCGGTGAGAGACCACCCCCTGCGCACCCCCTATGGTGTCGAGAATATGCCATGCCTGCTGTGCCCTGGACGACCGTCACGGATAGCGGCCGCGGTGAGAGACCACCCCTTGCGCCCCCCCCTATGGTGTCGAGAATATGCCATGCCTGCTGTGCCCTGGAGACCAGCCCCTACGCACCCCCTACGCTCCTGTGCATGTGCTGTGCTGTGCTGTGCTGTGCTGCGCCGTGCTGTGCTGTGCTGCGCTGTGCTGCGCTGTGTAAGAAGGAGGGAGAGAGAGAGAGAGAGAGAGAGAGAGAGAGAGAGAGAGAGAGAGAGAGAGAGAGAGAGAGAGAGAGAGAGAGAGAGAGAGAGAGAGAGAGAGAGAGAGAGAGAGAGAGAGAGAGAGAGAGAGAGAGAGAGAGAGAGAGAGAGAGAGAGAGAGAGAGAGAGAGAGAGAGAGAGAGAGAGAGAGAGAGAGAGAGAGAGAGAGAGAGAGAGAGAGAGAGAGAGAGAGAGAGAGAGAGAGGGGAGGAGGAGGAGACGCGGGTGCACTGCTTTAAGATACGGAAGCAGGGCGCGTCTGAGTGGAAAACTATGCGAGCTGAGCCGGCTTGAGCCAATGTGTTACATATCAGGATGCTCGAGGGTCAAAGACATGTGTCCCATATGTCGATCTGTGGAGCTCCCCACCCCATGCGCCGCCCTCTGGCGTCGAGGAACTGTTACGCCTGACGCGCCCTGGAAGCCTGAAAGAGAGAGCGCCCCCAACTCCTGCCACACCCCTGCGAGCGTATCACGGATAGAGGCCGCGCTGAGGGACCGCCCTCTGCGCACCCCCATGCGATGTCGAGAATGCGCCGCGCCTGCCACGCCCTGCGAGCGTGTCGCGGATAGAGGCCACACCCCTGCGAGCGTATCACGGATGGAGGCCGCACTGAGGGACCACCCTCTGCGCACCCCCATGCGATGTCGAGAATGTGCCGCGCCTGCCACGCCCTGCGAGCGCGTCGCGGATAGAGGCCCCGCTGAGGGGCCACCCTCTGCGCCCCCCCCAGCGGCGTCGAGAAAGCGCCGCGCCTGCCACGCTCTGCGAGCGTGTCGCGGATAGAGGCCACACTGAGGGACCACCCTCTGCGCACCCCCATGTGATGTCGAGAATGTGCCGCGCCTGCCACGCCCTGCGAGCGTGTCACGGATCGAGGCCCCGCTGAGGGACCACCCTCTGCGCCCCCCCCCCCAGCGGTGTCGAGAAAGTGCCGCGCCCGCCACGCCCTGCGAGCGTGTCACGGATAGAGGCCCCGCTGAGGGACCACCCTCTGCGCCCCCCCAGTGGCGTCGAGAAAGTGCCGCTCCTACCACGATCTGCGAGCGCGTCGCGGATAGAGGCTGCGCTGAGGGACCACCCTCTGCGCACCCCCATGTGGTGCCCAGAAAATGCCACTCCTGCCATGCCCTGCGAACGTGTCACGGGTAGACGCCGCGCTGAGGGACCACCCCCTGCGCCCCCCCAATGGTGTCGAAAATGTTCCGCGCCTGCCACGCTCTGCGAGCGTGTCACGGATGGAGGCCGCACTGAGGGACCAACCCCTGCGCCCCCCCAGCGGTGTCGAGAAAGTGCCGCGCCTGCCACGCTCTGCGAGCGTGTCACGGATAGAGGCCGCACTGAGGGACCACCCTCTGCGCACCCCCATGCGATGTCGAGAATGTGCCGCGCCTGCCACGCCCTGCGAGCGTGTCACGGATAGAGGCCCCGCTGAGGGACCACCTTCTGCGCCCCCCCCCAGCGGCGTCGAGAAAGTGCCGCGCCTGCCACGCTCTGCGAGCGTATCACGGATAGAGGCCACACTGAGGGACCACCCTCTGCGCACCCCCATGTGATGTCGAGAATGTGCCGCGCCTGCCACGCCCTGCGAGCGTGTCACGGATAGAGGCCCCGCTGAGGGACCACCCTTTGCGCCCCCCCCCAGTGGCGTCGAGAAAGTGCCGCGCCTGCCACGCCCTGCGAGCGTGTCACGGATAGAGGCCCCGCTGAGGGACCACCCTCCGCGCCCCCCAGTGGTGTCGAGAAAGTGCCGCTCCTACCGCGATCTGCGAGCGCGTCACGGATAGAGGCTGCGCTGAGGGACCACCCTCTGCGCACTCTCTGTGGTGTGGTGGTGTGTGGTGTGGCGTGGTGTGGTGTGGTGCGATGTGGCGTGGTGTGGTGTGGTGTGTGTACGAGCGAGAAGGAGGAGGTGAGGTGGGAACGCAGGTGTGACGCGGGTGTAGAGAAGGGGAGGTGAGTGAACGCGGGTGCGACGCGGGAGGAGAGAAAATCATAACCCACTTAGAATGTGGGGAAAAAAAGAGAGAGGAAGACAAGACAGGAAGACAAAAAGCTAAGCCGCAGCTCGATCTCAGACCAAGTAGTAGACGGCCGCTCCTTGCCGAACTGCCTGTACTTGTAATAGGTTTTAACGAAACCGAACCAAACACCCAGATGGGATGTCGCGAGACCCGGGGAGGCCACGGAGTGGACCACCAGCAGCAGAAAGGGCGGGGTGCGTAGGGCACTTGCAGCCACCAATCCATCAGGCCAACTCCAGGGCCAGCGCGGTCGACGAGCGAGGTCGCCGCATTCCCCGAACCCTGGGAGGAGCAAGAGGGAGCCCGTCCGAGGAGGCATGGGACAGTGGCCTGGACTCGAAGAGCGCCGAGGGGCGACGGTGAGTGCACAAGCCAGAACTGGTGCGGATACTTTGGTCAACAGGCTCGCGAGGCGGGCCGAACGCCGTCCGAACACTAGTCGGGCCGCGACTAGGCAGCAGGAGAAGAAAGGCAAGCGAAACGAGCGAACGGGCAGCCACTCAGAAGGATATCCAGAACTGATACTCCAAACCCGGTGGCGTTGGAAATCCCGGTGGCGACCAGCAAGTAAGCGCAGCCAAAATGGCGCGGCGTGCCGACCATAAACACGCAGAGGTCGATACTGGTGCGGATACGCGAAGCGTCTAGTTATATTTATATATATATATATATATATATATAGATATAGATATATCGATGTCCGATGTCCACTAGACGAAACTATTCAGATTGAGTCCCTATTGAAACTAATTGCTTCTATTACACCCATGTTGGCGACAACAGATATTTCGATGGAGGTCCACCTGAAAGCCATAGTTCTAACCGCTTACCACTGGCAATACATTCTTTCTACTAGTTTTCTGTTGGACGATGTCCTACTGAGAAACGCTGCTTCGATTGATTATTTGTTGGCGTCAATCAACATGTCCGTTGAATTCCCGGTGAACACACGATGACACTTCAATTCTTATTGGAGACCAAAGTTAATACTTGAATCCTAAATGACAAATGATTCAATGGAACTCCGCTTGACATAGCATATTTCTGTTTAGCCCCCGTATTGGACACAAATAACGATATTGAGTTCCAATCGGAAAAAACACGTCTCTCTTGCATCCCCAAAGCAACCAATAGTCCGGGATTGGGTTCCTGTTGTTTTGCAGAGGAAGCAACAACTGCGTAATGAACACGACTATTTCTAGTCCTTTTTGCGGTTCGCTGAAAACCGATGCTCTTGTTCGATGATCTCTGTCGGGCAACAAGTTTCAGTTGTTGTTCAGTTGGACACCAAAACTGCGAGCATACCCCGATTGAACACCATTTTAAAGCTAATATATTGTGTGCTAGTTTCACGTTAACCACCGGGGCTCCGATCAGATCTCCGTTGAAAGCCAATTTGTCTCATCAAATTATCATTGAGTGCCAGAAAAACCCGATGGAACTCGCACTGCAAATCAACAGTATTTCAAGTCAGTGTCTGCTGAAAACCAATATTCTTATTGAGATCTCTTTGAAAGCAAGCACTTCGATTGAATTGCTGTGGGGAACCAAAATTCATTTGGAGGTCCTATAGAGTGATCGGAATCATACTGGAACCTTTCTGGGTTCCAAGAGTGCTCCAATTGGTAAAGCCTTAGCCAACTTATATACGAAAGCCTCTTTAAAGTGAAGTGGCCAGGAGATGATCTTCCCTACTTCTACTACTACAACTTCTTCTACTAATGCTACTCCAATGAGTACGACGCGCACTGATACATCAGCACGACGACAACAACAACTACTACTACTACTAATACGGCTTCTTCTTCGAGTACTGATACTACTACTACTACTACTACTACTATACAACAACTACTACTACTACTGCAACAACAACTACTACTACTACTGCAACAACAACTACTAATACTGCTACTACTACTGCAACTTCTACTGCTACGATCACTGATACTGCTACAGACACTACTACTACTACTACTACTACTACTACTACTACTACTGCTACTACTACTACTGCTAGTACTATTACTACGACTACGAACGTTACTACTACTACGACTACTGCTGCTACTACTACTACTACTACTACTACTACTACTACGACTACTTGAGCTACTACTACCACTGTTATCGATATTGCGAGTGATACTACTACTAACACTACTACGACTACCAGTGCGACTTCTACTGTTATGACTACTACTACTACTACTACTACTACTACGAGTACCAGTGCTACAACTACTACTACTACCACTACTACAACGACTACAACTAGTACTACTACTACTACTACTACTACTACTACTACTGCTACTACTACTACTACTACAACAACTCCTACTACTACTACTACTACTATTACTACGACTACTACTACTACGACTACTACTACTACTACTACTACTACTACTACTACTACTACTACTACTACTACTACTACGACTACTACTACTACTACTACTACTACTACTACTACTACGGCTACATATTACTACTACTACTATTACTACACTACTACTCTACTACACTACTACTACTACTACTACTACTACTACTACTACTACGACTACTACTACTACTACTACTACTACTACGACTACTACGACCACTACGACTACTACTGCTACTACTACTACCACAACTACTACGGCTACCGATCAGTACTACTACGACTACCTCTGCCACTACTACTACTACTACTACTACTACTACTACTACTACTACTACTACTACTACTACTACTACTACTACTACTACTACTACTACTACTACTACTACTACTACTACTACTACTACTACTACTACTACTACTACTACTACTACTACTACTACTACTACTACTACTACTACTACTACTACTACTACTACTACTACTACTACTACTAGTACTACTGCTACTGCTACTACTACTACTACTACTACTACTACCACGATTACTACTACTACTACTACTACTACTAGTACTACTACTACTACTACTACTACTACCACTGCTTCTATTACTAGTACTACTCGTACAACTACCACTACTCCTACTACTACTACTACTACTTCTACTACTACTACCACTGCTACTACGACTACTATTACTACTACTACTACTACTACTACTACTACTACTACTACTACGAATACTACTACTACTACTACTGCTGCTACTACTACTACTACTACTACAACTAATACTACTACTAATAAAAATAAAAGGAATGCGATTACTACAAGTTTCAAACAGACTAGTAGTACACCCCACCACAAACTATTACTACTACTACTACTACTACTACTCCTACTACTACTACTGCGTCAGCTACTACTACTATTGCTACTACTACTACTACTACTACCACTACTACTACTACTACTACTACTACTACTACTACTACTACTACTACTACTACTACTACTACTACTACTACTTACTACTACTACTACTTTTACTACTATATTACTACTACTACTACTACTACTACTACTACTACTACTACTACTACTACTACTACTACTACTACTACTACTACTACTGCTACTAGTACTATTAGTACTAGTACTAGTACTACTACTACTACTACTACTACTACTACTACTACTACGAGTACGACTGTTACGACTAAGCCTACTGTTTCCATTACCACAGCTACCACAACTTCCACTGCTACATACTGCTACTACTGCCTTGTCCCTTGCAGCGCGCTGCGGCGAGACTATCGTCGTCCAGCCCCAGGGGGGTTGATGTGAGGCTGTGTGAACCCCGATGCGCAAGTGCGCTTATCCGTCCAAGCCCGCTGTGGCGTGTTGAACCGGTGTCGGGCAACCGCCCATCGCCGAGAGAACGAGAGAGAGAGAGCGCCACAGACATGTGCAAATATGTATAGATGTATGAACACACATGTGTGCATGTATATATGTAGATGTATGTTTATATATGTATATACATATGTATATATGTATGCACAACCCGATCTTTTGCTTGCCAGAGCGCAGATCTGGTGAGAGCGAGGGCAATTGCCGTACGACCTCGAGGAACTTCGCAATCGAGATCGAGCATTCAACAGAAAACGAGGGCCAACTGCACAGGCACGCACACGTAGAACAGTGGAGGAGGCGAGGAGGAGGGGGACTTGAGCAAAGACGGCGATGGAACGGATCACAGACGGGCCCATTCCATCTGCAGGCGGCTTGCATTTAGGGCGTGAACAGCTGTTTGGACAACATGTCAATGCACAGCCCGATCTTTTCCTTGCCAGGGCGCAGATCTGGTGAGAGCGAGGGCAATTGCCATACGACCTCGAGGAGCTTCGCAATCAGGATCGAACATTCAACAGACAACGAGGGCCATAGACCATACTGAATGCCTGGCAGCCGCCATCCCAGTCACTCAAATAATATACGCAGGCTAGGTTTGCACATTAGCGGGATATGAGGTTAGCAAGACGAACGGACCGACGACGCTCAGCAGAGCGGTGGATCCAGAGACCCGCGGCAGCGGCGACAGAGGCGGGGCAAGGCTCGGCGATGGCTGTCCATCGCTTGCCTCCGGGCCCACCGCCTCCCAAAGAGATATGCCTGATATTAGTCTTGCTACAGAATCCGCCTCGCCCTTGGCATCTGCGCAACAGGGGCTGAGGCGGGGCGCAAGTGCACCATCCGCGGAAACGAATAGCTGTTCTCCATCTGGTACCGTGTTGACAGAAATCTACATTGGCGTCTTTACAAGAGGAGCGAGAGAGGAGCAGCATGCGAGGATGCAACCACATCATAGACGACCGAGGGTTCTCGAGCACGAAAGGAATCCCGAGGCGTTTGCATTCGAGGCCCGTTCTCATGGCGAAATGGAAAGTGGCATTGCCTACGCGAAGCCTAGCAGCAGCTTTGTTTGGCAGGCCTGGCAGGCCGTTCAAGGCATAAGGCGAGCGATAAAAATGACGAGAGGCCTGAGACCAAGTGCTGCAAGGCGGTGCACACATCACGCCACGCACGATGCGAACCCCCAGCCAGCCTATCACGATGGCGCCGCACACGCGCCGCGAGAGGTCGAGAGCGGGGTGGGCGGCCACGTCGATCCGCAGGACCGCGTAGCCCGACTTCCGCTCCAGCCAGCTCCCGACCTTGCCAGTGCCACTGAAGAGGTCCAGGTACACCTGGTACTTCCGCGAGCCAGTGACCTCGGGGCTCAGCTAGCCTACCTCCGCGAAGTGCCTGACGTGCCGGGCATACCTCTCCGTCGAGTCGTCCGACTGGTGCCTCAGCATGGCCTGGATGTCCGCCAGCTTCTCGCCCAGCACCGCCGCTCGGAACGAGGCCCCGCCGTGGCGCACTTGGTGCGGGTGGCAGTCCTGGTGGCCCAGCTGGTCGAGCACCGTCCTGAACTTGGAGTTGAAGGCCGTCGCGTCGAAGTCCCAGAGCGCCTGGCGGCCCGTGCGCGCACGCGACAGCCTGGCCAGTTCGGGCCCGAGCGCGGAGGACATCTCGTCCGACAAGACGACGCCCTCGTCGCAGCCCAGGGTCTTGCTGACCTGGTTGAGCTCCTCTGGGAACAGCAGGAGGCCCCACGCAGCACGGCCTGACCGAGGCGCGGGGCGACCAAGGTCGCGCGCGTCATTGCCACGAGCTCGCTCGGCAGCCGAATCATCGCGCCCCAGCTGAGGGCCAGGGCGATGGCGAAGCTGCGCCAACCTCGGTGCAGAGCGATGCCCACGGCCGCGAACAGCAGCTCCCTCGCCATGGGGGCCTGGGTCGAGCCCCTCGCGAGCTTGCGGAAGCCCCGCAGCCCGGCGGTGGTCCGCTCCAGCGCCGCCGCCGAGCTCAGCCCCAACCCCGGGTTGTAGTGCTTCAGCGCTGCGAAGGCCTTGTCCCCCTTGTGGTGGTTGTGGCCCTCCCAGAAGAGGAAATCGAGGTACTGGGCGAAGCTCGAGTCGATCGCTTGCGCCCCGAGCGTCGACGGCCCCCTCGAACGGGCCCAACTCACGAAGTCCAGGTACTCCTCCTGGAAGTAGACCCGCGATGCGCTGCCGACCTTCAGGCTCTGCAAGACCGTGAGCCCCTCGGCCCGGGCTCGCTCGCGCACGCCGCGGCGGGCTGACTGGCGAGCCTTCGCCCTGGCCAGGCGGAGGGCCTCGGCCCTCGCCGGCGGCGGCCTCGGACTGCCCGTCGCTGAAGACTTCGGAACTCGAAGTCGAAGAGCTGTCGGAGTCCGCGCCGCCACCGCCCGGCCCGCTGAAGAGGCCCGCGAGCCCACCGAGCGGGCAGGGGTCGTCATGGAGTGTGTCCCCGAGCCCGGCCGCGCCAGGACTGCTGGGGTCGGCGGGCTGCGGCTCCGAGGTCGGGCCGCCGCGGCAGTGGCGCCTCCGCACGAGCGCATCAACGTCCCGCCATAGGGCTTGGTGACCACCTGGGCCGTCCGACGCGCCTCCAAGATACGCGGCGTGCCGGGGGTCAGCGCGGGCGCCCCGCGTGCGCTGAGGCCTGGGCCTAGAGGGCCTGTCCGCGGGTTCCACTCTGAAGGGGCCCATCTGAGAATGAAGGTGGTGTCGATGACAATGGAAGCGGCGCACAGCTGCTGCAAGACATGATTGAGAGTGATGGAGGGAGATCGCCCTTTCCCAACCGCGAGGGCAAGCCCGAGGCCGTCGACCAGAATGAGACGCCGATGGCCGTGCCCGCGGCGCCCTCGCACAGCGTGCCGCGCAGCCATCGCCGCCGCCCGGCCCTCCAGGACTGCGATATCCCCATCGCGCTGGAACTCGCCATGGAAGAAGACCCCCCAGTCACTAAAGTTTCCGATCGCGGCCCGTCCGACGCCCCCGAAGCTGGTGGAGCCAGCGCGCGCCCGGTGCCGGCCGACCCTGGCCCCCTCGACCGGGTCGAAGCCCAGCGCGCACTCCCTGGCCCCGATCGCGCCCAGCACTGAATATCGCGACGACTCGGCCGACGCCGCGGTGTGCTCCACGAGCTCGTTGGCCCATGTCTGGCCCACCGCGCCGTAGCCGCCTCCCGAGCCGGCTTGTCCCCTGGAAGCGTCAGAGGCGCGCGCCAAGGTGCTGTCGGGCTTCTTCGAGTCGGAGAAGGCGAAGATCAGCAGCGCAGCCGCCTGCCGCAACTCGAGCTCCACGCGGCTCCACAGTCGCAGCCGGCGGCGCCCAGCAACCTGGGCGAAGATGTAAGTCTGTTGAAAAAAATAGGGAGAGGCCGCCTCAGCAAGGCGGCCCAAGTGAAGTGTCCGAGCAAGCTGAAGATCTCGTCCCCAGTGGCTGAGCGGCGGTCTGCCACGAACAGCAGCGCGAAGCGAACTCTCCACATCCGAGCCGCACTGACCCCGATACCCCGCCACTGCGCCTCTCGAAGGTGATGCCCGTGAAGGTCTGCAGGTCGCCCAGCTCCATCACGCCCTTGCACTTCAGGCCGACCTCCTCCCGCTTGCCAACAACAGCGCCACAGTCGGCCACACAGCGGTCGCCGTCGCCGCCGACGATGCACACGTTGTCGACGCACACGCCAGGTTGGGTCGAGCTGGTGCGAACCTGGAGAGGAGCATGTCGGTCCTTGATCAGCGGACCGGTGTCAATCCCTGACCGCAGCACGGTGGTCTCCAGCAGCCTCTCTGAAAGAAGTAGAAGCTCCACGCCCACCCCACCGGCGGCACCTGCAGGAGTGGCGAGCCGAAGCGGGACTCGGGCAGGTCCATGTCGATCCCCGCCTCATCAGCCAGCTGTCGGAGCGTACCCAGATGCACACTGGGCAACGAGAAATGTTCGTCCATCTTGTCAGGGAGCCTCACTCGGTAGAAGGCATTGTCCACGTCAGCCTGGGCCATGCTCAGAGAAGAAATCGGCTCCGTCCGCAGCGCGGCTCAAGCTGCTGCACTGGGCAGCTGAGAATGATCGGGATCGTGAGAACGTGCATTAACTCGACGCGTGTCGAAGATGAGCCGGAAGCGCTGCCGTCCGCTCTTCCCAACGCAGAGCACGCCCACCGTGGCACTGCGCTTAGCACCGACTCTAATGAGGCCGGAGGTATACAGGTCCAGGATGAACTGTGCATAGCACCGCCTGTCCGCCATGAGGTTGCGATCGTTGTGCAGCTTGATGTCGTAGTCTGGCGCAGGCGTTCAACAAATGTCTCTCCCAATGTACCCACTGATCGTGCTCGAGGCCGCGCAAGACGTCGCTGGGACCGCAGCGCGCGCCTGGCCCCGGCAGGGGGGGAATCTCCCTCTGGTACTGGGCTGGATGCTCGGGCTCGATGTCGTAGCCCGGCTGGTGGCCGCGCAGCTCCGCGCGGGCTGCCGCGGGTGAGCGAGGGGGCGGGCCTGCCTGCCCGATGATAGATTGCGCGAATTCCAGGCTGCGACGCTGCCCAGCTAAAGCGGAAAAATGATCTCGGGCGCCACCGTGACCGTACAGGGCGTTCAAGCTCTCGGCCGCGTCGGCTATCCAGTTCGCGACGTGCAGGCGGCGGCGCACTCTCGAGTGCACCGATCTCGACAGCCCAGCGGGGCCGCCGGCACCTCGCGCCGCCGCGAAGCCGCTCAGGGGCAGCAGCTCGCGGGGCGCGAGCCCAGGTGGCTGCGTCAGTGGCCCTGGCCGGCCCCACGGCCAGCCGCCTGGTCCCCCCCTGCACCTTTGTCCTGGAATCTCTTCAACTCGGCGGCCTGTTGCTGGATCTTCTTGTGCAACTCCGCCTTTGACCCCCCAGAGCCTGAACCGCCTCCGCCGCCTCCGCCACGCGAGAGCAGCCTCTCTTCCTTGGCATTGCGGCGCTCCTTGAGGATCTGCGCCTCGCGATGCATCTCCTGATTGATGTGGTCGACCAGGGCCGGCGACACCATCGCCGAGCCGGGCGTCTCCCCCGCGCGGAGATAGAGGTAGCTCTCCTCCATCAGGTCATCACCTTGGGAAGCCGCGAGTCGATCACGATGGCTCCACTCGGCCATCTGGGCCTTCCTCATCAAGAGCTCGAACGAGGCCAGCTCCCCGAGGTTCAGCTGGTCGAAGCTGAGGCCCAACCCCGCCATCCGCATCGCGAGGTCGTGGTCCCCGACGCCCTCGTCCGTGGCCTCCAGCCGGCACTCGTGCACCCAATTGGCGTGCCGCGCACGTGGGTGCTGGTCCTGGCGCGCCAGAAAATCCAGGCACCAGGACGCCGTCCTCGGACCTAGGATGGGCCACTCGGGCCACTCCGTGGTGGTGACCTGGCGCGCGGCCTCCGTGAAATGTCGATGTCGACTGCCGTCGGGCTGCGTCTTGATGTCTAGCACCCGCGCGTCCGACTCGAGCTCCGGGCCTGGAGCGGCGGGGTCCACGGCCTTGACCAGCAGACACTCGGTCCCCTTGGTCGCGATGCCGACTTTGTCCACGATCAGGTAGCCGTCGAAGTCTCTGGATCTCACTGCCTGGCGCAGCTGGGTGGCGTCATCCGCCGACAGGGCATACCAGCTGAGTCCGCCGAAGTCAGGCAGTGCACCTGACCCCGCCAGCAAACCTGGGTAGAGCTCCTCCCTCCACCACACTAGTTGCCGCTGCTGCCGCTGGAGTCGACTTCGAACACACCTTCCCCCTCAAGCGCCTGGATGGCCTCTCGTCGCCTGGCAGCGACAGACACCCTGGCCTCACCGCCTCCAACGCCTCGCAGACCTCGAGCGCGGTCGGCCCCCAGTCGGCGCCGTATGCCGCACTCGCTGCCCTCCACCATTTCCCAAACCCCGACTCCGAGATCGGCGTCCCGTCGTTCGTCATTGCCACGAAGCCGACGAGCTGCGTCTCCGACAGGATTTGGGGGGATACGTCCAGGTCCGGAGTGAGAGCGTACCACACGCGGCGGCCGAGGATATCCTCCTTGCCGGGGGTCAACTCTAGCTCTGCTTCGCACTCTGAACTCTGGCACTCGCATAGTAACATCCGATCCTGCCAGGTGCCACCCCTCTCCCACTGTATGCGAACGCGCCGGCCAGATCGAAGATAGGACATGGCCGGAGACGCAGCAGCAAAGCGACAGGCCAACCCCGATCAAGAAGCCGGTGATGAAGCTCACAATCACAAGCGCTCGGATACTTCCACACGAGCCCACGGCGAGTGCACAGTTAGATGTCTCCTCGGCCAGCGACCCGAGGCCCGGCCCAAGAATCAAGTATGGCGAGGCCGCCCCGCGCGGCTCTGCTCCAGAAACCGAGGATGCCCATGCAGGCTGGGATGGCGGTGCCGCCCGAAAAACTTGAGCAAAGACGGCGATGGAACGGATCACAGACAGGCCCATTCCATCTGCAGGCGGCTTGCATTTCGGGCGTGCACAGCTGTTTGGAAAACGTTTCAGTGTGTGTGTGTGTGTGTTTGTCAGCGTATACAACTGATACATTTATTGGATTGTTGAATGTATTAAGTATGCATGCAGGTACGTATATATAATAGGTTAAGGAAGAATGGAACATCCACATATCTGTACATACATATGTATGCACCTATATATATATATATATATGGGCAGAGAAATAGAGAGAACACAAGTGATAGTGGAAGAGAGAGAGAGAGGCAGAGAAAAATAAACAACAACATGCGCGAGGTAGAACACGTGAGATAGTGAGAGTGAGAGACAGAGAGAGAGATAAGTAAAGAACTATGCATACTGATTATATTTGTCGAGAAATGGAGAAGGAGAGAGAGAGAGAGAAAGAGGGACACAAAAAAACATGCGACAACAGGAACGGGAGAGAGAGAGAGAGAGAGAGAGAAACAGACATACATCAAGCGTTGAAGCGAAAACAACTGTATACCATGGGAGAACGGAAAAAGGAGGCATACAATAATACAAAGGGTACGATCAGAAGCTGACGCCAGAGGCTAACAGCAGACCGCTTATATCCACCTATAGTTTGGGAGAGGGGGGCGCCAAAAAGACAAGGACGAGGAGAGCAGAGCTGCCCCTCGCAGCTCCGAAGCTGCAGGACAAGCGCGCTCGCGCTCCTTTTATGGGGCGCAATGTACGTGAAATGCGGTTGCTGCGTGCTAGATTGGACGTCCGATCGGCGCGCGCTAAGGGCCCACTTGTCGTTTCCAAAGGCTCCTTCATGTTGGCAATCCTACAACTAAAGCAGCGCATCGGCGCCCGAACGAGCTTTGAACGTGCGGCCGGTAAGTTGAGAGCGACAGGCGTGTGAAACCAACATGTTGAATTGAATCCAGGGAGCGGACGTGAAGGGGCCACTTGAGTTTCCAAGCCAACGGGAACTGCCGAACTTTCGAGCGAGGCCGCGCATTAGCGCTCGCTTTGTGCGCTCGACAACACGACGCACCCGCGACAAGTGCGTGTTGATTTGAGAGCCCAAGCGGCGCGCGCTGCGGGACCGCTTGACTTTATACACCAGCATGGCGCCTCCTACTGCTTGAAAGCGGTGCCAACAAAACGTCAGGCATGTTCGACACCGTCACGGGCATAACTGTATCTTAAGTTGGACATGAAACTGGCGCGCGCGAAGGGTCACTTGGCGACTCCTTCATCGGAAGGATGCCCCATTGGAAACCAAATCACCGCGAGCTTGAAGGTTCTTCTGCTTAGGACCCCGGGCACTCCGCAGAATAAGCATGCATGTTGTTGGTTGAATCTTTGCCGTGTAGCTTCACTTGTTGGGTTTCCAGGCATCAGCAATTGGTTTCTGTGTATTGTGCTATTGCTCCTGTGGTGCTGGTGTTCCAACCCCCCCTTGGAGTTAACTGCGGACGACGACGACGAGGATGTGCAAGACAATGAGAGCGAGGAGGATAAGAATGACGAAGAGAAACAGAAGAAGGAGGACGAGAATGAGGCGACCATAATAAGAGAGTCCGTGTTCGTCCCCGTTTAGCCCGAATGCGGGCCACATCGAAGAAAGGCGGTAGTAGTGCGTAGCAACAGTATTATACTCTGTGTAAGAGTGAAGCTTCTGCCTCCACGCAGAAGGCCACTCAGATCACGAGCAGGTACGAAAACCGACACATGGGATGATGAGGATTTTGCCCGTCCCAACCACCTTGTGGGAGAGGGGGGCGGAGGCAAGCAGGATCTGCCGCTTGGGGTTCAAGTAACGGGCCCGAGATTCTGAAGGTCGCAGTCGAGCAGAGCCGTCTTACAACTAGTGGCCGCTACGCGCTGCTAGAGGGGTGCCAACGCAGGGCGGAACCGCCACTACATGCAACTACGAAGTGCCGCTACCCAGGAACACTTGCCTGGCGATGGACCCGACCTGATGCAGATGTATGTTGCGCAAGGCGTGGCCCTCTCTGCATTGATGGGCGCGCCGCAGGACAGTGTAGCAAGAGGGCTGCGGGGCACAGGCGCAGAGCCATACCGAATTCCCTGTGGCGCGCGAAACGTGTCAGGGGTGTGCCGGCCTAGTCGGGTGGATCCCATGGGAACATCGCCGTTGGAGCCTTCGGTGGAGCCGCAATGGGACAAACGCGGGGGGCAGAGGTAAAGCGGACTCAAAACGAGGACCGGAAACTGCAGGATGTGGGACGCACAGAGACATACTAATACTATATGACTAGATGTCCGCCTTGGAGGCGCGTGTCCGACCCGAACAGATAGTAGACCCATCCTGTAGTATATCGTTTCCCGAGCGGTGTGGCCAGAAAGCGCCCGCCACGACGGGTATACTAGAAGATTTCTCGGTGCGCGCGTCGCCCCCAGGGGGGGCGACGCACACACAGTATAAGTATGTTTGGGTGACGCCGAGGACGGCCGAGAGCAAGTGCAACGAGAAGGATTTCTTCAATTCCCCGACTTGTCCACATAGAGATCCTCGCCGCCCGGGCCAGCCGCGCCCGGGGCGGCCGGAGGGGCCAGCTCCCCGCTCGGCTCCCATGGCTCGGCCTGCCGAACCTCGAGCCCAGCCGCAGAGTGGACGAGCACCAGGGCGGCCACACCCAGCAGCATGCTCTCGGCTGCGCGCAGGAGTGGCCCCGGGCAAGAGCGACCTGTGGCGTGCGACGTGCCGACTGCCGCGTGCGATGCGACACTGGCGGCCTGCGTGCTTGGGCTTCCCCAAGAGCATCACGCGTCCTGAGGTCGCTCTGGCGGAGGGTCACTCTGACGTGTCGTCGATGTCTCAGGTCGCCGCTTCAGGCACCCAGGGCGGTGCAGCCTGCCATGTCAGCGAGGCAGAAACATGTAGCTCGAAGGAAGTGCTCTTGGCGCAGAGGTGCTGCGGATGGGAAGAGACCAGAGTGAAGCAGAGGATGGGAGGGGTGTGCTGCTTATGATGACTGACGGGGACATGAGAAGGATTGGAAGGACGAGGAAATACGTTGAGGCTGTTATGACGACGATGGGAAAGGGGCGAGGAGGAGGGAGCGAGAAGAGCGGCTTGGTAATACTAGCGATTGGGATTGGTACCACCAGGCTCATGACGAGAGCGAACGAGCAGGATGGGTAGGAAGAGGCAAGGACATGGGCATCTCTGATCATTTAAAGCTATGGAAAATGATGCGGATGAATGGATGATGACATTCATGACAAACATGGAGATGGATCGATAATGCCAGAACTGTGATAAGGAGACAACGGAGGTTAAGGGAGTGACGGGGATGAAGACAGCGAGGACGTTGACGGCGCCGAGAAGATTAGCATGTCGATGGGTCCAACCCTATGCGGATGCGTGTAGCGGAAGGCGTGGCCCTCTCTACGTACGTCGCGCGCGGGACAATGTGGATTATTAGGGGGCTGCGGGGCACAAGCGCGGAGGCATACCGAATTCCGTGTGGGGCGCGAACCGTGTGAGGGGCGTACAGACAAGGGCAGATGCCCGCTGGGGCCTTCGGTGGAGCACCTTTTGTGGCTACGGATCGTGTGAGGGGTGTGCCGAAATGAGCGGGGAGGACGCCATGTAGCGTTGCCCGCCAAGCTCTTCGATGGAGCTCCCTGTGGTGCCGTGACACGTCTGAGGGATGTGCCGAAACGGGCATGCGGAAAGCAGAGGAAGGAGGAGGACAAGGAGGAGGAGGAGGAGGAGGAGGAGGACGAGGAGGGGGGAGGAGGAGGGGGGGGGAAAGAGATAGAGCGCGGCGCTGCGGATTCAAAACGAGGACCCAACACAACAGGATGGTTGGGATCACCGAGCAGGCGGATAACGAGGAGGGGAACGCTAGAACGAAAGGAGAGAAGACGAAGAGCAGGAGCTGCGTGAGGGGGCGACGGTGATGGCCTATCTGCTAAGCCCACGTGGTCACCAGGCGTATGAGACTACGTGTTCCCCCGCCTCGTGGAATCTCTAGGGGTTCGCGCAGCAAATTGTCTCTGAGATGGGGTCTGCGGTGGCCCGCGAGATCGGTATGAGACCGCCAGGACGGCCCAAAAGATTCCAAGAGACCTGCAAGACAGCGGAAGAGGTCCTAAGAGGCTCCATTGGCGTACGAGGGCGCTTCAGGGACGCTCAAAAAGGCCCCCAACCCATTTCAACCAAAGAAGAACAACACATAATTGAGGGTTTGCTGCTTTCAATGCGCTTTTGCCCAGTTTTGCCCGAAGGGTGGTCAAGAGGGCATCAAACCGGCCCAAGCTTGGCCCAACAACCTCCCAAGACGGCTCAAGCAAGCCCCGAGGAATGGCACGATACGGCCACCACGAAAGCCTCTGCGAATGGGTGGGCATGCTGATCCTAGAGCCGGTCAGGTCCCTCTCGCTCCCTCTTCCGCTGGGGCCTTCCGCTTGGTGAAGGCGTCCGACCTCTGGTGTCACCGCGCCACTGGCCGCAGAGCAAAAGTGGGTGGTGAAGGGGTTTACTCTTAGGGCATTGGACAAAGGACCACTGGATTAGGTATCCAGGGTCTGGAAGCCTGTGAAGCTCCAATCGTGGATTTGCAATGGATGCCACTGCCGCCCTCGTCAGATAAGGAATCCTCCAGGCTCTCTTAGCGTAAGGTGCTTGACAAAAAGCCCGCACGGCCGCACGCCATCGGCGTCTAAGTCAGCGCTTAGTAGAAGCGTGGGTGGCTCCTGTTCGTCGAAGGGCGCACGGAGCAGGGTGTAACTGGATGGCTCCTCCCGAATGTCGAAGTATTCGCCACACATGCGGGTCGTCCCGCACACTGCCATGATCTGGACTTCGTTGTCGAATTGTCCCGCTACCTTTCAACAGTGTGAGCATTGTGTTAGCGCAGTACGCGAACTGCGTGGGATTCACTGGCAAGATCGACCCAAAACCTGCAATGCAAATCTTTTCTGAATTGCCACCACCCTCAAGGATAAAACACTCGCCTACTCTGAGGCCTTCCAGCATGTCTGTTGGAATGTTTATCGACGTCGCCCCTGCCTCAACGGAACAAGACAACGTAGAACCATGATATTTGGCACTGGCATATTTGTTGAAGCTGGAGTGGGTGCACTGGTCGGAGAAGGTGTGTACGAGAGTCGGCACCGGCGTAGGTGCTGCCGTAGGCGCTGGCGTTGGCGCTGCCGTAGGCGCTGCCGTCGGGGATGCCGTAGGCGCTGGCGTGGGCATTGCAGTAGGCGCTGCCGTCGGCACGGGTGGTGGCGCCAGCACAATATTTGGCGCTTCGGCGCCAGGGGCGGCCGTGGGTGCGGCCGTGGGCAGCGGCGTCAGGTCCGGGTAGAACACGAACAATCTTTCCATACTCGTCGCACTGGTTTGTGGGTGCCGTGGCGCAGAATTCCCAATTATCATGTCCATGTTGTCGCTGCGGCATATGCCGATGGTCAAATCATCATTCGCGGAGGCGCACGCAACGTAGTGGTGTACGATGTTTGAGCTCCTGGTCCAATTTGCAGTCTGGTACTAATTCCAGTCCTCGCCGCACTGCGTGAAGTCGGATGGTGAACGATTGTCCGAACGGTTGTCCAGCTTACTCCTAGTCTTCGCGGGACAATGCTCCACGTGCTCCGCAGGAGGCTCTTCGAATCGCCAGCCGTTGAGGGCTTCTAGTGAGGCTTGCCTGTCTAGAGCGTGATCACCGCCCTGAAACCAAATCTACAAGAGTTGCGAGTCCAACATGTCATCGTGGCGAAGTCGGTCTCTGATTCTCAGCTGCCCCAGAATCTGGATTAATGCGCATACGTAGCATCCCGCAGTTGCGGATAAGAGTGAGGGGGCGGCAAGGACGTCGGCAGTCTGCGAGGCTCTGAAGAAGCCCGCCGCAGGCGCCTAACTTTTACAAATTACGCAGTGAGCCCGCCGCAAGAGCCGATTTTTTCATTAAAGCAATGTGGGAGGGTCGCGGGGCGTGCCACGAATGGGTCGCGGGTGGGTCACTTGCCGGGTCGCGGGTGGGTCGCGGGTGGGTCGCGGGTGGGTCGCGGGTGGGCCGCGGGCGGGTCGCGGGCGGGTTGCGAGGTGGGTCGCGGGTGGGTCGCGGGTGGATCGCGGGCCGGGTCGTGGGGGGGACGGCGACAACAAACAAGAACAATCCGCACCGCAGAACCTCACTTCAGCCACGCGCCCAGGGACAATGAATGACCGTTCGGCCCTCTCACTTTGACAAAACACACAATATCCACCAGCGTGCCGCGAGGCACGACGTGGAATGTCCTCATGTCTCTTCGAGTTCTCTGAGCTGAGGATTGCTGGTGCTCTTCAAGGGGGCCAGAAGCTCACATTGGCAGAAATCCACGCAGATGTGCGTAATTTTCGCATGCTCACCTTTGGGGTCTTACCTGCGACCAAGATGGCCCCCGAGGCCGCCCCACGAAGCCTCCAAGAGGGGCCAAATATGCCACACGGCCCCATGAGGAGAAACTCGTTGAGGCGTTTGAGGCCCTACACCCCAATATGGTCCCCGAGACCGCCTCCAGGCCCCCATCAAGTGCCTAAGAGGCTCCAGACAGGCTCAAGAGGCCTCAAGAAAGACCTGGAGTCCTCTGTGAGGCCTCCGGGCCATGGCCCAGGCACGGTGGCGGGAAGGACCGAAAACCACTGGATCAGCCGCCCCCGCAGCCTGCCAGGTGGGGGGGAGCTCGGCGTACCAGATTTTGGCATGATTGCTGGCTCTTCCAACATGTTCCTGGTGGCCTTTGGCCCGTCGCGCTGGCCACTCGAAAATCCACTTCAAGGCCTTCATGCCTTGAAAGCCCGCCTACAAAGCACCTGAGATAGCCCAGCATGGCCTCCAACAGGGCTGGCCCTAAACGTTGATTTTCGTTTTGTTTTCGTTTCGTTTTTCGTTTTGCTCCACCTGCTTGCCTGTACCTCCCCCGCCAAAGCGAAAAACAAAACACAGCCGAAGCCCAGCAAAGCTGCGTTTAGGTCCAGCCCTGGCCTCCAAGACGGCTCAAGACGGCGGCCGCGGAGGGCCCCTCCCCGGCCCACAGGTGAGGTTCCACTCTGGTTCGACACGTTTTGGCACAATCGTTTCACAACGGCAGGGGGTGATGGCGACTCGCCGCAAGCGTCTTCGATGCAACTCGCGTGCCCATCACCACGTGAATCAACAAACGCTCGGACGAAAATGAACGTGTCTTTCTCGGTCTTGGAGAGAATGTGTACTGGCGTCGGGTTCCCGCAGATCCCGTAGAGACATCTGGCCAGCACGGAGCTTGGCAGAACTTGAGACAAGATGACTCTGGAGGAGGAGCAGGAGGAGGAGGAGCAGGAGGAGGAGGAGTAGCACCAGCAGCGGGGGTGGACTCTCCCGAGCCATCCGCTCGTCTTGCGGCTGCAGACGCAATGTAAAGGGTGCTGGCCTTCAAGCCTCGGGCACTCCCCGTCGGGCTCGATCTGCTCGCCGCACCCCGCTACATCGCGCTATCATCGCGCGGACCGCCGAAGAGAGGGGCCGAAGACGGGAGGGCGGAAATGGCCGGGTTTACGAGGCAGGCGATCATGGAGAGTCTTTCGCACAAGGGCCTGCCGACGGCAGGAACATGATGCTTAGCAGCTGCAGCCTCAGACGTAAATCGCCTTTTGCTGATATTTCATGTGCTAACAGCCCCTTCCCCCGCCACGCGCGGCTCACTAGTATGATGAGAGCGCCCCAGAGAAGAGGGACACCTTCACTACAAGGTACAAGTACTGGGGACTTCTGGCGAGGTGGTGCGCGGGTAGCTCACAAGAGGGGCACCTTGACCTGTTACGACGTGGTGCGCGGATAAATCAGAAGAGGGGCACCTTCACTACAAGGTACAAGTAGTGGGGACCTGCAGCATCGTGGTGCGCAGGCAGCTCACAAGTGTATAGTTTGAATGCGAATTCAGAGTCTCGGCGCTGCAATTCGAACAGGTATTCGCGCGTTTCTGGCTTCCCGTAGCTGACGCACATCAGCGTGCCCCTTGATCGCAAGATGCGGAACACGCCCTGCAAGTATGCGCTCGTGTCCCCGGCGGGGCCAGACGTGCACATCAGCGTATCGAGGAGGCTCTTGTCGATGACCAGGTCGAAGGAGGAATCGGGGAAGGACATCTCCAGCACGTCCATGCAGAGCCACTGCAACTCTGGGCGGGCCGTCTGCTGCTGTCTTGCGATCATCTGCTGCACCACGACCTGCGAGTTGTCAATGGACGTGATGTTGCGATATCCATCGTCGTACAGCTGCTCGGCGAGCAGGCTATTCCCGCAGCCGGCGTCGAGAATCGATATGTCCCTGTTGCCGCAGGAGACGCAATCGATGTGCGGGCGCAGGTCAGAGTAGGTCTCGAGCCAGTCGAAGGGCGCAGTGCTTTCCAGGTACCTGTTGTCCCAGTAGCTGGTGCCTCCGCCGTACCCAGGCAGGTCGCCATCGCTCTCGTCCTCGCTCATTCCTGTCCCTGATATCCAGGCCCGGCTTTCCACTTCAGAAATGAAGGATCATTGGGTTCCAAAGCCCGAAAACCTCAACGCGCAATTGGACCCCGCGCGCGCTGGAGCCTTCGATGTCTGGAACTCTGTCCGCCTCTAACCCACCAAGGGGGGTGGTGGAAAATCGGGCCAAGATGATAGACACCCTATTCACCTGCCGCGGTCGCACCAACGGCCAGCGCCGTCGGCCCCCCCTCGCCAAGAAGGAGAGGAGAAACCTCAAGCCCAAATGGCTGCGCACGGAGGAGTACCACGCACGACATTGGTACGAGCCAGAGGCTTTGACCTAGGTGCCGCCCAGGAGCCTCTTCCTCAGCTCCATACAGGGGCCGAAACGCACAAGAGGCGGGCCATTCCAAATCAATGTGCATCAGAAAGAGAAGAAGAGATGACAGGAATATAACCAAGGCGCATCAGCGATGCTGCAATACACCCTCCCGTCCCAAGCCCTTTCATCAACGTCACTGCATGCGTTCATTTTCACTACGGCGAGCCCCTCCCCCCACCCCCCTTGAAAGACGATAACCCCATGAGCATGCCCTGAAAGCACACTGATAGCGATAGAATGGGCCATATATGATAGGATCGAACCAACTAGATCACGGCAGACTCGCTGAAGTTCACGTCTCTGGGGAGAATGGCCAGAAGAGCCGCCTTCCACAAGACCCGTCTCATCAGTTCGTTGGCAGCGTACTGGGCACAAGCGCGTCAGGGGAAGAATTACCTGAACGCCGTCTGTTACATCTGCGGGCGGCTGCATTTCTACTGCTAGCACCTTGCTGGTAAGCCCGCTGCCCGCGTGCAGACCGGCAGAGGCAGCACGGCCGTCGGAAAGGACGTCTGAATCCGAGCGGCCGTTGGGCCAAAACAGCCATGGAACCACGCTATCGTGTTTTGGTCACACGGAAGCCCATCGTCAAGAAAGCATGCGCTCAAAATACATAGTTGCGTTGTTACTGCTCGACATCGTGCAGCCTGAAGCGACAGATCGGTGGTACCCGCCGCGCGTGCCACCCAGACGGGTGCAACACGCACGCGTGGCAATAACACCCTTATCAACGGTTCAATAGGGGTGGACTGCACATGCCTAAGACCAGTCTTTGCCGATGAGGACATTTTTGGCGAGGAAGGATCCCACAGTTGCATATCTCCAACGCCAAATACTCCACCATACACTCACGCTTGTTCAGCCACTGGCGATGTGCAGCACGATTGCATCTTCAGCGAGCAAGATGCGCCAGCTAAAAAGAATTCGACTGTGTGCCGAATGCGCCCAAGCCGAAGCCATGGAATCCCGAGTAAAACGGGCAGACCCCAGACACTGACACACGCACACACACACACACACACTTGTTCCGTGGGCGGCTAGGCAGAGGGACTGCTCTGGCGATGTGAAGAGACACACGCACACACACACACACACACACACACGCACGCACGCACACACACACACGCACACACACACACACTCAAACGGAGCCAAACCTACGCGTGTCACATTCGACTCGCTCTGTCTTCTGTTGAGCTTGACTTCAGATAGATAAGCTGCATTGGAATCACAAAACTTGTCGTCACAATACTCGCAACCATCGTCGCCACTACCTCCCAAATCACCATCAGACTACCATCATCTAAGCATCTGTCGACTGGCTTCCGTCCCGACCCGACGGTCGGCTCGTGCAGATCAGCCCTGTCGGTAACAGTTGCATAGAGATCCTCTGAAGGTTCTTAGATATCATTACCCTGCGTCTTACGAGCGAACCATCGTGGCACAGCTGGCGCTCAAGACCGCCAGCGGCTGGCTCGCAGTCCTCTCACGCTTCTTGCCCGTGCAAGCAGAGCTGCCCCATCACGTGGCCGACCGACGGCCAGATCATTTTACGCTGCGCTGGGCACGGCTAGGCGTCTTCTCGGACGGCCACTGCGTTCGACGAGCACAGCACATGAGCAACGGCCCGGCCCCGCGAGCACAGTCACACTCCGAACACCGACACGAAACTGTTTACTTGTCACAACGATGTGGGACACAAAGCGTTCGGCCTAGACCGGGCCACACTGGATTGTGCATCTGTGCAAGGGGAAAAGCAAGAGAGGAGCCGCGGAGGCGACGACGACGACGACGCTCAGAACATGAAATACTTCACGTGCGGTGCTGGCGGCCCCACGCTCCGCCAGTGCAGAGGAGGCTACGTACACCCGAGCTGGGCAGGGGAGTCGTAGCCGATGGACTTAAAAGCGCATCGAAGTCTACGCAAGCCCTGCAAGGGGGCGATTTCTACAACCCAGCTCGAAGATTGGAGGAGTCGTAAGGACCACGTGCACATAGGACGGGCTACATCCTGATCTGGACACATTCTGGGGCTCAACAAGCTGGAAGCTCGTTGGAATGGTCGTGCTAGATCGTGCTCTGAAGCTCCTGCCCGACTGGACACACCCACACGAAACATAAATATGATTTCCCAGTGGTGGGCAGCTTCGCTGAACCTTCCACACCCACAACTTCGGGAACGAATGAAGAGAGCAACTTGTTCGTTATCACGCCCTCTCGGGTCAAGCCTGTCAGGGTGTGGCAATGGAAGCGCGACGGTTGCGTAAATCGGAGGTCCAGTCTTCTAGTGTCGATGGATATCCATACGATAGCTAAGAGGGCTCAGATGGCGACGCACAACATTTCTGAAGTAGGTCGGCTTGCGAAGCCTTCCTGGAGTGTTAATGAACACCGTACCAGGATGCAACATGACATCCAGAACGTGGGCACAAGTTCAAATAATGCTTCCCCTCCTACTCCTTCCCCTCCTCCTCCTCGCACGGGAAAAACGAGCTGGTGTACAGTCGTCATACTACCATAAGTTGGCGGCGCGCACAAGGGGGTGGGGGGAGGGGGGGGGGCTTCTTAGAAGCAGGCTGCTTCTTAGAAGGCGCTGACCTTTCATCTATAGATGAGGCCCGCGTCTTCTAAGAAGCAGGGGTGCTTCTAAGAAGCCCCCCCCCACCCCCCACCCCCATCTGCGCGTAGCAGAAAGAAGGAGCGCCAATGAGGAACGACAGGGCTTTTCTGGTCACGGTGAGCCTCGGCGCCGCGAACAAGCTCCCCGCCCCAGCAGATTCCAGCAGCAAGGAACGGCACGAACACCAAAGCCCCTCCCGAATCCAAAGTGGTCCTACGGTGGAGGGAAGAAATCAAGCAACACATCCCCGCCCTCGCCCGCAGTTCAAAATTGGCACGTCTGGAGCCGGTGAGGCGTGGAGGCTCACCACGAGGGGGGTCGCCACGTCCTCGGGGAAAGGCCACCTCCTCGAGGCGGCGAGCCCCCCAGAACCTTCCGTAGAGGGCAGAAAATCCATCCCGATGAGAACCACCCCGACACGCGAAGCCGTTCAGTGAACGCGCCCAGAGGAGGAATCGAACAAAGCAGGACTGTCTAGCAAACGCCCAGGGGCGTTTAGCAAACGCCAATTGTCTGGTCCGGGTGGTTTTCCCCCCCTTGGTTCCAGAGCCTTCCAAAACGACCCCCAAATGTCCAAGAAGCCCTCGAGCCTTCGATCCTGGAACCTCGATCTGCGGGCGGAGCTCGTGGCCCCCCCCCCAAGGGGCGACCAGGAGAAGGAGGAGGAGGAGGAGGAGGAGGAGGAGGAGGAGGAGCA
>CAUYUJ010006454.1:0-35200 GCA_963575745.1 Prorocentrum cordatum
ACGACGACGACGACGACGTCGACGACGACGACGTCGAAGACGACGGCGACGACGACGACGACGGCGACGACGAGCGAAAACGAGAGCGAGGGAGAACGACAGCAGGGCCACAAGGGACGCCGCAGCGGTCGCCGACAGCCTGGGCCCTAGGACCGCCCGAGACGCGCGGCGAAGAAGACGCAACGGTGGGGGGGGGGGGGGCACGGGCCGGAAGCCGGAAGACACCATGAGGGGGGCGGGGGGGGGGAGACCGCACCCAGAGGAGCAGAGAACCCAGACATCGGGCGTCTCGAAAAAATCGAGACGGAGGTTTTTCATTGTTCTTGGCCTCTCGGGGCCCTCGCCGGGCCTCGGGGCCGTCAAGAAACGACTCGGGATGAAAAATCGGTCCCAGGGAAGTGGTCGGGAGGTCGGGAGCCCGCGTCTCGAAAAAATCGAGACGTCGGATGTCTGGGAACGGCGTGGGCATGAACTTTTGGAGCTCCGCGCGGATTTCCTGGATATCGGCGCCGGGCCCCCCTCCCTGGCGCGCGGGGCGCGCCAGGGGCGGCGCTGGAGCCGATCCCAGAGATCCGCGCATGAGCTTCAGAAGTTTGTCTGTGTCACTTGTCGTCCTTCGAGCACCCGAAGAGCGACAAGATCCCGAAGAGCGAGCATTTTGGGGAGCGTCTTTGTCGCGATCTTGTCGTGGCTCGAGGGCGCCTGGGAATGCGGCATGCTGGCGCTCCGCCTCTGCGTCCGCCCCCTCCCGTCCACCACCCGCCGCCCAGGCGCGCTCTTCGGCCCGCCTCCCCCGCCGGCCTTCCGTCGAGGGCGTTCGGTCGGGCATGTCCCCCTGCAGGCGGGTGTTCGGAGATGGATAAAACATAGAAAAACACGCCCCAAAATAGTCGATATATATATATATATATATATATATACACAGAGAGAGAGAGAGAGAACAAAAAAAAAAAAGAGAGAGAGAGAGAGAGGGAGCACGACGAATCGTCCCCTGACTATTGCTTTGCCGTTCCCGGGGCATGCCGGACTGAAAAAGAGAGCGGGGCTCTCGCCCGGAGCGCGCCCCGCGGCGGGCCCCCAGAAGGCCTACGTAAGGCCTAAGGCCCGTTCGAGCCACGACCACATCGCGGCGCGAGCCGTTCCTGCTGAGTTCGGCCTCCGGGGGGCCCCCACCAGGCCTCGGGGCCGTCACCGAGCGACCCAGGGCGAGGAGCCCGTCCTGGGGAGTGGGTCGAGGCCTCCGGGGGTCGACGCTGTGAACACGTCATGGCGTCGGGGGTCTGGGGACGACTCGGCGGCGCGCGCCCGGGGGGCCTAGGGCAGGGAGGGAGGCGTCTGAGCAGCACCCTGCTCATGGGAAGGCAATCTGCTGACAAGGCCAGCGCCTCCTGAGAAGCAGGGTGCGTCCCCAGAGATCCAACGTATTGAAAAAATCAAGACGGAGGTTTTTCTCAAATTTCGGCCCCTAGGGGCCCTCGCCGGGCCTCGGGGCCGTCAAAAAACGACTCAGAATGAAAAACCGGTCCTGGGGAATGGGTCGAGACTTCCGGGGACCCCGTATTGAAAAAATCACGACATCGGATCTCTGGGTCTGAGAAGTCTTCCCCCCCCTCCCCAACCCCCCCTCGGCGCGTGGCCGAAAGACGGAACAAGCTGTCGAGCTGCAACGGCAACAGCAGGCCAGCAGCTATCATCGCGCACGTGGCGAGGCGAACGCGCGCGCACAAGAAAGTGTGGATGAGCATTGGCAGCCTTGTGTGATCATCCTGGGAAGGAAACCCAGACTATGTGCCAGGGCTTGCTTCGAGAGATCACGGGGGTACGTGGGAGGCAGAAGAGGGGGGGAAGGGGCGAGGAGCGCTAAGGGATGAGGGACGCACGCGCAGCCAGGAGGGCCACGCTACCGCGCTGGAGCGTCGCCGCCAGGTGCTCGTAGCACCCGTCTATGGGCCGCCGACCGCTCGCCCTCGGAAAGACCAGTGGCGAAGGCCTTCACCATGCCCTGGCATCCCCCGCCCATGCGGCCAAGGTGCGAGAGCATCAATGGCGTGAGGCTGAGCTTGTGGTACTTGCGCCTCTTGTTGCTCTCCTCGCGCTCGGTGAACGCACCAGCCTGGTGCAAGCGCGCGTCTCTGGGGAGTGCCTCGACTTGGGGCGTCGCGACCGCGACGTCCAGGTACTGCCGCGCCAACCACTTGTCGTAGGAATCGATGTCTGGGCGGTGTTCGTCAGGAAGCTCGCCGGGCGGGTGCTACTCGGCGTGGACAGGGGCACCCATGTGATGCCGGCCTGGACATCCCGAAGGGCGTTGTGCCTGCCCACAACGAGGCCTCCACGCTTGCACACGAGACCATGGAGACCCTTCAGGTCGACTATCTGGTTGCAGACCTGGTATCCAGAGCGCCGGCCGCCCTTGTGGAGGCCGTGGAGGTCGTACTCCAGCCGCTTCACATGGATCGACGTCCAAGTACATCCGGAGGCGGCTGGCGGTGACAAATTCCTGGTTCGTCAGACAGCGGTGCGGCAGCGTCGGGACTGCCATCCAAGGACCACCACCGCCGCCACCAGACTCCAACATCGTGGCGACGTACTCCTCAGTGGCACCGCTACGAATATCGGAGCTGATGCAAAAGAACACTCCGGGGCGCCATCTGGATGCGGCGCCAGTCCAGCCCAGGAGTAGGACGTCGTTCGTGCCAGTTGGAAAAACCACTCCCTGCGCCGACATGTCCGCGACGACGCCTTGGAGGCAGGCCCCGAAGGCAGGCGCTGTCGAGTAGTAGGGCGGAACCGCTGGCAAACCCCATGGCCTCTGCGCTCTCGGTGAGGCCGTGCAGCGACGAGGCCAAGGAGTGCGGTTTGGAGCTCAAGGCCGCGCTCGACAGGCCATACTCCCCGCTGCCGGTGCCGGCGCTCCGTGGCCTGGGAGGTCTGAACACCCCGGAGGTCGAAGATGCCGTCTAAGACCACCGTGTCCAACGCACCCGACCGCGCCTCCGTGAGCGGCTGGCGCTACTGCAGGTAGGCGGCGTCGCCGGCAGTGGCCCCACGAGCGAGAGGCACAGCGAGGTGCGTGGCCAGCCCCGCCGCCGTGCGCTCGCCGAGGCGGTCGATCGTGCGCCTCCGTTCTGCGATCACCTCGTGTCGCCAGGCGCGTGTGTGAAGAGTAGGGCTGGATCGCCGGACGGGGCCACGGTCGCGCGCGCGAGGGGCTGCTTGAGGACTAGCGGGGGCGACGCCACTCGGCGGATGCCCGAATCCCCTGCGTCGCAAGCCCCCGGAGACCACGTGGAGCGCTTACGAAGCTTGAGGGTGCAGCCAGCTGTGCTGAACGCCAGGGCTGCTTTCTCCAGGGCGATCCGGAGGTTCGGCGGGCGGGTGGTGTGAGCAGGTACGTGTCGTCCTGCAGCCCCACCACCACCGAATTCTCCTTCAAGGCGTCGTGAACTGGAGCGACACCCAGGCAGGCCAGGTAGGAGGCCGACGGGCAGCCCTGGTCGACCCCGGTCGTGGCGGCGATCTTGTGGAGGGCGTCAGTCGAGTCCTCGAGCACGTGGCGCCTCGCGAGGCGGAGCCAGCGAGAGACCAGCGGCCACATGCGAGGGACTCGGTGTTGGACCTCGGACTCGACATTGCCCAGACACGTGCTGCCCTGCCTGTTCGCCACGCCAAGGGCTGTCAGGGCGAGCTCAGTCAGAGAACAAACGAGCCTGCTCCTGCCTCCCCCTCCTCCTCCTCCTCCTCCTCCTCCTCCTCCTCCTCCTCCTCCTCCCTCCCTCCTCCTCCCCTCCTCCTCTCCTCCCTCCTCCTCCTCCTCCCCCTCCTCCTCCTCCTCCTCCCTCCTCCTCTCCTCCTTCTCCCCCATCATCCTCTCCCCCTCCTCTCTTCCTCATCCTCCTCCTCATCCCTCCTCCCTCCTCCTCGTCCTCCTCCGCTCCTCCTGCTCCTCCTCCTCCTGCTCCTCCTGCTCTCTCCTCCTCCTCCTCTCCTCCTCTCCTCTCTCCTCCTCCTCCTCTCCTCCTCCTCCTCCTCCTCCCCCTCCTCCTCCTCCTCCTCTCCTCCTCCTCCTCCTCCTCCCTCCTCCCTCCCTCCCTCCCTCCCTCCCTCCCTCCCTCCCTCCCTCCTCCCTCCTCGCCCCGCCCCCCCGTGTCCTCATCACCAGCCGCCGCTGCAGCCCCAAGGCCAGCTCCGAGAGCTCCGCGCTCGGCGCGCCAGCCGGGTCCTCGCGGGAGGGGCTCTGCGGCGAGGTGGCGAGCTGCCGCCCACTCGGGGCACGCGAGGGAAGGGGCGCTCACGCACACGCACACAAGCACGCGCACGCGCACATAAGCATGCGCACGCGCACGCGCACGCAGCGTGCTGCCGCCCACTCGCGGCACAGGAGGGAAGGGGCGCGAGAGCGCCCCACTCCGCCTGAAGGCAGAGCCCCGAGATCCTGGCGCTGCAGCGTTTTCACGCTGGGCGTTTTCGCCCCGCGTCCAGGGGTCCGGTGGCGTTTTTTCGCGACGTCGCACTTTTGTTCGCAACGTCGGAATCTCAGGCAAGGAAGAGCGCCCCATGTGCCTGCAGTGCCGGCGAGGGCCGACTTGCGAGAAGGACAACGATGCCTTGCATCCTCAGGCGGGTAAAAAGACATGCCAGAGGGTACGGTCGTATATTCAGCTGCACGAGGTGCCCAGCGAGATCCCCGCTTCGGAAAAAAAAAAAAACACCGCCAACTCCGGTGCAGCTGGTGCACGAGCCTACAATCTGGCCATGAACTTCGAGGACGTCTCCAGCGAGAAAGCCCCAGCCTGAAAAGGAGCCGCCCTCCATCCGCGCAGATGCTGCAAATGGATCCGGCTCCTGTCCGGCGAAACTCCTTCTGGGAAGCAGCTGCCCTCCAGCCGTGCGGCTGCAGCATGTGTTCAAGCTTCTGGCTTCAAACGTCAGGGAAGGCGGAAGCGAGATTCCCACTTGAACAGACACCGCCCTCTATCCTCACGTGGGAAAACGAATGCGCGCAGCGCCAAGGAGAGATCCGCAATCGAGGGATCTCTCTCTCTCTCTCTCTCAAGAGAGAGAGAGAGAGAGAGAAACAAAAAAAAAAATAGGCGGGCGCGGAAGGGACGGTGGAGGTGAAGGGAGAGGGATTTGTGATGGTGGTGGTGATGAGGATGAGGAGGAAGAAGAGATCGTAAAAACGAGGAGGGGGAGACATACACACAGATGAAATACAACCACGCGCGCGATTCGTGAGCTCTCAGGTTCTAGCAAGCTGCGGCTAGATCCTACGGTGTCCAGCATCGGAGAGACGAGTGCGAACCAGACGCGCGCCATGAACAACACAGCGTTCGAACACTGGTCCCCCTCCCAATCGCCGCTTGTCCTGCTTTCTTCTGCATTCTTCCACGCACAAGCCCTTCCACTCCCTCTACACCCCTTCTTCCTTTTCCTGTTCCTTCTCCGTTGTTCCTTCCTTGGATCCACCATCCCTCCCGCCGTGCCTCCGAAGCCCTCCTTCCCTCGCTGCTGGTTTCGGCGAATTCCGCTACCGCGGTCTTGGGGCTGTCTCGATGGCCTCTGGAAGGAGCTTGTTGACTGCCTGTTACGGTCTTGGGGCTCCGCTTGGCGAGGAAATCCTCGGTCTCTGCGGCTCACGCGGTCCTGCAGCGCTCTCTTCGGCCCACTGTGGCGAATCCGAAATCAAAACGGGGTCAGCAAAAGGCGATGCCGTCTGCAGGCGGAGGTCACGGAGGATCATAACCGTGGAGGTGACAACGCGGCCCGGCGCCGATCCAAGAAATCCGTGCGGACCCCTGAAGGCTCATGGCCGTGACGTATTTGTCCCAGGCCTAATTGAATCTAGCGCCTCGCAGGTTCACGTGGTCGGCGCCGAGGGCGCCGAGGACGGATGGCGGCACCCAGAGCTTGGACGGATGGAATAAGTCGGCTGCAGAGCTGGGTCTTCAGCGCGAACTGATCGAGGCCCTCTGCGGCGGGGGGCGTGCACGTGTCAGAGGCCCTGGCGAAGTGCACGGCGCGCACCTCGTTGCTGTGGCCCCCGACCTCGAAGGTGGTGCAATACTGCCTGGAGAAGGGCGCGCCCAGGATCCGCAGAGGGCCTTGGGCAGTGGACGCCCCCGACTCCATGATCATGAGCTCGCAGTGGCTGCCTTGCTGTTCGTGGCTCGGGGGACCCTGAGTTTACGCAAGCGGACGAAGCTCTGGAAGTAAGCCGGAACCTCGGTGTCGGTCACGTAAGTGAAAATGGCGTCGGGCGGCAGGATGCGCTCCTGGCCGCCAGCCGTGAACCTGAGCGAAGGCGATTATGTCCAATAGGTGCATTCGAACCATGGCTCGAAGGTGACCTGGACAAGAGTGTTGACCGTTTGCCCTGGCACCGCGATGAGCGACGTGCCGCTATCCAGAAGCGTCCCGCACCCATCCTCTCAGCCGTGCTTCCAACCCTCATACCTGCTACTCTTGGATGCCAGGTCGTGCGCAAGTCTAGGCTCGGTCATCTTGACGCTTCACGTGTGCTTGCCCACGAAATCGCCACGGCCGCCCACCGCGCTCTGGCCCCGCGCGCCTGGCTGCTGCTGCCCCCCCCGGCTGCTCATCGTCGAACTCTTCGACGTCTGAACGTCCCTTGTTCCTCTCGGCCGTCTCCCTCCCCTCCTTGCTCGCTGGCCAAATGCGCTGGTTAGTGCCCCTTTCTGGCTTCTCGCTGGAGCGGAGTTCGCCGCCTCGCCGCCGAAGAAAAAAGCGTGCTTGCCCACGACCTGCGCGCGCTCGAAGCACTCGGGCTTGACCAGCGGCGCCGTGTCGCTCCATACCAGGTAGCCGTCCGAGCCCAGGTGCCTGCCGAGGCACACCGAGCACACGTCCACCCCCGAAGGTGTCCACCATCGTGGGCTTCGTCTCCGTTGTCAGCGACGCCCTCCTCCGGCCCTCCAGGGCACTCTGCAGCTGGGTTGCTGAGGGGGGGCTGCTTCCAGAGGAGCACCCAGGGGGGGTCCTCCTCCTCCTCTTCCTCCTCCTCCTCCTCCTCCTCCTCCTCCTCCTCCTCCTCCTCCTCCTCCTCCTTCCTCTCCTCCTCCTTGTCCTACTTTTCCTCCTCCTCCTCCTCCTCCTCCTCCTCCTCCTCCTTTTTTCCTCCTCCTCCTCCTTTTTTCCTCCTCCTCCTCCTCCTCCTCCTCCTCCTCCTCCTCCTCCTCCTCCTCCTCCTCCTCCTCCTCCTTTTCCGCCCCGAACGCCGAGGCTTGTTTTTCAGCCGCGCCTGGGGCCTGGCCTGGTCGGGCTGCCCGGGTGCCGGGCACGGGGAGCCCGTGCGGCGGTGCAGCTGGAGACGTCTTCGGTGGCCGTCTGCAGCTGCTCCTCGGCGCCCAGTCCAGGACGGGCGTCCCCGGCGGTGCGAGTGCAGCACGGTTGCCACGAGAGCCGCAGTGCACTTGAGCAAAGATGGCTACGGAGGAAGACGAGGAGGAGGAGGAGGAGGAGGAGGAGGAGGAGGAGGAGGAGGAGGGCGAGCAGGGCGAAGAGAGTGACGGTGAGGTAGGATAAGGGGGAGAGCGAGGAGAGAAAGGCAGAGGGCGTCGCACGATGTTTTGGAGGAGGGTGAACCTCGTGCCTCGAGGATCGAGGTCCGGAGTCGTTTTTTCTTCGGGGGCTCTCGTCGTCGCCGCGGCTGGGCACACCTCCGAGCGAGGCTCTTTTTTCCGGGGAGGTGCAGGACCAGGACGGGGAGGGAGACGAGGAGGCCGAAACATCAATAGCAATTGGGCCGCCTTGGAGCCTTTTGTTCGGCGTCTGGGGAATCTCTTTGGGCCGTCTTGAGCTCACGCCACCGTCCGCACTTCGGATCCTTGGTGTTCGGAACTCGTTGCGTGATGAAGCACAAGAGCCGGACGATCATCTATGAATTTAGCGTCTCTGGGCCTTCTTGGGTGTCCTCTGGGGCTTCTTTGGGCCACTTCACACCCCATCGGGCCGTCCTGGGACCCTTTTGAAGGGTCCTGGAGGGCTTTGGCTGGGACCTTCTGGGCCTTCTTGGGGCCGCCTTGGAGCGCCCTTGGGCCGTCTTGGGGCTCTCTTGGGCCGTCCTGGGGCCTTCTTTGGGAGCCGCATGGGCCGTCTGGGGGCCGATTTCTTGGTGCCTCGCGGGCTGTCTTGGCCCGTCGGAAACACGAGAAAGCCAGAACACGGAAAATGCTGGGCCTGTTTTCCACCACCTCCTCCTCCACCTCCTCCTCCTCCTCGTCCTCCTCCTCCTCGTCCTCCTCTTCCTTCCCCCCTCCAACTTACGGTAGTGGTGGTGGTGTAAAACAAGCCCATCAGGAAACCTTCAAACACCTTTTGAACAAATTGACTATGCGCCTCCTGGGGGCCGCGTGCGACTCCTTTTGAGGGCCTCTTGGCCGTCTTGAGGCCCTCCTGGGCTGTCTTGAAGCCATGCTGGGTCATCTTGGGACACTCTTGGGCAGTCTTGGGCTCTCTTGGGAGCGCTTTTGGGCCGTCTTGGAGCCCTCTTGGACGCCTCTTGGGCCCTCTCGTCGCCCCTCTTCCTTTGACGCGTGTTGGCGCTCCCCGACGGGTCTAAAACGGACGGGTGCAAAATCAGTGCTCCCCAGGAAACCTGGTAGCCCTCCCAATATCTCTCTCTACATATATATATATATATATATATATGTGTATATATATATATGTATAGCTGCATATACATATATAGAGAGAGATACAAGACTGCAGTGGCGCTTCGAGCAATGCACCTTGGTCCTTGAAGGTTGGCATGTGGGCGGAAGGGCAGGAAAATCAAACAAACGACTTAACGATATCTCCTTATTGCCTTTTCCGGTATCGCCGTCATAGTAATATCATTCGTTATCCTTCCTCCATGCTTCTTTTTCCTCATTTTCGCCCTACCCTACGAATTCTTCCCCATCCTCCTCAGCTCTTTTTGCGGAGCCTCCTCCTTGGGGAGTCTCTGGGGGCCTCGCCGAAGTTTGTTAAGGCTTTCTCAAAGCCTTCTGGAGGCCTCCTGGGCGTCATCTGGGGGCCTCTGGGGGCTTCCTCGGGCCACCCTGCCTCCAACCGCGGTCTCCCTGAACGACTGGGTCACGATTTGGAATGCTTCGGAGGGTGTCTTGGGGCCATCTTGGGCCGTCCTGGGGCTCTCTGAGGCCATCTTGGAATCCAGTTGTGCCGTCTTGGGGCTCTCTTGGACTGCCTGGATGGTTTTGGGGCGATTTTCGAGCCTCCCAGGCGGTCTCGGACGCCTAATCAATGTTTCCCTGCGGTTTGAAAGCCTCTTGAGGAACTTCTTTGGGTCGTCTTCGGGCGTCTGGTGGGTGTCTGGGGCCTCTTGGGGCCCTCGGGGGGTCGTTCGGCCGCCCTCCTGACCGATTTGGGCCCCTTGCCTAGGCCCAGCAAGGGTTTCCTGGAGCTCTGACAAGATTGGAGGGCCTCCTGCAGGGGCGTCCAGGGGGCCCCCGGGGCCACGCATCTGGGGGGTCTCGTTTCAGGGGGGGGGTCCCGGGTACGCAAGATTTGAAGCTCGCTGCGCTTCGCTTAAAGTCTTGGTATAGTGCATGGTGGGGACGATGCGTGGACGGAGAAGCGGCCCCTGGGCTGGACTCAACAGCGTGTATAAGGCCAAGGAAGCGGAGGGCAACCTCAAAACACGACGGCAGGTGGACCACAGGCGCGCGCGCGCGAGTGGGCGCGCGCGAGGGTGCAGCGGGGCCGGTGTCCACAACGTCGGCAGGAGGAATCAATCCGGAAGCTGTGCCAAATGTCTCCCCGAAATTTTGTGAATCGCTTTCGCCCTAGCCGCTTCGAGGGCGCCGTGATTGGCTCCGAAGATGTCTGGGGGGATGCTGTGTGCAGTGTGCGCATGCAGAAGGAGGTTACTGAAGAGTCTTTCATAAAAAGGTTAGGAAGAAGTGGAGGGAGCGGAAGGCGCAATCGGTGGAGCCTTCGGGGTGTCTTGGGGTTGTCTAAAGGCTGAGGCTCTGGGGATGGGCCGTCTTGGAAGCTATGCTGATCCATCTTCGAGCGGTGGGGCCGTTGTTGGGTCCTGTTTGGCTGTTTTGGGACATGCAGGTGGGTCCCCCGGGGCTTCTTGGACGTCGTTGTGGAGCAACTTGGCTGTCATTGAGGCGTCTTGGAAGCAATGTTGAACCATGTTGGCCGTCTTCCGATCCTTTTACGGGAGAACCAGGAAGCCCGAAGAACGTCCACCAGAGGTCGGCAAAGCCGTTGAACTTGTACTTGAGGGTGGTCGGGGGCCTGTTGGAGCCTTTTGGGGACGTGTGAAAGTGTGGAGAGCCCGAGATGGCCAGATGCGAAAAGCAACAAATAACTAGTGAACCATCTATGAATTCGGAATTCCTGGGGAACTAGTTTGGGGCCCTCGGGCCTCGTGGCTGTCATTTTGGAAGACCTTGGAGCATCTGAAGCGCTTTTCGGGCCATGTTGCGGCCGTATTGGACCGTGTTGGGCCCATCTTGGGCCGTCTTGGGTCCATCTTGGGTCCATTTTGGTTCCTCGTGCACCGATCTTGTCCGCCTCCTGGGCCTCTTGGGGAAGTCCAGGAGGCCCGAAAAGCGCCCACTAGGGGCTCCTAGAGCCGTCCAAATCTTATTTGGGAGGTGCTCGGGAGCCTTTTCGGAGCCTAGTTGGAGCCTGCCCGAGATGGCCAGCATGCGAAAAGCACCCAAAAACTACCGAACAATGTATAAGATCGGGCCTCCTGGGAAATGAATTTGGACCCCCTCGGGCCTCTCGGGTGTCATTGTGGAGCAACTTGGAGCATCTGAAACGCCTGTTGGTCCACTTTGCGGCTATATTGGGCCGTGTTGGGTCCATCTTGGGTCGTCTTGGAGGCATCGTGGGCCCTCGTGCACCGATTTTGGCCGTCTTCGGGCCTCTTCTGGAGGTTCAGGAGGCACCAACAGCGCCCACGAGGGGTCGCCGGAGCAGGTCGAATTCTATTGGAGGGGAACCCATCCTTGGTGTCAGATCGCATAGATAGGAATATACAGACAGACATGCATGCATACACACCTACATACATGCATACATACATACATGGGAAGGGGGGGCGGTCTCCCATCTGGCGTTTTCTTAATGAATTGCGCATCCCCAAAATGTTTCGGGGGGTCCCAAGGACCCCCCTCAGATCTAGCCGCTACCGCCCCCAAGGCTCACCCATCGGAATTCTCCCCGGACCCTCCCCGTGGAAGGGAGGGGAGGGGGGGGGGAGCGGTCCCCATCTGGCGTTTTCTTAATGATTTGCGCACATCGAGGAAGGAGGAGGCCACAGAGCCGCGAATATCACCGAATCCAGAGCCCCCCTGGATCGGCGGCACTGGCCGGAGGCCATTACAAGACAGACATACATACATGCATGCATACACACCTACATTCATGCATACATTCATACATACATACACAATCACCTACACCTACACCTACACCTACACCTACACATACACACTCATGAACACACTCACACATGCATACACCCATACATACGTACAGACTTACATCCATACATATACGTATGCATGCCTGCATGCCTGCAAACATACATACATGCAATCAGCATACAGACATACATACATGCACGCACATCAGTTACATGCATGCATGCAACCATACATACATGCACACATACGTACGTACATACAGACATGCACGTTCACATAAACGCAGACACACATCCTTATCCACATCCACATCCACATCCACATCCACATACATGCCTATACATATATAGCTACATACATATATACATGCATGCATGCATACATACATACGTACATACACACACATACATACACATACATGCATACATACATGCATGCATGCATGCATGCATGCATACATACATACATACATGCATGCATGCATGCATACATACATACATGTGTATACATTCATGTACTATCAGGAGCGTGGTATTAGCATGTCGCGGCGGCGGCCCTGGTGACACGCTTTGCCTTGCGAACAGATAGCGTGTCGCTCCGCTCCGCTGGGCGGGAGGCTGGGAAAAACTCGAGAAGTTGACGCTTAGGGACGGCGACGTGGAGATCGCGCCGAAGCGTGGTGGGCCAGAACCGGCGGCGCGACACGCTATACGCCAAAGTGCTTGACTTCATAAACATATATATATACAGAGAGAGAGAGAGAGAAAGGAAGGAGAGAGAGAGAGAGAGAGGGGGGATGAAGGGAGAGAGGGATGAAGAGAGAAAGGGAGAGAGAGAGAGAGAGAGAGAGAGACAGCGAGCGAGCGAGCGAGATAGAGAGAGAACTAGAGATCTATAAATAGCTATGTGCATACATATACAGAGAGAAAGAAAGGAAAAGAGAGATACAGATAGAGAAAGAAAGAGAGATGGCGGAGAAGGTGGAAGTCGGATGAAGGATGAAGACGGGGGCAAGGAGGGAGGAGGCGGACGAGAGAGGCTCGTTCATCCACCGACGCCCGCCTGCTGGGGGCGAGAAGGCGCGTGAGATGACTGGCTGCCTCCCCTCTGCTTTGCCCCTTTCCCCCAGGGCCCAAGATCCTGCTTAGGAGAGGGGAGGCTCCGAGCTCCCCGCCGCACCCCCGGAGAGACCTCCGTGGCCTCGAACCCGCTCCAGGACGGTCCCGAACCTCATGACGTTCCCACCGACTTTAGCCTTGATCGCCAGGCAGAATTCCGAGCACCGAGAAAGTACCCCAAAACATTCGAGGGTCATTACGTGTCGGGCCTCGGGAGACACTGTTCCGACACTCTTCCGACACTTTTCTGGGTGCTCGAGATTGCTTCTGGGATGTGGTCCTCAAGTACGATGGGGGCAACATCACCCGAACCGCGGAGCGATGGGCCCCTAGACGCCTGCGAGGGCTCCAAGGCGCCCCGGGACGCCCTCGAGGCGCCCCAGGAGCCGCCTCAGGAGGGGTCCGAGAAGCGAAACCAGGAGGGGCCCGAGATGTTTCATGGTTTCTGGGGTCATCTGAAGGGGCCCTGGGACACACACATATAAATACACACAAATAACAGGATTCCCCATATGTTTCCATATTTTTCCGGGTTTTTGTCTTCCCTCCCACTTCCGGTATTTTCCCATATTTTCTGGGGAGTCGACGATTAATTGTGTCTGTGTGTTTCTTTCCCTCCTGATCATCGTCTTCTCGAGCTCCAAACGCTCGAAGACGGCCAAGGAGGCCCCGTAGACCGCGGCCAAAGATCAAACCCCAAGAGGGCCCCAACAGAGGCGAAGAGGGAGAGCACGAACCGAAAAATCCGATCCATCCGTCCCAGGAGGCCCCCCAAAGGCCCCAAGAAGCCCCATAGCGGCCCCAAAGAGGCCCGCAGTAAGCCCCAAGAGCCCAAGAAGCCCCCAAGAGGCCCAAAAGAGGCCCCAAGGCGGCCCCCAAGACGCTTCAAAACTGCCTCCGAGAGGCCCCGCCAGGGCCCCCAAACAGCTCCCAAGACGCACACAAGAATCCCCAACTAGCGCCCAAGAAACTCACGACGCCTCAACTGTGGACTCCACGCCTCTTCTGGGGATCGGCGGAATGGCGTAAGCCTCTTGATCAAGAACTAAAGGACGAGCAACACAGAACAGCGACAAAGAAAATGAGATTCGGCATTGCGCTGTGTGTATGTTGTCTCATGCCTGGTGCTGCTGATCTAGTAAATATATGCACAATCCACGACACTACACCTCCGACAGATCGCGAAACGATAGGGGGGCACATGCGAACCCTACCCCACCCTCCCCCTCAGAAAGCGTGGGGAGTAGGGGTAGGGTTCGCAGGTGGCCCCCCAGACGCAGAAAACGAGCGAGGCCAGGGCGAAGCGAACCGTGCAGCCCCGCACACCCGAACGAGCTCCAGACCGATCGCGAGACGTGAGACCCGCGCCAGCGGGAGGTGCTTCCCCCCATGCCCTGCTTGGGGCCGACGCCGCCAGGCGGCGAGCTGAGCTCCCGGCACACCTCTGCAGCACCCCATCTCCCCAGAGGGTGGAGGAGAGAGGGCGGGGAGGGGAGCAGGGAGAGGACGAGGGAGAGGACGCGGGAGGGAGGGGAGGACGAGGGAGGGGAGAGGGAGAGAGAGGGAGGGAGAGGCCGAGGGAGGGGAAGCTGCGTGGCCTTGGCCAGCTCCACGGCGCGCTGGTGGACCCGGAGCCCGAACCGCCGCTTCAGCTGCGAGATGCTCTCCATCAGGCGGGCCTCGCCGTCGCGGGCACATGAGGCAGGAGGGAAGGAGGGGGAGAGGGAGGGAGGGAGGAAAGGGGGAGGAGGTGGAGAAGGAAGTCCTGTTCCTCCTCCTCCTCCTCCTCCTTCTTCTCCTCTCTCTTCTCCCTCCTCCTCGTCGTCGTCGTCGTCCTCCTCCTCCTCCCCATGCTCCTCCCTCCGTCACTCTTCTTCTTCTTCTTCTTCTTCTTCTTCTTATTATTCTTATTATTATTCTTTTTCATCCGATTAGTAGTATTGGCATTGCCATCACGATTTGTTTTGTGATGATGGTGAGGATGTTTGATGCTATTGCTATTGATATTTTAATTAGTATTACTACTAGTAGTAGTACTTGCATTCGTAATCGTAGTATCATCACTATTGTTAGTAATACTATTAGTAGCCGTTGTTTTCTTATCAGGAATATTGGTATTATTGTTCTTATTCGTGGTGCTAGTATGACTATACGATGCTTATGATTATGATTCCTCCTCCTCCTCCTCCTCCTCTTCCTCCTCCTCTTCCTTTTCCACCTTCCTCTTCCGCCCCCCACTCTTCTTCCACCTCCACTTTCACCTCCTCCGTCTCCTCTTCTCCTCCTCCTCCTCCTCCTCCTCCTCCTCCTCTTCCTCCTCCTCCGCCTCCCACTCTTCTTCCACCTCCTCCTATTTTTCCGCCTCCACCACCTCCTCCACCTCCCCCTCTTCCTCCTCCTCGTCCTCCTCCACCACCACCACCTCCCACTCCTTTTCCACCTCGTTCTCCTCCTCCTCCTCCTCCTCCTCCTCCTCCTCCTCCTCCTCCTCCTCCTCTTCCACTTCCTCCACCTGTCCCCTCTCTCCCCCGCCCTGCCGTGCTAAGGCGAAGAGAGGCGCGGCAAACACCGCAAAAACCGCCCAGGAAATGCAGGAAACTGCCGCTCTGCTGGGTGCTGGGCGCGCAGGGTGCCTCGCGGAATTCGCCCCCCGTGAAAAGCAGCGACCGTGGTAAAAGCAGGGGCGGATCCAGAGGAAGAGGAGGAGCAACAGCAGCAGGAGGAGGAGACTAGAAATGAGGATGTAGATCGGAAGATGTGAAAGATCTGGTTTTTCCGGAGGCGGAATGTAATATGGGTGAGATATCTGAAAATGCGTCTAAGGCGGGCAGGGAAGCTTGGCCACTTTCCGCACCCCAGAGCAAAACGGCGTTGGCAAGAGAGACCCATGCAACAGGCAAGAGTGAGAAAGGACAGGTGAGCCACCGTTCGAGACTGGTGCTGAAGCCCGTCTGTCGCGCATTCGATGGAACAGTACACAATAGGGCGATACGAACCGCCACTACATAAGTTGCTTGGCCGCGATGGGACGCGTTCACCTGGTTCCGACATGCCTCGGAGTTGTCAGACTTCACTTCGCCCCACGGGCGCATTGTCTCCCCCTCGGCGCCAACCGCAACGCAAAAACCTTTAACGGCGCCAGTGGCAGGGATGAAATTACTCATGACAGAACTCATGAAACTAGTCAGAGCAGGCAAACTTATCCCCCCCAACTGTACGGCGCGAGAACATGGAAAGACCAACTCCTAAAGATCCGCGCGCTGTCCGGACGCAGTCCGCGGGAGCCCGGTCAAGATCCGCGAGTTGCTCGGGCGCAGTCCGCGGGGGCCCGCTCACCTGAGTGCTCAACTCGTCAATCTCTCACGTTGGTCTCCGCAAGTGTCGGAGCACGCATCCCACCCCCAGTGGGCCAATGCGATTTCGTGGAAGTCTATGATTTCTGCCTCCGTGTGACCTCGTGACACAGTCACGAGAGTCACCTCCGCATCTTTGCGTGGGTGAGCTACGCTGTGAGTTCGGAAGGGCCTTCTTCTGCTTCTCGTCGCAAAATTTGACCGCGGCGTGGTCGTAGCTGATCTGGCCGTCCAGCACGCTGAGGATTAGCTCTCGGCCCATGCTGCCCCTGCTCATGGTTTCGGCCCGCATGTCCCGAGTGCCGCACCACTGCAAATCGTCGACCTGCTTGGTGCGCAGCTAAACGGCTAACCACCACAGGTGGCCAGCCATTTTGTTTTCGGACGGCGGCCGGACCGGGTCCATAAGCAGGGCACTGAAGACGGACATGCCGTCTTTGACGATGTCTGCAAACTTCGCGTAACCTGCCTCCTCCCTCAGCCCCCTGATCTCCTCGGCACGAACAGGGCCGTGTACCATCTCGTTGAACGCGAGGAGGTGCGCCTGCAGTGCCACTTGGATTCCTATTGTAGCGCCTTCCGATACAATCCCGTTGTATAGGTTCCCAGTTACATTATCATTGTAGCGCTATCCAATAAGAGCCCTTTGTAGCGGGTGCCCAATATAACCCCACTTGTAGCGCTCCCCAGTTGGAGCCCTTTGTTATGAATTCTAACCGGCTTCCTCTTATAACGCCATTCAACAGGATCTTTTGGCATTGGTTTTCGATCGGGTTCCGATTGCACTTGTATTATCGGAACACTGATGTAGACTGCCCGTATGCCTACCATAGGCTTATGCATAGCCTACGCATAGGCCTACCATCGGCCTACCCACAGCCTATGCATATGCCTTAGGCCTAGGGTAGGCCTACATACAGCCTGTGAATAAGCATATGGTAGGCCTATGTACAGCCTATGCGTAGGCCTATGGTAGGCCACTGTATTCCTATAGTCGCACCTTCCAAAAGAATCCCGTGTTGGTGGTTCCTCATGCGATTCCTATTGAAGCGCCTTCCAATCAAATCCCGTCGTAGTGGTTCTCAAATGGATTTCTACTGTAGCGCCTTCCAAAAAGAACCCTTTGTAATGGTTTTCCAATTTGATTCCTACTGAAGCCCCTTCCAATGGGAACCCGTTGTGGTCATTTCCAACCAAATTCCTATCGTAACGCTTTCCAATCTGATCCCATGGTATCGGTTCCCGATTGGAATCCAAGTGTAGCCTCTTCCGCTAGGAACCTTTCGTGGTGGCTCCCAATTGGATTTCTACTGCAGCGCCTTCCAATCAGACCCTATGTAATTCTCAAAATAGGCGATGCCCCCCCTCTAATTCCTATGGCTATGCCTACGCCTATGCCTCCCCCATAACTCCTATGCCTACGCCTATGCCTATGCCTACCCCTATGCCTATGCCTCCCCCCTAACTCCTATGCCTACTCCTACGCTTGCTTGCTTGCTTGTTTGCTTGCGCGCTCGCTTGCTTGCTGGGTTGCGGATTCCAAGCATGCTCGATTCCTCTGATTCCTTAATTTGAGTCGTCTACTAATCTCTTTTGGAGTCAACGCTGGCTGATATGAACTCCTCCGTGGCAACTGTCTTCCTATTGCAACGCCCTCCGCTAGGAATCGTCCGTGGTGGTTCCCAAGTGGATTTCTATTGTAGCGCCTTCCACTATAATCCCGGTGTAATGGTTCCGAGTACATTCCTGCTTCAGCGTTGTCCATTAATGATTCCATTGTAATGGGTTTTCGCTTGCATTCATATTGTAACGCTCTCCAATAGGAACCCTTTGTGGTTGACTCCAACCGGATTCTGGTAGGAACGCCTTCTCATGAGATCGTGCTGTGTTGGCTTCCGCTTGGATTCCGACCGGCGGGAGTCCTTCCTATTGAAAGCCGAATGTAGATTATTCACTGGCCGACCATAGGCCGACGCATAACCTGCGCAAAAGCCGACCATCAACCTATGCATGTGCCGACGGTACGCCTACAAACAGCCTGCGCGTAGGCCTATGCGCAGCCTATGCATAGGCCGATGGCAGGCCTACGGTAAAGCTATGGAAGGACAGTGCGAGCCGTTGCAATGGTTCCCGCTGTGATTCCTGTTGTGGCGCCTTCCATTAGACTCCCGTCGTCGTGGTTCCCAAGTAGATTCCTATCGTAGCGCCTTCCACTAGAATCCCGCTATGCCACTCTCATTCGGACTCCTATTGCAGCCTCTTCCACTAGGACCCCTTAGTGGTGGTTCCCAAGTGGATTCCTGTTGTAGCGCCTTCCACGAGGAATCGTCGGTGGCGCTTCCAAATTGGACTTCTATTGTAGCGCCTTGCAATATAATCCCGTTGTAAAGGTGCCCAAGTGGATTGCTAGTGTAGCGCCGTCAAACAGAAGATCGCCGTCGTGGTTCCCAACTGGATTCCTATTGTAGCGCCTTCCATTCAAATTCCGTTGTAGTGCTTCCCAATCGGATTCATGTTGTAGCGCCTTCCAAAAAGAACCCTCTGAAACGGGCTTCCAATTGGACCCCCAATGTCGCGATTTTCCATATGAGCCCGTTGTGGTAGTTTCCCGCCGGCTAGTATAACGCCTTCCAATCGGATCGTGTGGTTCTGGTTTTCAAATGGATTCCTGCTGGAATTCTGTCGATTATTGGAACTCTAATGTAGGCTGTCCATAAACATACGATAGGCCTACACATAGCATATGAATAGACCTACCAGACCCTGTGCATAGCCTGCGCATAAACTTATGGTAGGTTTACACACGCAGCCTATGCACAGGCCTATGGGAGGCCTGTGCACAGCCTATGCATAAACCTCGGGTATGCCTACGGTTAGGCTATAGAAGGACAGTGCGAGCCGCTGTGGGGGTGGTTCCCAAATGGACTCCTATTGTAGCGCCTTCCAGTCAAATCCCATTGTAGTGGTTCCAAATTGGATTCCTATCGCAGCGCCTTCACATCGGAATCTTTCGTGGTGGTTCCCAGTTGGATTCCCAGCGTAGCGCTTTCCAATATAATCCCGTCGTAGCGCTCCCAAGCTGGACTCCAAGTCTAGCGCCTTGCATCAAGAATCCTTTGTAATGGGTGTCCACTTGGACTCAGATTTCCCCAATTAGTGCTTGCACCGAAGGGGTCCTAGCGGAGGTTGAAAAATTTGGGGAAACATTTCCCGCCGATTTTGGTGGCAGGCTGGGTTCGTGGGTCCCCGGTGCCGGGATCCCGGGTTCCCGGTGATTGGTTCCGGGCCGATTTCGGTGGGTTCTGGGTTCCCGGGCTCCCGTGTTCCCGGTCGATTTCCTCAGCGAAAACCATCCACAGATTGGGGTTTTTCTCTGGTGTAATGTAACGCCTTCCAACAGGAACCCTTTTGTGGTGGCTTCCTACCAAATTACTACGGCAGCGCCTTCCAAAGGGTTTTTTTTGTATTGATTTGCGGTGTGATCCGTTTTGGCATTGTTTGTAGTGGAGCCCTTATCTAGACTGTTCATAAGCCTACCGTAGGCCGATGCATAAGTAGCCAATGCGTAAGCGTATGGTAGGCCTACGGTTAGGCTATGGCAGGACAGCGTGAGCCATTGTAGTGGTTCCCCATGGGGTTCCTGTTGTGGCGCCTTCCAGTAGAATCCCGTTGTAGTGGTTCCCAATGTGACTCCTATTGTAGCGCCTGTCAAGAGAATCCCATCGTATTGGTTCCGAAGTGGATTCCGACTGAAGCGCCTTCCAGTATAATCCCGTCGCAATGGATCCCAATTCGTCTTCGACTGTAGCGCCTTCCAATAAAATTCCGCCGTAGTGGTTCCCAAGTGGACCCCTATTGTAGTGCCTTCCATATCAGAATCCTTTCGTAGTGGGTGTCCAATTGGACTCCTTCTCAAGCACCTTCCAGTATGAACCCTTTGCGGTGGCTTCCAGCCGATTCCTATTGTATCGTCTTCCGATCAGATCCCGTCGTACTGGTTCCCAAGTGGACTCCTATGGAAATGCCTTCCAATTGAAACCCTTTGTAATGGTTCAAGCTTGGATTCCCATTGTAGCACCTTCCAATAAGCTCCCTTTGTACTGGGTTTCCAAGTGAACTCCTAGTGTAGCGAATAACATCGGAACCCTTTGCAATGGGTTTCCAAGTGTACTGCTATTGTAGCGACTTCCTGTAAAAACCCTTTTGTGGTGATTTCCAACCGGATTCCTGTTGCAATACGATCTTCCTGGATTGGTTCCCATCAGGATTCCTTCCCATCGGATTTATCCTATTGGATTTCGGATTTAGGCTTGTGGTAGCCCTATGCACTGGCTATGCGTAGGCCTATTGGTAGGACTACCAGTAGTCTACGCATAGGCCTGCCATCCTGCCATATAGCCCTACTAGAAGCCTATGCATAGGCCATGCATATGCCTACGACAGGCCCATGCGCAGGCGATGGGTAGGCCTACGCATAACCTACGTATAGCCTGTGCGTGGGCCTACCTGACCATAGCCTACCATAGGCTACCACCAACCTACTCTAACCTGACCATTGGTCTATGGTAGACCCATGCGCAGCCTATAGGTAGACCTACAGTAGGCGCACGCATAACCTATGCATGTCTGTAGCGACCTATGGTACGCTTTGCCTAGGCTGTAGCGGGGATCCTTGTTTGGGAGGAAGAGAAAAGGGAGGAGGAGAATTATGAGGAAGACGACGACGAGCAGCAAGAGGAGGAGGCGGAGGATGAGGAGGAGGACGGGGGAGGAGGGGGACCAGGAGGAGCAGGACGAACAGGAGAAGAAGGAGGAGGACAAAGAAGAGGAGGAGGAGGAGGAGGAGGAGGAGGAGGGGGAAGAGGATGAGGAGGAGGAGGAGGCGGAAGAGGAAGACAGGGAGGATGAGAAGAAGGCGGAGGAGAAAGAACACAAGGTGGAGGGAGGGCCGCATCCGCCCTGAGCGCCTCCTCCAGGATCTCATCCTCGCCCGGCCGCTCGGGGAGCTGCGCTGGCATCAACGGCATCACCTCCGCGCGCGGTCGCGAAAGCGGGCCCGAGCGGCCTCGCCTCCCGCGAGCTCTCCGAGCGCGGCCGGTGCCCCGGTCGGCTGCGCGCGGGTGCACAAAAGAACGAGCGAACCACCTCTGCGGACAATCGTCCGCGCCGCGGTGAACAACGAAAAACAGCGGGTCTCACGCGAGATGGTACAGCGACCTTACGGCGCAGCTTACGCGGGCCGCCAGCGCGGCACGCCACATCTGAAACGAGGGCGCTAACGCGCGACCTTACGCGGGACGCTCACGCGCGAAGCGCAATCGATCCCGTTTTTCTGCGTCGCTCGGTTGGGGGAGGCCATGGCCTCTTGGAAGGCTCAGACATGCGCCGTGACTGCGAGACAAATAGGAAGCTTAAGGCTGAGGTGGGAGGAGGGGGAGAGATCCTGGCTGTGGAAGAGTGGCCCCCGGAGTGGCCCCGGGCGAGAGTGGCCTCGAGTACAGAGGACAAGCGGGGGCATCCGCCACCGAGAACCCACCAGGGGGTGGGGGGTCGGGGGGGGGGGGGCGTCACCCCGACGACTCTCTGACGTCGCAGGAGTCGGCACGGGAATGGCGGGAGAGCCACTGGCCCTCGTGGAAGTCCTGGAGAGGCGGGCGCTCCCCCCACGGGAGAGGCCCCTGCACGTGGGCTCATGCCGACCGGCGTTCAGGCGTGCCGCCGCCCTGGGGTCGGCCCACCCCCCGAGGAGTCCTCAACGGCGGCGGTTCCTGCTTACACCTTAGGCGATGCTTAAGAAAACTGAAATTTTCGGCCAGAGTCTCGATTATTCTTAATGTTTCAATGTATATCCTAAGATTTGAATGGGAACTTTAGGTTTTTATTCAAGTTCTGAGACTATGAATTTCTTAACCCATGATTTCTTAAGCATTTCGCAGGGTGTACCCTCCGAATCGCACGCTCGCTGGCTAGGCCTGGCGGGGTCACCCAGGAGGACCAGAGGTCCCAGGAGGCCCTCTGCAGGGGCGCCCACAAGGCTCTGGTGATGAGGGATCTGGGTGGTCCCGGTTCGGGGCGGGTCACACGGTGTCGGATCCCCCACAACGCATGCAAACATATACTATAAATACAGGCGGATCTGTATGCATGCACATTGATCAGTGTGTGTACATGTTAATCAGTGGACCCCAAACAATGTGCTCCCAGCAATCTGTGTTGTGCAAGAAATGTTGTGCAATCTATGCTGTACAGCACATGTGGTGCAATCTACGCGGTGCAATTCACTTCGACTGTCTTGAAGCTGTCCTCTCCACTGCTCGTGCAAACATCCCACCCTCCCACCCGCAACTTGGTCGCAAGCCTTCTTAAGACCGTGACGGTGGGTACCAAATGGCACTTGGCAACGACAGCGACGCCGACGACGACAGCGACAACGACCACGACGACGCCGACGACGACAACGACGACAACGACGACACCGACGACGACTCCGACGACTTCGACGACGACGATACGACGACACCGACGACGACGACGCCGACGCCGACGACGACGACGCCGACGACGACGATGACGACGACGACGACGCCGGCGACGACGACGACGCCGACGACGACAACGACGAAGACGACGACGACGACGTCGCTGACGAACACGACGACGACGAGTGAGGGAGGACGACGACGCCGACGCCGACGACAACGACGAGGGAGGAGGGAGAACGGCGACGACGCGAACGTCGAAGAGGGAGGGAGGACGGCGACGCCGACGACGACAACGACGAGAGAGGAGTGAAGACTCCAATGAAGACGACGACGACGAAGACGACGGCGACGAAATAGTAGCGACGACGGCGAGACGCCGACGACGGACGACGACGACGACGACGAGGGAGGAGGAAGGACGACCACGGCGACAACGACGACGGAAGCGACGACGACGCCAAAGAGGACGACGACGACGACGACGACGAGGAAAGACAGAGAACGACGATGGCGACGATGACGACGAGGAAGGAGGGAGGGCGGCGACGACGACGACGCAAAAGCGCGCGCACGCTTTTGTTGAAACTCCGTGTTGCGAAACCTTGTGTTTTTGTATGTCCTTTGGACACACGATTTTGAAATCTTTTTGACACCGAAGGTTTTTGAAAAATTTCGGCATGCGCGCGCGACGACGCGCGCGCATGCACTTCGTCCCGCTTTTTGAAGAAGATTCTCGCGACGGCACCCGCGCAATGGCGTTCGAAAGATTTCGACATGCGCGCGCGAAGCCCGTTTGGTAGTATTTTTTGAAAATCTAGAAAAACCTATGGTTTCCTTCAGATTTCGCAAGATCGCGCGCGTAAGCTTTTTTAGAACATCAGTGTTGCGAAACCATGTTGTTTTTAAATGTTTTTTGGGAACTCGATTTTGAAACCCTTCCGAAACCGATGGTTTTTGAAGGATTTCGGCATGCGCGCGCGACGACGCGCGCGTGCGCACTTCGTCCCATTTTTTGCAATGGATTCTTGAAATCTTACGATTTTTGACAAACGAGAGTGTGCGCATAGTTTATTTTGCAGAGGATGGCGGGGGGGAATGATACCGGCCTGGCTGGGATAGTATGAAATCATACCTGGGATGGGCAATGGAGCAGCAGAACCATATGAAACTTGCAATACGAAAAAGGGAACCGTTAACTCCAGGAGGTGGGGGTAGAGACTATTCTTCTGTTAGCAAAGAGAATATATGCTGTGCAATTCACTTTGACTGTCTTGAAGCTGTTCTATCCACTGCTGGTGCAAACATCCTACCCTCCCACCCGCAACTTGGTCGCAAGCCTTCGTAAGACCGTGACGGTGGGTACCAAATGGCACTTGGCAACGACAGCGACGCCGACGACGACAGCGACAACGACCACGACGACTACGCCGACGACGACAACAACGACGTCGACGCCGACGACGACGTTTTCGGCGACGACGACAACGACGGCGACGGCGACGACGACGACGACGGCGACACCGACGACGACGACGCCGACGCCGACGACGACGATGACGACGCCGACGACGACGGCGACGACGACGCCGACGACGACGACGAGGACGACAACGACGACGACGCCGGCGACGACGACGACGCCGACGACGACAACGACGAAGACGACGACGACGACGTCGCTGACGCCGACGACGACGACGACGAGGGAGGAGGGAGGACGACGACGCCGACGCCGACGACAACGACGAGGGAGGAGGGAGAACGGCGACGACGCGAACGACGAAGAAGGAGAGAGGACGGCGACGCCGACGACGACAACGACGAGGGAGGGAAGACGACGACGCCGACGCCGATGACGGCGACAAAATAGGAGGGACGACGACGAGACGCCGACGACGAACGACGACGACGACGAGGAAGGAGGAAGGACGCCAACGGCGACAACGACGACGGAAACGACGACGGCGCCAAAGAGGACGACGACGACGACGACGACGAGGAAAGACAGAGGACGATGACGGCGACGACGACGACGAGGGAGGAAAGAGGACGGCGACGACGACGACGACGACGATGCAAGAGCACGCGCGCACGCGTTTGTTGAAAATCCGTGTTGCGAAACCTTGTGTTTTTGTATGTTTTTGGGGCACTCGATTTTGAAATCCTTCCGAAACCGAAGGTTTTTGAAGGATGTCGGCATGCACGCGCGACGACGCGCGCGCGTGCACTTCGTCCCATTTGTTGCAAAATATTATCGCGACGGCACGCGCGCAAGGGCGATCGAACGATTTCGACATGCGCGCGCGAAGCTCGTTTGGTAGTATTTTGTTGAACATGCTGAACAATGACCTATGGCTTGTTTTTGGCGTAAAGATTTCGCAACAGCGTGCGTGCAAGCTTTCTTTAAACATCTGTGTTGCGAAACCCTTCGTTCTTGTATGTTTTTTTTTTTTTGAGAATCGACTTTGGAACCCTTCCGAAACTGAAGGTTTTTAAAGGATTCCGGCGTGCGTGCGCGACGACGCGCACGTGCGCACTTCGTCCTTTTTTTTGGCAAGGGATTATTGAAAACTTATTGTGATTGATAAACGAGTGTGTGCGCAGAGCATTTGTTGCAGAGGGTGGCGGAAGGGGTCGATACCGTCATGGCTGGGATAGATCGAACTCATATTAAAAATGGACGACAGGGCAGAATCATATGCAAATTGCAATACAAGAAGGTGTACCGTTAACTCCGGGGGGGGGGTAGAGTCTATTCTGCTTTTAGAAAGGAGAACCTATGTGTTGCAGTCGATGTGGTGCAACATTTACTCTGCAATCTGCGTTTTGCAATCTATGCGGTGCACCATGTGTTGTGTAGTTTGTGCTGTGCAATCCACGTTGCGCAATCCATGTGGTGCAATCTACGTGGGGGCTTTATGTGGCGCAGTCTATGTCGTGCATATTCGTGGTGCAATCCAATCATTGCGACCTATATTGTGCAACCTTCGCATTGCATTTAAAGTGGTGTAACCTATATGGTGCAGTCTAAGTGGTGCAATTGATTGTTTTTTATCCATGAATTGACACATCCCGTGCTCTTCCAAACACCCCACCCACCCATACGCAACTTGGTTTGCAAAACCTACGCGGTGGCGATTGCGATGCATGCTTGGCGTTGGCTGGTGCATCTCTGCGGCCGCGCCACCCCTAGCACGCGCGCGCACCGGCCAACTAACTTGGCGCCACCGACGCGGCCGCGGTGGCGCTCACCGCTGGGCGCATACCAGCGGGCACTTCAGTGCGAGTCGGCGAGTTGGGCGGGCGAGGTATCATGGCAACGCCGACTACGGTAGACGCGATGGTGGTACTGGCGATGCTGGTGACGATGTTCGCACCGACGAAGGCGCGGCCAATGCGGGTGCCGATGCTGATCGCACCGGCGACGATGACGGCGTCCTCGCGTCGGCGACGAAGGTTTTGGAAAGAAGTCGACATGCGCGCGCGGCCGACGCACGAGAATGGCCCGCATGGTTTTATTTGACACGGATCGTGCCCCCCCAACACGCGCGCAAAGGCGCGCGAATGATGTCGGCATGCGGCGCCAGAGGTCCACTTTGCAGAATTGCATGAAGATGTTGATAAACCCATGGCTTGTTCGAGAGTTCGCAAAAGCGCACGCGCAAGCCTTTTTGGAATACTGATGTTGCGAAACCTTGTGTTTCTGGGAGCTTGTTGGACGCTCGGTTTTGAAATCGGTGCTAAACCAAAAATGTTTGAAGGATTCCGGCATACGCGCGTGACGACTTTTTGCAAAGGCTTCCCGCGACGGCACGCACGCAAAGGCGTGCGAACCATTTCGGCATGCGCGCGCAAAGCCTGTTTGGTAGCATGTTCTGAAAACTTTGAAGAACCAATGGTTTTCTTACGGGTTCGGGAGAGCGCGCGTGCACGCATTATTTCGAAAATCCGTGTTGCGAAACCATGTGTTTTTATATGTTTTCTGGACACTCGTTTTCGAAATCCTTCCGAAACCTGGCGTTTTTGAAAGATTGCGGCATGCGCGCGCGACGACGCGCGCGCAAATTGTCTCATTTTTGGCACATGATTCTTGAACACGGGTGATTTGTGATAAACGCGTGCGCGCGCATAGTATGTTTTGCACCAGATGGCGGGGGGGATCGATACAGGCTCGGTTGGGATGGTACGAGCTCAGATTTAAGATGGACGGTGGGGCATAATAACATGTAAATTGCAATACGACAAGGTGGACCGATAAACCTGGGGGGGGGGGGATCCTGATATTTTCTACATAAGAGAATTGGCTACCCAGCACCGCGCTTGACCACCTCCACTGCTCGCGCAAACATCCCACCCACCCGCCCGCAACTTGGTTTGCCAGACCCATGCGCTGGCGATTGCGATGCATGCTTGGCGTTGGCTGGTGCATCTCTGCGGCCGCGCCACCCCTAGCACGCGCGCGCGCAGCGGCCAACTAATTTGGCGCCACCGACGCGGCCGCGGTGGCGCTGACCGATGGGCGCATCCCAGCGGGCACTTCATTAGGAATCGGCGACTTGGGCGAGCACGGTATCATGGCAACGCAGACTACGGTAGACGCGATGATGATTGTGGCGATGCTGGTGACGATGTTCGCACCGACGAAGGCGCGGCCAGCGCGGGCGCCGATGCTGATCGCGCCGGCGACGATGACGGCGTCCTCGCGTCGGTGATGAAGGTTTTGGAAAGAATTCGACATGCGCGCGCGGCCGACGCGCGAGAATGGCCCGCATGGTTTTATTTGACACGGACCGTGCCCCCCCAGCACGCGCACCAGGGCGTGCGAATGATGTCGGCATGCGGTACCACAGGCACGTTTCGCAGAATTCCATGAAGATATTGAAGAACCGATGGTTTTCTTGAGAATTCGCAAGAGCGCGCGCGCAAGCTTTTCTTGAAAACTGATGTTGCGAACCCTTGTGTTTTGGAATGTGTTTTGGACGTTCGGTTTTGAAGTCGCTACGAAACTCAAGGTCTTTGAAAGATTTTGGCATGCGCACGCGACGACGCGCGCGCGCGTGCACTTCGTCCCCTTTGTTGCAAAGGAGTCTCGCGACGGCACGCGCGCAAAAATTGTCGGACGATTCCGACATGCGCGCGCACGAAACCCCTGAGGTAGTATTTTCTGGAAATGTCGAAAACCCATGCTTGTCTTAAGAATTCGCAGAAGGGCGCGAGCACGCTTTTTTTAAGCATCCGTGTTGCGAAACCACGTGTTCTTTATATGTTTCTTGGGCAGTCGTTTTGAAATCCTTCCGAAGCCGGAAATTGTTGAAAGGTTCCGGCATGCGCGCGCGACGACGCGCGCGTGTGCACTTCGTGTCATTTGCTGCAAAAGATTATTGGAAACGGCTGATTTGTTTTGATATACGAATGCGCGCGCATATTTTTTGCGGAGTATGCGGGGGGGGGTAGATGCCGGCTCGGCTGGGATGGGACGAGTTCATATTTAGGATGGACGATTGGGCAGAATCATATGCAACTTGCAATACGAAAAAGGGGGCTGACAAACCCAGGGGGGGATCACAATTGTTTTTTAGAACAGAGATTCTAGGTCGTGCTCTCCACGAGGTGCAATCTATGCTGTTCAATCTGTGTGGTGCGAATTACGCGGCGACGAAACGGCGACGGGGCGCCGACGTGAAGCCTGGACCGTCAGACCGACAATCAGGCCCAGACGTCGGGCGGCGACGAGACGGCGACGGGGCGGCGACGGCGGCCACGTAGCCGCCAGACCGAAGACATGGCCCAGACGACGGGCGGCGACGAGGCGGCGACGGAAGACACGGTCCAGTGCCTGATAACAGAAGTAGGACCCCTTATGTGCAATCACTGCTTGGGGAATCTGTATATTTTCACATATGTGTGCACGTATCTATATATATATATATATATATAAACATACGTGGTGCAAACTATGTGGTGTAAGCTATGCCGTGTGGGTGTAAGCTTTGTGGTGCAATCCATGTATGCAAGCTATGTGGTGTGAGCTGCGCGGTGAATTCTATGTGCGTGCTGTAACCTGTGTGCCACTGCCCTGGTGTAAGCTGCATGGGCATGGGCCGTGTGGTGTAGGCTATGTGGCTGTGGCCTGTGTGGTACAGGCTGTGTGTGGTGTGCAAGCTCTGTGGTATCAGCTGTGGTACGAGCTGCGCACGAGGGGCGGAGCGGTGCAGGCGTCGTGGGCGCGTCGCGGGCTATTTGAGCTTCGGTCGCGCTCAGCGGCGGGCACCAGGCAAAACCGCGGCTGACCCGACAGCTCCAGAGACGACCAGCACCCTCGGGCGCCCGGGGCCCCCCCTCGGGCGCGGAGAGCAGCTCTTTTCGCGCAGGGTGGGCTTCCTCCCTTCTTTCCTCCATCCTCTCCCTTCTCACTCCCACGCCTCCTCCCTCCCACGCCTTCTTCCTCCCACTCGCCATCCCTCCCTCTTCCTCCTCCCTCCTCCTCCTCCTCCTCCTCCTCCTCCTCCTCCTCCTCCTCCTCCTCCTCCTCCTCCCTTCGTTTCCTTCCTCCTCTCTCCCCCTTCTTCCGCCTCCTCCTACTCCTTCTCCTCCTCCTCCTCCTCATCATCATCCTCCTCCTCCTCCCTCCTTCCTCCTCCTCCTCCTCCTCCTCCTCCTCCTCCTCCTCCTCCTCGTGCTCCTCCTGCTCGTCCTCCTCGTCCTCGTCTCGTCCTCCTCCTCCTCCTCCTCCTCGTCCTCCTCCTCCTCGTCCTTCCTCCTCCTCCTCCTCCTCCTCCTCCTCTTCCCTTGTCCTCCTCCTCCTCCTCCTCTTCCTCCTGCTCCTCCTCCCTCCCTCCCTCCTTCCCTCCCTCACCCCTCAGCATCAGCATCAGCATCGATCATCAGCATCAGCATCAGCATCAGCATCAGGATCACCATCCTCCGCCTCCTCCTCCTCCTCCTCCTCCTCATCCTCATCATCATCATCATCATCATCATCATCATCATCATCATCATCACAATCGTCGTCATCGTCGTCATCATCATCGTCATCGTCGTCGTAATCCTCCTCATCATCAGCAGCATCGGAATCATCATCATCATCATCATCATCATCATCATCATCATCATCATCATCATCATCATCATCATCATCATCATCATAATCATCATCATCGTCGTCATCGTCGTCGTCATCATCATCGTCATCGTCGTCGTCATCCTCATCATCATCAGCAGCATCAGCATCAGCATCAGCATCATCACCATCGCCACTGACATCATAATCAATTGTATTGGCATCATCATCACAACCATCACCATCACCATCACCATCACCATCACCATCATCATCATCATCATAATCATCATCATCATCAGCAGCAGCGTCATCACCATCATCACCATTATCCTCACCATCACCATCACCATCACCATCACCAGCATCAGCATCAGCATCAGCATCAGCATCAGCATCAGCATCAGCATCAGCATCAGCATCAGCATCAGCATCAGCATCATCATCATCATCATCATCATCAGCATCAGCATCACCATCACCATCACCATCATCATCATCATCATCATCATCATCATCATCATCATCATCATCATCATCATCATCATCATCATCATCATCATCATCATCATCATCATCATCATCGCTATCACCATCACTTTCGCCATCACCATCACCATCACCATCACCATCACCATCACCATCACCATCACCATCACCATCACCATCACCACCTCCCTCACTCCCTCCCTTCCTGCCCCCTCCTCCTCCTCCTCCTCCTCCTTCTCCTCCTCCTCCTCCTCCTCAACCCTTCAATTTCCTCAATCCTCCACTGCTCCTCAATCCTCCTCCTCTCCCCCCTTCCCTCCCCCTTCCTCCCCCCTCTTCCTTCTCCCCCTCCCTCCCTCCCTCTCTCCCTCCCTCCTCTCTCCCTCCTCCTCCTCCCCTCCCTCTCCTCCTCCTCCTCCTCCTCCTCCTCCTCCTCCTCCTCCTCCTCCTCCTCCTCCTCCTCCTCCTCCTCCTCCTCCTCCTCCTCCTCCTCCTCCTCCTCCTCCTCCTCCTCCTCCTCCTCCTCCCTCCTCCTCCTCCTCCGCCTCCTCCTCCTCCTCCTCCCTCCTCCTCCTCCTCCCCCCCTCCTCCTCCTCCTCCTCCTCCTCCTCCTCCTCCTCCTCCCCCTCCTCCCCTCCTCCTCCTCCTCCTCCTCCTCCTCCTCCCTCCTCCTCCTCCTCCTCCTCCTCCTCCTCCTGCTCCTCCTCCTCCTCCACCCGTGGCCCGCCGCCAACGCCACGCGCCCGCGCCCGGCGCGGGGGCCCCGCTCAGCTCCCCAGGGCGGGGCTGGCGCCGGTGCCCTCGCGGGGCTGCGCGCGCGCGCATCCCTGGGCCCCAGCCTGCTCGGATCGGAAGAAAGGAGGAGGTCTCGCCGAGGGTCGAGAATGACGATGGAGAAGGAGGAGGAGGAGGAGGAGGAGGAGGAGGAGGAGGAGGAGGGGGAGGGGGAGGGGGAGGAGGAGAGGGGAGAGGACGACGATAACGATCGAGGAGGAGGAGGAGCAGGTAGATCGAGGAGGAGGAGGAGGAGGAGGAGGAGGAGGAGTTGCTTGTTTTGAATGTGTTGTTTCTCTTTCTCTCTCTCTCTCTCTATATATATATATGTCTGTTCTGTTGGTCCGACGAGAAGGTTACTATGAACCATAGGCCAACTTCCCAGCATACAAACACAAATACGAGAACATCATACCTATGGCCCTACCAGTAGGACCCTGGAATACCAAACCATGGATACCACGCGAACCCAAAATAAGCACGACAAACGAGTCCACCGCGTATACCACAGCCGTCATACCACGGTACTCGATGTTCAAGATCTACAGATGATACTGTGCATACCCAGGGAAGGTCATAAGCCCCAATGTGGCAAACGACCCCCATTGGGAAAATCTACGGAATCCAGAAGCCAACTCATGTTGCGTATTAGTTATGAGAACAGGTAGTGTGTCAAGTATACATGGCGGACCACCATGTGGAACCTGGAGTGGCGCACGGTGGAAGAACTGAAACGACCGATAACACGGAGGACCCAGACTACTACCGAACAAGAGCGTGGACACAAGTGGCTTCATAGAAAAGGAAAGGGCCGAGGTGCGAATCGGTATGTCATGGACTACTCAAAATTACCCGTGAATTCCCGGCTGGAACAACACTAGTGGGTATCCTGGCTACAATGGAACACCCCGCCACACCTACATGGAGACCGAGATGCGCCTCTACATGGAAGCTACTCGAGAAGATAGCAATGCTCAGATGCCCCCAAGTACCTACTATAAGCTTCGACCATTGCATGTTCGGGGGCCGTAGCAGGAAACTCACAAAACTGATGTGCCTACTTGTACCCAAACCCGCACTGGCTGGTACTCAAATCAACGACACGTGCAATCAGAGGCGGGCATGTGACGGCGCTAGACCACGACGCAATCGAAGGCAATTTCCGTACCGCCCCGCTGAAGGAATACCCACTGGCTCTCTGTGACTTCGTTGGCGGCATATTCAAGAGTACATGGTAACAAACGTTTCAATCAACGTCGACCCCACAATACGTGCGCAAGCAGCTCATTAGATTCTACAACGAGATCAACCAAGAGAGACGCAAAAAGCCCGACTTCGCAAGCATGCAGGCAGAGATGCAAGGGGCACATACTAACTGCCTAATGCACAAGACAGTAAGGAGGAGCCCTACACGCCCACCGAACCAACCGATGATGATACAGACCACCTGAGCCACGTATACGGCACACCAAACAACCAAGATTGCCCTAACCAGCACTAATACCAACCGCACTACCACTTGACCAAGCAGGTGCAATTCGGTGACAGCCTACCGATTGGGCATGGTGAGTGCGAGCTTGTACGAACTATGCAGACAAACAGAAATAGGCTTACCACTTCCTTAGCGCCTGGGACAAAAAGAAACAAACCAATCATCTTCATCGTACCTGCGCTACATTTATATACACCACATTGGTCTGACACCGAGTGGGCATTATGGTACCGTTCAAGGGCTTGCATCCTTACCATCGTTTAACAAATCTTGTACTACCTACTATACGCTGAATGCTGCTGTCGCAGAGCACTATGTATCGCTGCAACACGTTGTCTCAAAACGCACGGCCGTGCGATCCGTTACCACATACAGTGCGCCGTGACCACCAAACTACGTGGAAGGCAACCGCTGCCACGAGCTGCGCATGGAAGTCGGACACAGATACCAACAAGTGGATGCCGCTACCGAAGCTCTACAACGTGGAAGCCTACCAGGGCAATGAGGGACGACGGTGAGTACAATATCGATCGCCGTGAGGGGGCCATACGTCATAAGGCTCACCTCTTGGAACCACTACGCTCTACGTTTGCACTATCTCAGTGCTGGTACGTGTATCTACTTACCTCCCCCTGGCCGGAGACGATGAACGAACAAGTATACTACGAGCCGTACCCGATGTTCCTGGACGTACCCCTGAGCACGGAGGACTACCTTAACGTGGGAAACCTCAAGTACGCCCTGCAGAAGAAGCTCTTCACGGATGTTTTCAACTTCGACATGGAATTCCTTGGCCAGCTCGTAGCGCACCATGACCCCAAGGGCGCGATCTAATACAACGACCGACGAGAACATGCACTGCGACCCGCTCATGGCTACGTCGGAGAAATGCACCATACGGCTGCGCAAGGCAGACGGCGTGCACACGAATGAGGGCAAACTGCGACGAGAAGAATCAGACCGACGGGCGGCACCCCTTCAAGCTCACCAAATTCACGGAATTATCGAATCAACTGTACATCAACGACGGCAACAAAACAGAAGGCATCGACTTCAAGTACGATGGCGTGACGTAGTGCAACATGGGAAGTAAGCACAAGAAAGACGACAAGACGAAGTAAGGGGCACAACGGTCTGTACTACTACATGGGCAGTGTATCATTACATCGGGTACGCACCCTTCCCAAAGGGATCGTCTACCATATATGTACGTACTACGCGAAGCCCTACTACATCGTACCCGATACTTTGGCGCATTGAGAAAAAAACGGTACATCATGATCTCCAAGTGCGCATCCTTACTCAAACCTCTCCCAAGCACACCAGGAACAGCATGCACTTGTACCGCGGGGCGTCCGAGATACCAGTGATAAGCACGATGACAACATCGGATGTAGCATTATGACTTCAGACACTGAATGCGCTTGTTATACGAATGTCTGAGCACCACTCTGCTACACCGTTACTATACGTTTGAGATGGTGACGCACACGACCGCTTTGCACAGTACGATGGTAGCTACATCGCTATTTTCACATACTGCGTCACATAAGTATTTAATGCATACATCGGCTCAAACCTGCATAGCAGTACGACTTGGAATAACTACTTCTAGGTACTCCCCGACAGGTTACCTTTGTATGTGTATATACATAGATGTATCAATAGGCTGGGGTTTGACGAGCAGAGCTCCCATACGAGAGCGCATGAGTACAAGTGGTGTGCAAAACGCAAACTGGCTACCACGAGGACATATGCTTCAGGGTCGCGGACGTCAAACAGGCTCTACACCACTACCTGAAGTACACCAACGACTACGCCATCAATGTGTACAAAGCCAACTGCGGAGAGGCCAAGTACGACGTGCAGCAAGACAACAGACCCGAAGGACCACATCAACTCCAAGTACCACGTACTCCACTTGGAAGGAAAGGACTGCTGGCTGCCTACGAGGGCGCAACTCATCATCGGAACGACTCAATGGCCAAAGGCAGTACGCCTCCCAATATACTTGCCCTTCGACATAACTACCACACCGAACATGACGGACCTTAAGAAGGCAGTCATCCAGAAGTTGAAGAGCATAGAGGATACCGACGACGATGATACCAATATGAAAATCATCGACCTATACTACATGAATCATGGTACCCAGGAGCTTCCTGATACACAGCAACTCCTGTACTAGCCAACGATTTACAGTTGGCTCCAAGCACTTGCTCGAGATCATCGGACCCGACGGCGGGAACGACATCGACCACGAATACTACAAGAGCGACGGCATCCTGTCACTCACAATTGGTACCAAGCGGAAGCCAGAGCTCGACCTCGACCTGGAAAGCTACGCCACGAGGCTGCGTTGCGATACCTCACCGTAGTAAAACCTCTACAGCGTTACAGACAAAATTACTCTATGCACATCGCGACATACAAGATACCACGTCTACAGCATGTAATTGCGCGCTGTGGGGATGATGGGCGGGTGCTCCTTCCTCCCCTGTTTCACCTGCGCGGTAGCAGGATGGTATGATGGCCTCTCTTCTCGCGCGTAGCCGATGCATACACTTCCTTGCGCAGGGGCCATGCTTATCCTCTCTGTTTCGTTCCAACCTTAATGGATGATCCCCGACCCAGACATCCAGCTGCTCCAACTGTTTCGAGACGTGGGCCCAGGAGGTCTGGACCACTTTCCCAGGGCCGGCGTTTCGCCCTGAGTCGTTTTTTCGACGGCCCCGAGGCCCAGCGAGGGCCCCCGGAGGCAGAAAAATTGCCCCAAACTCGCCGCTCCCATTTTTTTCGAAGCAGCGGACCTCTGGGGAAGGGAATCCGATGGTGGCCTCTCTCCTTCCCCCGCCCCTCTCCGAAAAATCTGGGCCAGGCCCCCCGGAGGCCTGGGGTCGCGCGGAGGGCGCGGTGCGACAGGAGGAGGATCGAGGAGGACCGTCGAAGGTCCAGAACCCCTCCTCCTCCTCCTCCTCCTTCGCCTCCTCCTCCTCCTCCTCCTCCTCCTGCTCCTCCTCC